>JAQQTP010000010.1:0-460000 GCA_029884605.1 Ormosia emarginata | reverse complement strand
CTGAGGGTGAACGAACGGGATTTCTATTTCATTCAGAGCCTGGCCAGTGACAGAAAGAAAGACATTGACAGAAGGAGTCCCCTATCAATAAGAGGCCGGAATGACATGTATCCGAAGTCCTCTCCACCGGATACTGCCCTCAAACAATCCTCAGCTTCAAGCTCATCCAGAAAGACCCCAAGCCCACTAGCGGACTACTGATCTAGGGAAGACGAAACTCGTGCATGTGAAAAGAAAGGGTGGATTCCCTTTCGTAACTCAATAGGTGATTTGCAGCAGCTACACCAGGGGAAGAGTGGGCATCTATTTAGATATTCTATTATTATCTCTTTGACTTCGGATTGAGACTTTAAGCTTTAGCCTGAAGGAAGACAAGATCAGGAACCCAAACCCACTGTTTTGTGCCACGCGGTTGAGCTTTCTCCTTTCCCACTTTGACTTCCATTCTTGTTTTCTAATAGAGGGAAAGCCGCTCTCCTTTATTGGAGGGTATGCCTTTACTTGTCGTTAGGAGAAGTCGCGTCGCTTCTAAGGTATCATCTTGTAGTTCTAGGATTGGTTTCTGTCTTGCCTAGTAAGGCTGGTAAGTTAAGTATTGTCTAGTTCTTCGAGATTCTCTTTTGAAGAGGCATTTGTTCTTTGACGATGAAAAAAACTTTGATAGACCAGAGGTGTAATGTAAGCAAAGCACCGCGAAGTGTGATTTCGTACTAAAAAGGACTTGACGCCTTGAACACGCTTTCTATAAACAAAAAAAAGAGGCGAGTCCGATTGCTTCGTAAGTGAATAGGGGTGAGTTTAGCTAATGAATTGGTCTTTTGAGTTGTGGTATAAATAGGGGGCTTTAGGCCCCATTGCCTTTTTGTTGTTTAGTTCTTTGAATCCGTGTTCTCGCTAACCGAAGATGAATGGGGGGTGCAGAGGCGCAGGAAAGGGTGTGGTTGTTTAAGCATCCAAAAGTTGAACTTGCTGTTCCAGAGGTGCTTGTACCCGATCTTGACGGCACTGGTAGTGAGATGCACTTTCTTTTCTCTCTTTTACATGGCTTGTGGCATTGTAGTCTTTTCCTGCCTTTGACTTTTTTTTATGATGAATTAGTCACCTTAGCTTTCATAAGCAGCCCTTCTGGTGAACCGGTTGAGAAGTAGGCCTTGTTAGCTGCCCCCGCCAACTAGAGATCCTCAGAAGCGAACCGAGGAGGATAGAAAGCCCGCTGCTTACCAGATTATGCTAGCAACTTCACACCGACAGAGAGCAAAGATAAGGCGGAATGGAGACCATCGGTCGCCGCGCCGGCTCAAAAAGAAAGGTTCTTACTCCGAGAAGACTGACCCAAAAGAGCCAAAGCGTTCAGGTCAGCAACTCGACCTTCGCCTACTTCGGAAGGATCCAATGAAAGTGGGCCCAATTGCTTGAACATAGAACCTTTGTATCCGAGAGTAGACCTGTCATTCAAGAGCAAATGACTTTACTATCAGCCCAAGGATCAGGGCAACCTCTTGGATATCTCGCTTCTTGGCCGCTCTTTACACTGTCCCACCATTTGGTGGTGTGCGGAGAAGATATATCCGGGGAAGCGCTTTGATAAGTATGCTATCCTTGGCGATTTGTATCGCCGACTCAAAGGTCGCAGAAGTCTACCTATCTACACTTAAGGATTTAGGTGTGACTATATAACTTCCTAAGTCTTTAGTGTCAGATGTGGGTGGCGCTGAGTTTGCTAAGAAGTTTAGGTGTAAGAATTTGCTTTAAGATGAAAGGGGATTTATCCCCTCTTTCTATTCGAAACCAGGCTAATTCCCATACAATACATGGAGTGTATTCCCTTTGTCATCTCTATAAGATACAGAGGTTTTCCACTCTATGTCGATTGTATGGTATTGGTTATAGGCTTCTTGGTAAACTTAACCACACTAAGTCCTAAACTTATTCCAACAAAATAAAATACAAAAATTACAAAATAATAAGAAAAATGGATTAATTGGACCAACTTAGGTTCTTATAAAGCCCAAATCTCGCCAATCACAAGTACTAATTGGAGTCCTCTTCAATTTGGATTAATTGGATTAACTTGGGTTCTTCTATTCCTTATCTTGCTTTAGATTGAATATGTTAGCCACCTCTTGTTGTAAAGCTTCCTTAGCTCTCTTGGACCTTGACCTAGTCTTAGGCCCTCCTAGCCCAATTAAAGCATCCTCCTTCTTAGCTCTTCCTTTCCTACTTGATGGTCCTCCTTGGTCTTCATCATTCCCTCCTTCTTTAAGTGAATTCGTCCTTGAATATGGGGCTTCATCACCTACATTAAAAGGACTTAAGTCAGTCGCATTGAATGTTGCATTAATTCTATACTCATCGGGTAGATCAATTTTAAAAACATTATCATTGATTCTCTTTACAACTTGGAATGCCCCATCTCCTCTAGGTTGGAGCTTTGATTTCCTTTGAATGGGAAACTGTTCATTCCTCATATGTACCCACACCCCATCTCCTGGTTCAAATACAACCTTTTTTCTATCTTTGTTGGCTTGTTTGGCATATTGCTCCATTTTCTTGTCAATTTGGATCTTCACTTGTTCATGGAGTTTCTTCACATATTCGGCCTTTTCCATGCCATCCTTATGAACTCAGTTTGTCCATCCTTTTTGCATCAACTCCTCCACTTATTTTTGGATCTCCTTTGTTTCTTAAGGATTGCTTCTATAGGCTGGCCTATTTGGAAGAGAAGCACCCGACATGAGGTCTATGTGATGTTCTATTCCCCTCATTGATGGCAAGCTGTAGGGTATTTCTTTTGGGAACACATCCTCAAATTTTGCAAAATAGATTGAACATCACTTGGCAAAGGATTAGCATTAGAATTCAAGCAAGCATCTTTGTATAAGAAAATGTACATAGGTTTCCTTACAAAGAATGTTCTCTTCACCTCACTTTCTTTTGCAAAGAAACTCTCAATTTTTTTCTCATTCTTTTGAATTTTGTCCTCAAAAATGGAATTTTTCTTTTTTTTTAAAATCCTCCTCTTTTTCTCTCAAGTCTTTCTCTCTTGTTCTCTCTTTATTTTCAACTTCACTTGATGCTCACAAACCTCTCTTGGAGATAATGGTACAAGTGTGACCTTAAGAGCATTATGTACAAAAGAAAACTTGTTAGTGAAACCATCATGAGTAACATGTCTATCAAATTGCCAAGGCCTTCCAAGTAAAATATGGTCGGCCTCCATAGGAACAACATCACATAGGATTTCATCATTATATTTACCAATTGAGAAGCTTACCAATACTTGTTGGTTCACCAACAACTCAACATCCTCACTTAGCCATTGGAGCTTATAAGGTCGCGGGTGTGGAGTTGTTTTTAGGTTGAGTTTGGTCACCAATCTAGTACTTGCAACATTAGTACAACTTCTCCCATCAATAATCAAAGAGTGCACCTTCCCCTGAATGAGGCATCTTATGTGGAAAATGATCTCTCTTTGGCTTTCCTCCTTCTCTTTAGCTTGACTCCTCAATAATCTTCTTACCATCAATAAGTCTCCCTCTTATGGAATAGCCTCACAATCACTTTCCTCCTCACTTGATGAAATAGAAGAAGATTCACTAGTGATACTTCCATTGTCCCTCATCATTATCGTTTTCTTATTTGGGCATTGAGAAGCTATGTGTCCCTTTCCCAAATACTTGAAGCATTTAATGTTTTTATTTTCAGAAGTAAAAGATGAAGTGAAAGTAGTAGGCATGGTGGCCTTAGGGGCAACCATAGGCACCTTTGGACTAGAAGAGGATACCTCATTCTTTTGTTTGTCCTTCTAACTTATTGTGTTGAAGTTGGAAGAAACCTTCTTCAAAGTACCCTTCCTTTTGAGTTGTTGTTCCATCTTCATGGCTTGATGCACCAAGTCTTCAACTCAACATAATGTTGCAACTCCACAATATCACTAATTTCTCAGTTGAGACCATGGAGAAACCGAGCCATGGTTGCCTCCCTTTTTTCAACAATGTTGGCTCTTATCGTGGCAACCTCCATCTCTTTGAAGTACTCATCCACACTCTTACTCCCTTAAAAGAGTCTTTGTAACTTATTGTATAACTCCCTATGATAATAAGAAGGTACAAACCTCCTCCTCATCAAAGTCTTCATTTCATCCCAAGTAATGATAGGATGCTCTCTATATCTTACACTTTCTTTTTGAACTTGATCCCACCAAATCAATGCATAATTTGTGAATTCAAGTGTAGCCACCTTCACTTTCTTCTCTTCATTTAGTTGTGGCATGAGAAGATTTGCTCAATTTTCATTTCCCACTCAAGATATGCTTCCGGATCATTCCTCCCTTGGAAGGAAGATATTTTGATATTCACACCCCCAAGCCTTTCTCCTCTTTCACCTATCTCATTTTCTCATTTTCTCCTCTTATGTCTCCTTCTCCTTCCTTGCCTCCTACCATATCTCCTTTCTCTTTTGGATTCATAGGATTCTTCATCATGGTTGGAAGATCTACCCCTCTCTAACCTATCAATCCTCTCAAGGATTTCATCACTTTACCTTTGAAGAAGCCTTTCCAAATGTCTTGTTTGGGCTTCTTTTTGGAATGTCATTGCAGCTGTCCTTGGGAAAGGAGGGGGACTTCCATTTGGATCTCCTTCCTTAACATTGTACAAAATCAACAAGTTAGTGAACACAATAAAACAAGGTCCTCACTCACTCTTCTCACATGTTTCCCTCTTAGAATTGTAGTTCCCTCGTGTTTACACACATCATGGCTTTTATATAACAATATCTCTTGCCTTTTTCCACTCAAGTCTTCTTTACAAGCCCTTAAAGTGAATTATAAGCTAATCAACAAAAAAGTACTCACACACAACGTAAACAATTCACACAAAGTCTAGCACTAAAGAGGTCAATGAAATGTGAAATACTCTTAGACAAAACTAAAGAGCCCAATAAGACAAACAAGAAAAGCTAATAAAGAACAAGGCACACTTAAATAGGAGTTGATCAAGACAAGAAACAAGAACAAGAGTAGAGTAGAAATTATCAAATTAGCAAAGGAGAATTATAGCACCAAAGTTCACCAAGTAAATGTTAATATTCAAGATTAAAACACTCTAAATATGTAATTGGGGGCAAAAAAAATCAATTGCTATATTTTTTTAACTTTTGGTATTCATGCTTATTTTTTTATTTTTTTTTCATTTTTTTATACAAATAACCCCACACAAGTTGAAGGAGTGTTAACAAGATCAAAATAGCCAAGGAAGGTGCTATCTAACACATAAACATAAAAAAAAAATCAAAATCAACAAGATCAAAATGGATCAAACTTAGAACATAAATCAATAATAAGTGCTAAATTAAAAGAACACAAGATCATAACCCAACTCTAGGATCTTAGCTCTGATGCCACATGATATGATCCAACAAAGGAACATATGTTTTTCGGATCTTCCTTGAGTTAGTTCTCTTGTAACCGAATTCAACAACAATAAAGATTGATGTAGAAGAATAAGAAGTGGTGTAAAAAAAAAAGAACAAGTAAGATAGAAAATTAAAAAGATGAAATTAGATAAGAAGATGAAGAATGATACCACAATCTCAATCCTATTGAAGAGGGTGAGAATGATAAGCCTTGTGTAGAATCGCCACAAAGGTATGAGGAACCTTTGATCAAATTCAAGCTATGGTTCTCTCTAAGAACCCAAGAGGCACGAAAATAACTCTCTCAAATATGGTGAATTTCTCCACTTTCCTTAGTGTTCCAAAATCTCCTTTTGGAGTATAAGAGTTCCCTATTTATAGGCTAAGCTTGAAGCTATTTGCAACCATTGAAACCCTAAAATGACTCTTGAAATATAAGGAATAAACTCCCACTATCATGCAATTTCCACCATTGATAAGTGCATTATTACCTAGAAAATAAGCATAAAGATGATAATAAATTCCCACTGGCCATCATAATGACTTAGGAAGTCTTTAAAACCCCAAAACTAACTTAGGGAAAACCAAAAGACATCTGAACTTATTCCAACAAAATAAAATATGAAAGTTACAAAATAAAAAGAAAAATAGATTAATTGGACCAACTTGGGTTCTTATAAAGCCCAAATCTCACCAATCACAAGTCCTAATTGGAGTCCTCTTCAATTTAGATTAATTGGACCAACTTGGGTTCTTCTTCTTCCTTATCTTGCTTGAGATTGAATATGTTGGCCACCTCTTGTTGTAAAGCTTCCTTAGCTCTCTTGGACGTTGACCTAGTCATAGACCCTCCTAGCCTAATTAAAGCATCCTCCTTCTTAGCTCTTCCATACCCACTTGATGGTCCTCCTTGGTCTTCATCAGGTGTTACACTCGCTATGGTTCAACTTTGATAAACAAAGGAACCACTCTTGCTATGGTTCAACCTTGTTAAACAAAGGAATCACTCTTGCTATAGTTCAACTTTGATAAACAAATGAACCACTCTTACTATAGTTTAACCTTATTGCATAAAAGAACCAACTCTTGCTATGTTCAACTTTATTGCAAACCAACTCTTGCTATACCTTATTTCAACTCAACTTATTGAGAGAATAAAGCATTTACTAGAAAACTTGCATATTTAACTTGACTTTAACTATTGAAAGAGCTACTAGTGTTTCTAGGACTCAAATAATCCCAAAACACCTCAAATCTTGCCTAAAAAGACTTATTTTCAAGATTGCACCAAATCTACATCATAACGTCAAAAATTCTAAAATTTTATAAGCAAATAGCATCATTCTCTCATATCTTTCAAATTCCATAAACCTCACTTCATTTAGCTAATTGTAGCCAAAGTTATGAGACATTATGTAGAAGCTAAAATATGGCATTCATTATTTTACCTGATTCTAACTTAACTTTAAACTAAAACTGGGAGCAAACTAAGAGTGTAAAAATTTTGAAATTTTACATTCAAATGGCCTTACATGTTAGATTTCAAATACCACTGGTCTCATGTAAATACAACCTCAGAGAAAAAAATTATGCAATCTAGTTTAACAGGTGCCAGATTATTGTTTCTACAAAATCTAACTCAACTTCAAACTGAAACTAGTATTGATTGTGTTGTTCTAAAATTCTCAAATTTTTACTACATGAAGTCTTTATGTCTTAGTTTTTAAATGAAATAAGAATCATGTTAATCTAATGTTTGTAACTCAAGTTATGCAACAAACATCACAAACTGCTTGGATACTACCCTGATTCTGCAAAATCAGGTTCTGCATAACCTTGGTTTCTAACCAAGTTCAATCCTCAAATCATGGATTCTAAGTGTTTCCCAACCCTAATCATAGTATCTAATCATGTTTAGTATCATTAAACACTAATTTTAACTCATCAAACTTAGGTTATGATAAAAAAAATCAATCAATCAAAACCTAATTCTCAACTTTGGTTTCAAACACTCAAAGGAATGATTCTAACCTCACAATCAACAACAAAGAATAAGTTAAGCTCAAACCAAACTCAACTTAGCCATTGAGAACAAGAATTAGCTAAAGAAACCATTTTTACCTCAAATACCTATCTTTCCCCAAACCAATAGAAATGGAAAGGAAAGTTAGGTTTAGGAAAGAACTGCCATACCTCTTGGGTAGATGATGATCTTCAAGTCTTTGCCTTGCCATCCTTATCAACTCGGTTTGTCCATCTTTTTGCATCAGCTCCTCCACTTGTTTTTGGATCTCCTTTGTTTCTTAAAGATTGCTTCTATAGGCTGGCATATTAGGTAGAGAAGCACCTGGAATGAGGTCTATGTGGTGTTCTATTCCCCTCATTGATGGCAAGCCGTGGGGTATTTCTTTTGGGAACATATCTTTAAATTCCTGCAAAATAGATTCAATATCGTTAGGCAAAGGGTTAGCATTAGAATTCAAGCAAGCATCTTTGTATAAGAAAATGTACATAGGTTGCCTTGTAAAGAATGCTCTCTGCACCTCACTTTCTTTTGGAAAGAAACTCTCAAATTTTCTCTCATTCTTTTTTTTCCTTCTTTTCCTTCTTCCCTTTGAATTTTGTCCTCAAAAATGGAATTTTTCTTTTTTTCAAGATGCTCCTCATTTTCTCTCAAGTCTTTTCTCTCTTGTTCTCTCTTTACTTTCAACTTCACTTGATCCTCACAAACCTCTATTGGAGATAATGGTACAAGTGTGACCTTAAGAGCATTATGTACAAAAGACAACGTGTTAGTGAAACCATCATGAGTAACATGTCTATCAAATTGTCAAGGTCTTCCAAGTAAAATATGGTCGATCTCCATGGGAACAACATCACATAGAACTTCATCATTATATTTACTAATTGAGAAGCTTACCAATACTTGTTGGTTCACTAACAACTCACCATCCTCACTTAGCCATTGGAGCTTATAATGTAACACCCTAAATTTTCTAACTATTTGACAGTAATTTTGACAGTTAACAGAATTATATTGTTTAGTGATTTCTGTGTACTGTAAAATTATTTTGAGTATTCCATCAGTACATTTGATCGTTTTGTGTGATTTACTCCGTGTCACAAAATAATAATTTTCGGGCCGGGAAAAATCTTATGTAATTTAACTATTACTGATAAGTTTTAATTATTTTACGTAATCTGATTTGATTTTTGTAAGTTTTATAATTTTTGTGATTTTGTGGATGATTATGAAATTTTTATATTTCTCAGATTATTTTAATATTATCCATGGGCTGTCTGTGGACCCAAGGGGGTTGTACGTGGGCTCAGGTGGGTCCCAAAAAATAAAAATTTTTCTATAGCCAGAAAATTTTCTACTGTTAAGACAGAGACGGGGGATCTTACTAAACCTAAATCCGAAAATAGTTTTTGAAATTTTCTTTTACTGTGTTTTGTATTGTATTTAATTATCAGGTGATAAAAATACAGTAAAAATATTATTCGAAGGGTAATAGCAGATAAAAATAAAAATTATACTGCTTAGTCAACATTGGTGGTTTGGATATCCACCATTGATTTAATCAAGGGTGGAGATTTGGTCTTACAAAGTGGCTATGACCATTTATGACCATTGGATGTAAAGTTTGAAGGAGTAATCTTGACCCTTCATTTTGGAGATACATCTAATGGCTAGGATTTCAAGGAGGAAAGATCTGATAGCCTAGATTAAGTCTTCCATCTAAAGGCTACCTAGAATCTATATTAATCCTAACCATTGAACTAATCAATAGTTAGGAATGCTTAAAATGGTGGCTAGTGAGATTGGTCACTCAAGGAGAGTGCATGAAGGGGGGCAGTTTTGAAGAAGCCATTAGCTATAGGAAGCTTATCATTCATGTAATCATTCATTCCTGTTTCCAAAAATATCAAGAACCAACACACAAAATTTTTTTCTCCATTTCTCTCCAAGCAAGCTCACGGCCAAGCACCCTAAATCTACCTTCCATCACTCTTTAATTTCAAATAACCTTACTTCTTGAATCTATACCTCATTCTAAGACACTTTGTAGTTTGGAGCAAGTTCTAAATCTTTCATCTTCAAGGACTTTTTCCAAGAACAAGTTCTAGGGTTTTTGAGGTGAAGTGTAAGGAAACTTCATTTCTTATCTCTTTTTCATGTTCTAAGCCATGTTTGATCCATGGTTTTCCTTATTCAAGCTTAATATACTAATAAACTTATGTTTGTTTTATGTTCAAGAAACTTTTGTTGGTGGAGAACTTGTGCAAAGTGCAAAGCAAGGAGCTTTTTGAGGTTCTTCAAGAGGTAAGAGGGAGATCCATCTCACCAACTAAGTATGGTGGTGAGAGATGGTTTGTGTATTTGATGGATGATGAATCCATGTGAGGATTCATATCCATGGTTATGTAATTATTTGTGGGTGTTTATGTGTTTATGTGGTTTATGTGCTTAGCATGATTTATTTATGCTTGCATGCTTAGTATGATGTTTATTTGCTTTTATGGTATGCTTGAAATATAATATGTTGATTATATGTGATGTATGCCATAAAAATTGTTGGAAAGGAAAATAATTTTTAGCTCCAATGACCATGAGGATTTCGACCTCAACACCTCAAAATAGGTGTTCACAAATTAATATTTTCATGAATGGTAAAATTAGATGTTTAGAAAAGCAAGAAAAATAAACAAAAGGTTTGTTTTCAAGGAATAAGTGTTCACGGTTTTGTTGAGGAATTTTAATGGTTTTGTTTGTGTAAAAACATGAATGGAACTTAGTTGATTTAGAAGGAAAAAAATATATGATGGTTTCAATGGCCATGTCCACGGTTTTGAAGGCTTGTAATGCCTTGGTTTTATGAAACAAAGTGATTTTCAAAGTGGAAATATAATTGATTTAGTACAAGGATTTTGGAAATAGAAACAAAGTGTTTTATCACTTGAGAAATAGAAATTTCAGTAATGAAAGGAAAATAGAGGTTGTAAGGGTTTGAACCTCAAATTATTTTGGAAGAGGATGAAATTTGAGAATTTATTTTGAATTATAAAGGAAACGTTGGTGATTTAAAATTTACTAACGTAAAACTCATCCTTTGGGTTTTGGAGCACGCTAGAAAATTTTAAGTGAGAAACATTGATTTAATTCAATGAAATGATGAATTTGTGGAATATATTGCAAAAAGGATTTTCTTGAGTAAGAAAATGTGAAAAATAATATGAGAAGTCATATTATTTTGAGAAAGGTTGAATTGAAAATTTTGAAATATTGAGGAATATTTTACGTGGTTGTAAAATGGTGAAAAATGATTTACGTAACTTAAAAACGTGATTTTTAAGCTACGCAATTTGAAAAACGTTAAAATATTTCTACGCGATTTGGAAAGCGTTTAAATATTTTTATGCGATTGAAATATTGTTGAAAAATCACTATGTGATTGAAAAATGATGAAATATTTTTACGTGATTGAAAAAACAATGGAAAATTGCTACACAATTTGAAAACGCAAATAGAAATGTTGTGAAATTGTGAAAACGTAACAGAAATGTTGCGCGATTGTGAAAAACGCGACAAAAGTGTTGCGCGACTATGAAAATGCGATAATATGATTTCGTGACTGAATAAACAGTAGGATTACTGTTGGACTAGTGTATGGACACTGTATGAGAAAATGATGAATTTTGCCTGTGATTGGCATTGGTGCATTGATTATGCATTGGAAAGGTCCGATGGACTGGATAAGGCTATTTGCCTAGGAGAGACATACACCTCTTGAGTGGGTGCGATATGCGTAGTGTAAGTCACTTGTTGACTTTGGGGGTATCAGGGTGCAGGTTGCCTACAATGAGCAGTTGGTAGCTCTTCTGTACCGTGGATTAGACTGATGCAACACACTGATAATGATCCTGACCGAGACACTATTCTTAATCAAGATCTAGTAAAGACTGTCGTGTATATGCTAGATGTGCAAACACATATGAGAATTATGGCACATGGTCTGAGGCATGTTGGTACAGACAGATCTTTCGGATCAATTTATCCAACTTGAGTATTAGCTCCATAGAGTAGGAAATTGAGTCTATGTGCACATGCATAATTATTGAGTATTGGTTATGATAATTGAACTGTTGAATACTTGGATAATGTTGAGGGTATTATCGTAAATATTGAATATTTATATCTGTGTGATATAATAATTGAGGAATATTGGATGATGATGATGATAAATAATGTTGATGGCATTATTGTAATTATCATGTGATTTGAATAATGTTAATGGCATGATGGTAATTATTATTTATTATATTTGTTGTGATAAATAATGATTGAGGGCATGATGGTAATTATTATATCTATTATGATAAATAATGTTTGAGGGCATTATTGTAATTATGGTATGATATATCTGTATGGTAAGCTGCTTGTGTTATCTCTGTGCTACCATGTTGGTATTGGCGTAGGTAATCTTACCTCTTTGTATGTCTGTTTTGTACTATAATTATATTTGTAAAGACGTTGAGCAAGGTATTGAACAAGAGGGTGAAGAAGAGCAGGTTCCTGTGGAGGAAGCGGAGTTTTGATAGGATGACATCAAGACCTAGTTTCTTTGGTTACGTAAGACTACAGTTCCATGGTGGAGCTAGAGCGTGGAGGACTAGTCCCAATGAGAGGGGACTAACATATCAGGGAAATCTGACGGTCAACATGAGCAGGGAATTTCATGGAGATCCATTTCTTTCCGTAATTATTTATGTACATGTCAATTTCTGCTGTCAATCAGGCAGTATTGGGATACTAGGTATTATGTCTCAACGGAGATTAATATTGTGTCGTCTGCTCAGACACCTGTCCGTAGGACTTCGCGTCGAGCTGGATTCCTACCTGTTGAGGAATCTGAGGAGGACCCGTCTGAGGGTTCTGCTATTTAGTTAGACTTGGGCGAGTCGTTTAAATATTTAAGTATGTCAACTACTTTTGAGACTTGGTCTGTACATAAATAATGTAGATAGTACTTCTGTAATGTACATGATGTAAATTATGTGTGATGATGTATAATATTTTTATTTTCTGCTAAATTTATTTTATCAACATCAAAGAGGAAAAAGAAAATTTTACAACTCGTATTTACATTACAAAGCATATTTTATAATGGAAGGGGTAATTTGGTAATGAAGTAACATAAATGTGGCACCCTACGGTAGGTGTTACATATGAGGCTGCAGGAGTGGGGTAGTCTTTAGGTTGAGTTTGGTCACCAATCTAGTACTCGCAACATTGGTACAACTTCCCCCGTCAATAATCAAAGAGCACACCATCCTTCTCTTTAGCTTGATCCCCCAACAATCTTCTGACCATTAATAAGTCTCCCTCTTGTGGAATAGCCTCACAATCACTTTCCTCCTCACTTGATGAAATAGAAGAAGATTCACTAGTGATGCTCCCATTGTCCCTCATACCATTGTTTTCTTATTTGGGCATTGAGAAGCTATGTATCCCTTTCCCAAACACTTGAAGCATTTAATGTCCTTATTTTTAGAAGTAGAAGATGAAGTGGTAGTAGTAGGCATGGTGGCCTCAAGGGCAGCCACGGGTTCCTTTGGACTAGAAGAGAATCTCTCTTTTTTTTGCTTGTCCTTCTAACTTGTTTTGTTGAAGTTGGAAGAAGCCTTCTTCAAAGTACCCTTCCTCTTAAGTTGTTGCTTAACCTTCATGGCTTGATGCACCAAGTCTTCAAGCTCAACATAATGTTGCAACTCCATAATATCACTAATATCTCGGTTGAGACCATGGAGAAACCGAGCCACGGTTGCCTCCCTTTCTTCAACAATGTTGGCTCTTATCATGGCAACCTCCATCTCTTTGAAGTACTCATTCACACTCCTACTCCCTTGAGAAAGTCTTTGTAACTTATTGTGTAGCTCCTTATGATAATAAGAAGGTACAAACCTCCTCCTCATCAAAGTCTTCATTTTATCCCAAGTAATGATAGGATGCTCTCTATATCTTACCCTTTCTTTTTGAACTTGATCCACCAAATCAATGCATAATCCGTGAATTCAAGTGCAGTCATCTTCACTTTCTTCTCTTCATTGTAGTCGTGGCATGAGAAGATTTTCTCAATTTTCATGTCTCGCTCAAGATA
This sequence comes from Ormosia emarginata, assembly GCA_029884605.1. Classification (NCBI taxonomy): domain Eukaryota; kingdom Viridiplantae; phylum Streptophyta; class Magnoliopsida; order Fabales; family Fabaceae; genus Ormosia; species Ormosia emarginata. Next base: position 446,423 of record JAQQTP010000010.1, on the reverse strand, counting down.
TGCTTCTGGATCATTCCTCCCTTGGAAGGAAGGTATTTTGATATTCACACCCTCAAACCTTTCTCCCCTTTCACCTCTCTCATTTCCTATATCTCTCCTCTCATGTCTCCTTCTCCCTCCTTGCCTCCTACCATCTCTCCTTTCTCTTTCGGATTCATGGGATTCTTCATCATGGTTGGAAGTTTTATTCCTCTCTAACTTGTCAATCGTCATATAGATTTCATCACTTTGCCTTTGAAGAAGCCTTTTCAAATGTCTTGTTAGGGCTTGCATTTGGAATGTCATTGCGGTTGTCCTTCGGGAAGGAGGAGGACCTCCATTTGGATCTCCTTCCTTAGACATTGTACAAAATCAACAAGTTAGTGAACACAATAAAACAAGGTCTTCACCATTCACTCTTCTTACGTGTTTCCCTCGTAGAATTGTAGTTTCCTCGTGTTTACACACATCATGGCTCTTATATAACAATCTCTCTTGCCTTTTTCCTCTCAAGTCTTCTTTACAATCCCTTAAAGTGAATCACAAGCCAATCAACACAAAAGTACTCACACACAATGTAAACAATTCACACAAAGCCTAAACACTCAAGAGGTCAATGAAATGTGAAATACTCTTAGACAAAACCAAAGAGCTCAATAAGACAAACAAGAAAAACTAATAAAGAACAAAGCACGCTCAAATAGGAGTTGATCAAGATAAGAAACAAGAACAAGTGTAGAGTAGAAATGATCAAATTAGCAAAGAAGAATTATAGCACTAAAGTCCACCAAGTAAATATTAATATTCAAGAAGACTAAAACACTCAAAATATGTAATAGGGGCGAAAATCAACTGCTAATTTTTTTGAAAAAAAACTTTTGGTATTCATGCTTTTTTTTTTTTTACACAAACAGCCCTACACAAGTTGAAGGAGTGTTAAAAAGATCAAATAGCCAAGGAAGGTGCTATCTAACACATAAATATCAAAATATCAAAATCAACAAGATCAAAATGAATCAAACTTAGAATACAAATCAAGAATAAGTGCTAAATTGAAAGAACACAAGATCATAACCCAACTCTAAGATACTAGCTCTTGATACCACATGATATGATCCAACAAGGGAACATATGTTTTTTTCGGATCTTCCTTAAGTTGGTTCTCCTGTAACCGAATTCAACAACAATAACGTTGATATAAAAGAATAAAAAGTGGCGTGAAAAAAAACAAGTAAGATAGAAAATTAAAAGATGGAATTAGACAAGAAGATGAAGAATGGCGCCACAATCTCAATCCTATTGAAGAGGATGAGAATGATAAGCCTTGTGTAGAATCGCCACAAAGGTATGAGGAACCTTTGATAAGATTCAAGCTATGGTTCTCTCTAAGAACCCAAGAGGCACGAAAATAGCTCTCTCAAATATGGTGAATTCCTCCACTTTCCTTAATCTTCCAAAATCTCCTTTTTGGAGTACATGAGTTCCCTATTTATAGGCTAAGCTTGAAGCTATTTGCAACCCTTGAAACCCTAAAATGACTCTTGAAATACAAGGAATAAATTCCCACTATCATGCAATTACCAAGAATTATTACCTAGAAAATAAGCATAAAGATGATAATAAATTCCCACTAGTCATCAAAATGACTTAGGAAGTCTTTAAAACCCAAACACTAACTTAAGAAAGACCAAAGGACATCTAAACTTATTCCAACAAAATAAAATACGAAAATTACAAAATAATAAGAAAAATGGCTTTAATATGAGACCCCAATTAATTGACCCAATGAACTAAATAGAAAGAGCTTTAACAAACTTATAATGCCCAAATCTTGCCAAACACAAGTCCTAATTGGAGTCCTCTTCAATTTGGATTAATTGGAAACTTGGGTTCTTCTTCTTCCTTATCTTGCTTGAGATTGAATATGTTGGCCACCTCTTGTTGTAAAGTTTCCTTTGTGCTCTTGGACCTTAGCCTAGTCATAGGCCCTCCTAGCCCAACTAAAGTGTCCTCCTTCTTAGCTCTTCCTTTCCCACTTGATGGTCCTCCTTGGTCTTCATCATTAAACCTCTGTATCGGGAAGAGAGAAGACCAACTTTGGCAGTTTGCCACCTCTTTAACTTATATATATATTATGATGAGTTTTAAACAAAAGATGTATTTTTTTCTAAAACAGTTGGATTTATTGTAATGACATGTTTTTAAAATGTACTACTAAGAATTTGTAAATTCTCATCCCATTTTTATGTTTTTCCATGATAAATCTAGAGGAGCATCTAAGCAAGCGCGGGACCATAAAATAAAGACTTAGCAAAGCAGCTTATGTAATTATATTAATTTTGTATTTAGATTAATGGTTTTGTAATTAAACTATTATGATTAGCTCTTTGTAAAAGTTTGTAATCTCGGACAAAGAGCAAGTTTCCAGATGTGTAAAAATGTCTTGCTCTCTTACTTTTTATTAAAGGCTTTATATATTTACTCGTTAATAGTTATTATACAGGTTATGTAATTATGTTTAAGTGTAAAAGTGGCATACTTAATTTTATTTACTTAGTGTACTTAGGTTATACTATAGTATCTAGAATTAGATTGTTACATGGGTTATAGTGGATAGGTTGACAAAATCAACACACTTTTTTGGCTATATGAGCTAATTATGCATTGGATAAGTTAGCTCAACTGTACATCTAAGAAATTGTTAGATTACATAGTATCCCTTCAAGTATAATATCAGATAGAGACTGTAACACCCCTTTGGAGGATGTCACACATAAAGAAAATAAAAGAAATAGAAATAAAATCTACCCAAGTTGTGAAACATTTGTTAAATATTATTACGGGTTGTAAAATAATTCCCGATAGATTAAATATGTAATAAAGATAATGCGGAAAATACAAAATAAAAAAAAAAACATCATCATTAATAATATACATAGGATTAAGTTATAAACTGTACAAATAATTTACAACTAAGACTACAAATATTTAAACAAAAACAAGAAAAGAAAGCAATAAAAGAGTTAATATATATACGTACATACGCCGACGCGCTACCAAAAAAAACATCATGATTATCTAATCCTCTCGACGGATCACTCTCAAGATGAAAATGATTATCGGGAGATAGATATCTGGATGTCTCGACACACGGCGATAACGGGATCGCGCGGTCGATACGATGCTTATCTCACTAGGCTCGGGTTTTCAAGACCCCAATAACGCCTAATGGATAAGGGTAACTCTAAGTGCGAAATAACGTCGTAGTCATAATCGGATCTCCATCAAACTGATGACGTAGAATCACGGTCACACGTCCTGCATATGTAATGAATCACGATCTCCTCGTAGATGCCAAGCCAGAGCACCTCCATGAAATACCAACTCTATGAATCCCAAAAATCCTCAAGCGTCGCCATCCTCACAATCAATCCAGAGGATATGGATGATCGGATGGTTCTTGATCGTCAAACCGATCGTCACGCTTGCCGGTCTTCCTCCTCTTCAGGGTACACGATCTCAAGGGGCTGTTCCTCTTCCTCGAAGTCTTTACCGCGTAAAATAAATAAACAGAAAATACATATAACAAAGAGGTAAGACAACATAAAATCATCACAACATGGCCAATAAAAAGACGACAAACAATATATATATACAGTTCATGTAATACATAAAGCTTTAACAATTATAATAATAAATTGAAGTAAAATTCAGACATCATCACAATATGTCACATCACATATAAAACCTCACGATAAAATAAGAAATATAAGAATAAACAGATAAGATATAATAACCAAATATAGTAACAAGAAACCAAATAAAATAAACAAATAAAACACGATAAACAATAAATAGATAAGATAGAAACAAATATACATAGAGATAAATAATATGACAAAATCCTACTCCATGGAGCTAAAGAAAAACACAAGTATCAGAGAGAGGAATGATTCGCAAAACCTAATAGTACCACGGCTGCCCCACCAACTATTGCGCTGTCACACGTTGCGTCTATAGCCCCACGACACAGGATCCATCAATCCAGGCGTGGTGTAGTTCACGGTCTCACGTTGTGGCACTACAGGCAAATGTACTACTAGATTTCACAAATCTCGATTAAATATAGTGTACGTCGAGTACCATAGTGTGCTATCGGTTTACCACGGCCCAGCGGAGCGACCAACTGTCCACATGTGGGATCCCGTACACTAAAGCCTCCAAGTTCATTAGAACAATGAACTACACTACGTTTATCGCATCGACAACACGATGTGATTCGTCTCGTCAACAAATCCACCAAATACATGGCACACATAACAGATAGATGGAAAGCCTGTACGGGTTCACATTTTCCCGACAGCAAATAATTCTCAAAAACCTGTACGGGTTCACATTTACATTTTCCCGACAATAAATAGATTTTCAAAAGCCTGTACGGGTTCACATTTTCCCGACAGCATATAGATTTTCAAAAGCCTGCACGGGTTCACATTTTCCCGACAGCATATAATAAATATAGTAACGGTCAATCGCGTAGAAATTTTATCGCATTTTCATAATTCCGTCGTTTTTACAAACGTTTAAAAATCGGGTAAAGATATTTTTCTGTTTTTAAAATCGCGTAGCATTTTTAATACGTTTTCTCAATCGCGTAGGATTTTTAAATCATTTTCTTATTCGAATGCCCTTAAAATTACTGTTTAAATAGACAGAAATAGTACTTAGTATATTTAAACTACGTAGAATAATTTTTCATACCGCATACTATCTTTAGGATATTTTTACTATCTTATAGGTTCATTTTTACTAAAAACTGACAACATTTTGTTTATAAACTTATAATAATGGTTTTCTAAATTTTCCATAAAATTTTCTATTTACCTAATTTTTAACCATATCATTTAATTCTTTTTGAAATCTCTAACATGCTTCAAAACTTAAAGTGAGCTATATGTTAGAAAATTTCTCAAAATTTCTGTATTTTACTTCCTAATGATAAAATCACTAGTTTTAATCCTTTAAGCTTAATTCTACTCAATTTGTTTCTTCAAAAATCATTATAGAAAATTTCTTCTTAACTTGTATTGTCTCTTTTTAATTGAAAAAGGTTTGGAATCAAGTTTTAGAAATCATAATTACCTATAGTGGCATGTTGGCCGAATTTTGTAAAACTTTTTCATTTGATTTCTAAATCATGTCAAAGGTATTATCTTATCTAAGTTCATTAAATCATGTTATAAAGTAAAGATTTTGAATCAAATAAACCCTTTAAGCATGTTGGCCCAAATTTACTAAATCTTTACCATTTGATTTCTAAATTCCTTTTCTTTGATCAAAACAATTTGAAACCTTCTTATTTCTCCTAATTAATTAAGTTGCACTTTAGGAAAAATGAAGAGAACATTTTGGTCCTCACACTTTGTCATTGCCGTGAGCTAGGGAATGTGTTCTTTGGAACACTCATGCAAATTTACACATGTTATTCACATCTTATACCTTATCATACAAATCTAACACATGCATTTATATTTCTAACACATGCAAAATATTTCTAACATATAAAACCTAAATTAAAGCTTATAGACATACCATCAAAAGCTAATAGACATGCAAAATTATTACAATCACCAAACAAGAAAGCTACTAACATACAACACTTAAGCTACTAGCAACCACAAAAATTAACAAATACACATCAATAAACACACCACAACCGAATCCTTATGGATTCTACAAACAATCCATCTTCTTACCACCATCAAGGGATGATAAGAATTGTCTTCCTCTTACCTTAAATGAAGACAAAAAGCTTGCTTTCACACCTCCTATGGTTCGATTTTCACTCCACCAAATACCTAAAAATCTCAAATAAAATCTACATGTTATTAACCATGAAAAAGAAGCTAAACCATGGAGAAATCATGGTTTAGAACTTTGAAAAAGAAGAGAGAAAAGAAAAATATGATATTTCACCTTCTAGGTCAAATCTACAAGGTTGATTTCCAAGCCCTTAATGGAAGATTTTGAAGAAACTTCCAACTAGAAAGGTTCTTAGAATGGTGTTTAGGTTAAGAAAACTTGGTTAGAAAAATTTTTTGATGGTTGGATGGTTAAGAAACAAGCTTGGCCGAATGGAAGGAGAAAAAGGAACAACAATGGTGGCTAGGGTTCTTGATGAGAGAGAAGAGAGAAAAGTGATGAAGGAGGAAAGTGATTTTGGTCTTCAAAGGCCTCTTGGCCGTAGCACTCAAGTGGGGTGCAAGGTGGGCACCTTGCTTGGCTTCATCCAAGCCATTGGATGCATGAAAGGCTAGGATTAAGTCTTGGTGAGCAAGCTTGATTTCCATTGGTTGGCTCATGGTGACTCACATGCTGAGTCACACAGTGTATTTAATTTTCTCCTGAGTCAGCTAGTGAGTCAGCCTGTTCTGGAAAGTTCTACTACTTACGGTGATTAATTAAGCTACCGATCTAACTGTTTCGCTAATTGTGGGTCCCGCAAAATATATTTCCTGGGTCCATCACTAAAATATCGACTAATAAAATAATATTATAATAATATAAAATTATTTTATTTGACAAGATTAAATTCTAAAAATTAAAAGATTATTTTTAGTCTCATTCAGAATCGGGTTAAGTAAGATCCCCCATTCTAAATAATAAAATAAGATTTTCCCTACCGAAAAATATTATTTTCCTGCCTCGAGCAAATCACACAAAAAGTCCATATAAAATCACAAACAAGTATTTTCGGGCATTAAATCAAGAAGAAAACAATTAAAAACAAAGAAAAACAACGAAAACAAGACGTTCGGGACGTAACGGTCATTTTCTCATTTTTTCCCACAACGTAGGTAATCGTCCAAAACGTTCAAATAAAATATCCAAGAATTATATAGTCAGTATATCTTTCAAAAAAATTAATACAGTAGCTCAAAAAAATTTTTATTTTACCGTCTCGAAGCAAACTACGTAAAACGATCAAATAAAATTTGAGCCTGTATTATCGTAATTGTTTTCATACATAAATCGAGAACAGAAAAAATAGGGACACAGCGGTCATTCATACAAAAGCATGAAAAACAGAAAACAGGACATTCAGAATATTTTCTAAAAATTGGGGCGTTACAACTCTCCCCAACAAATAAAAATTTCGTCCTCGAAATTCGATGTTCATCCAAACAAATGAGGATACTGATCCTTCATTTTATCTTCCAGCTCCCAGGTAGCTTCACCCGTCATATCATTCCATATGACTTTCACTAATTCGATCATCTTCCCTCGAAGCTGCTTTACCTTTCTGTCCCCTATTCTGACAGGTAAAGTTTCGTAAGTCAAATTTTCCTTTAACTGCACATCATCTGGTTGTATAACATGTGTCAGATCTGGTATATACTTCCGTAACTGAGACACATGAAACACGTCGTGCAAATTGGATAGAAAAGGCGACAAAGCAATCTGATATGCTACAGGACCAATACGTCGAATAATCTCATATGGTCCAATGAACTTAGGAGTAAGCTTCTTAGACTTAATCACTCTTCCGACACCAGTCGTAGGAGTAACTCTTAAAAACACATGCTCACCCTCCTTAAACTCAAGAGATCGTCTTCGTTTGTCCGTATAACTCTTTTGTCTGCTTTGCGCCGTCCTCATCTTCTCTTGTATCATCTTGACTTTATCCGTAGTCTGTTGTACAAGTTCCGGTCCAACAGTCATACTCTCCCCATCTTGATACCAACATAGCGGCGTTCGACATCGTCTTCCATACAATGCTTCATAAGGTGCCATTCCGATGCTTGCGTGAAAACTATTGTTGTAGGTGAATTCTATCAAAGATAAAAATTCATCCCAACTTCCCCGTTGTTCTAAAACACAAGCACACAATAAATCCTCCAAAGACTGTATAGTTCTCTCTGTCTGACCATCTGTCTGCGGATGATATGCTGAACTTAATCGTAACTTGGTTCCCATAGCTTCTTGCAGACTTCTCCAAAATCTTGACGTAAACCTTGGATCTCTATTAGAAACTATACATGTAGGCACTCCATGTAATCTGACAATCTCGCTGATGTACAACTGGGTTAATTTTTCCAATGAATATTTAATATTGATTGGTAAGAAATGAGCCGATTTCGTAAGTCTATCGACTATAACCCATATTGCATCATGACCTCTCCTTGTCTTTGGCAAACCAGTAACGAAATCCATAGAAATGCTGTCCCATTTCCATTCTGGAATCGATAATGGTTGCAACATCCCAGCTGGTCTTTGGTGTTCAACTTTCGACTTTTGACAAACTAGGCAAGTTGACACGCATCTAACCACGTCACCCTTCATTCCATGCCACCGAATAACTTCTTCAAGTCTTGGTACATCTTTGTTATGCCCGGATGCATACTTAATAGACTAGTATGGGCATGTTCTACAATATATTGCCTCGGCTCTCGGTCACGAGGAATACGATTCTACCCCGAAACCTCGAATTCCATCGCTTCCTTCTTTGAACTCTACTTGCCTCATTTTGCTTCATTTGCTCCCTTATTCCTTGTAAAAATTTATCGGCATTTTGCTTTTCCCTTATGTCTTCCATCGCTCGCTTGAGATAGTAACCATATTCATACAAATCTTTTCCTATTTCAACTCAACAAATGACCACTCATCTCTAAACTGTTCAATGAGCTCCTTTTCTTTAATCATCGGTGCGTAAACACCGATAATCTTCCTACTCAAGGCATCGGCCACGACGTTCGCCTTACCAGGTGGTACAAAAGTTGAAAATCGTAGTCGTTCAGAAATTCTAACCATCTTCGCTGCCTCATATTCAGCTCCTTCTGGTCGTACAAGTACTTCAAACTCTTGTGATCACTGAAGATGTTGAACGTTGCTCCATAGAGAAAATGTCTCCATATCTTCAAAGCAAAAACTACCGCAGCCAATTCCAAATCATGCGTAGGATAATTCTTCTCATGAACCTTCAATTGTCGAGAAGCATATGCCACCACGTTCCGATCTTGCATCAACACGCATCCTAGTCCTTGATAAGAAGCGTCACAATACACATCGAAAGATTTCGTCGAATCTGGTAGGATCAACACCGGTGCAGTTGTTAACCTCTTCTTCAACTCTTGAAAACTGGTTTCACGCTCTTCCGTCCATTCAAAAGCTTGACTTTTCCTCGTCAGTTGTGTAAGTGGTCCAGCAATCTTGGAAAAACCTTCGATAAATCTCCGATAATAACCAGCAAGTCCAACAAAACTTCAAACTTCATTCTTGTCTTAGGTCTTTCCCACTGTAAAACAGTCTCCACTTTCGATGGGTCCACCGCAATACCTTCTTTAGAAATTACGTGACCAAGAAATTGAACTTCTTCTAACCAGAACTCACACTTAGCCAATTTCGCATACAACTGCTTCTCCCTTAAAATCTGAAGAACAACTTTCAGATGTTCAGCATGCTCTTCCTTCGATCGAGAATAGATCAGAATGTCATCAATAAAGACAACGACAAATCTGTCTAGATATGGACGAAATATCCTGTTCATATAATCCATAAATATGGCAGGAGCATTTGTCACCCCGAATGGCATTACCTGATACTCATAATGTCCATAACGAGTTCGAAAAGCAGTTTTCGGCACGTCTTCCCCTCTTACACGAATCTGGTGATAACCCGATCGCAGATCTATCTTGGAAAATATCACAGCTCCCCTCAATTGATCCATCAAATCATCGATTCTTGGAAGCGGATATTTATTCTTGATAGTCACCTTGTTCAACTGCCGATAGTCCACACAAAGTCGTGAAGTTCCATCCTTCTTCTTAACCAAAAGCACAGGCGCACCCCATGGGGAAACGCTAGGTCGTACAAATTCTTTCTCCAACAGTTCCACCAATTGCTTTTTCAGCTCCTCCAACTCTACTGGCGACATACGATACGGTGCAATTGAGATAGGACCTGTTCCCGATACTAAATCAATTGAGAACTCGATCTCCCGCTCAAGCGGTAAACCAGGTACATCTTCAGGAAAAACATCCGAAAAATCGTTGACAACAGGAATAGTATTCACATCCTTCTCATTCTTAACTTCTAGAGAAGACAATACCAGATATCCCTGCGCTCCATCTCTCAACAAAGACTTGACCTTAACAAAGAGTTAAGAATCCAGACTCTTCTTCCTTAGGAAAAACTATAGTTTTCTTTGCACAATCTATAAGGATATGGTTAGAACATAACCAAATCCATCCCTAAGATTACATCTATCTCAATGAGAGGCAAACAAATCAAATTGACCAAAAACAAACGGCCCTTCACAATAATAGGACAATTCAAACAGATCTTAGAAGTAACTACAGGTTTAGCAATTGGCGTAGATACACTCAACTTAACATTCAGAGAAGACACGGGCAACTTCAGTCTTTCCACACAATCATAGGCAATAAACAGTGTGTAGCACCCGAGTCATACAATACGGTCGAAGGTTACCTCCAATGTCACCTTCTCCTTGAATAAGGTCATCGATTGAGAAACTTCGATCCCATCATTGTATACACTCGCCTCCGATTTCGGTTGAGTATTTTCATTTTTTGCTGATTAGTTCTAACATGACGAACAACGGGTTTCTTCTCGGTCGAGTACAATCCTTCGACATATGCCCAGTCATCCACGCTAAAACAGAGCCGCTCCCTTGATCGTACAACTGGAGATAGATGGCCCTTCTTACCGCACTTAAAACACGTCGGTGTAAACACCACTCTCTGTCTGCTCCACCACTAGGTACACTCCCTCCAACCGGCGGTCGGCCGAGTCGACTTCCTTGTGGTATAGCATACGGCTTACGCAGAAACCGATTTGTATTGCTACCTCCACCTCTTTGAAACCTTGTCGGCCCAAAGTTCCGACTCCTCTGATCTCGCGACGGTTCAAGCTCCTCAAGCCGTGCACATGCGTCTACCAAAGTATGAAAATGATTCATCCTCAGAGATATCACTCCCCGCTTCAATTCTACTCTCAATCCAGACTCAAACTTTCGACATTTCCATACCTCATCTTGTCGATTTTGAGCATAATATGAAAATTGAGACAAACTTTCAAATTTTGTAGCGTACTCATTCACTGTCATGTTTCCCTGTCGCAACCCAAGAAATTCCATCTCCTTGGCATGCCTAGCACTTGCAGGAAAATACTTATCCGAGAAAAGAATTAGAAAACACTTCCCAGGTGTTCTAGGTCCCTTCGCTTGCAACACTCGGCGGATTCCTCTCCACCAATGTTCTGCATCTCCTCTCAAAGATAAAGACAAAGATAAGTTACTTTCTTTTCATCCGTGCATCTCATCCCCTCAAAGATTCTCTCTAAATCTTGCATCCACCGACTCGTTTCTCCGGATCCACCTCGCCTCTAAATTGTGGCGGATTATGGCGCCTAAATTCAGATAAATTTAGGGCATCACCGTAGTAGCATCTTCTTTGTTGGTCGCTCTCAAATTTTCTTTGAGTAATCACTTCACCATCTACCGCATAGCTTCAAGCAGAACCAACATCGGGTCCTCATCACGATTCACGTTAGCACGTCCTCTCGCCTCTACCAGCCATCTTCTTTCTTCAAACATAACAAAACAAAGTTAGATACATCCTTCTAGATATTTCCAAAAGGATATAAATCACAAAGATCACAGAGAATCACACAGCACAAACAAAAACAGACCCAACCACAACCCCAAAAGACTCTAACTTGGGCTCTGATACCAACTATTGTAACACCCCTTTGGAGGATGTCACACATAAAGAAAATAAAAGAAATAGAAATAAAATCTACCCAAGTTGTGAAACATTTGTTAAATATTATTACGGGTTGTAAAATAATTCCTGATAGACAGAAATATGTAATAAAAGATAATGCGGAAAATACGAAATAAAAAAAACATCATCATTAATAATATACATAGGATTAAGTTATAAAGTGTACAAATAATTTACAACTAAGACTACAAATATTTAAACAAAAACAGTAAAGAAAGCAATAAAAGAGTTAATATATATACAGACATACGCTGACGCGCCCAAAAAAACATCATGATTATCTAATCCTCTGACGGATCACTCTCAGCATGAAAATGATCATCAGGAGATAGATATCCTGGATGTCTCGACACACGGCGATAACGGGATCGCGCAGTCGATACGATGCTTATCTCACTAGGCTCAGGGTTTTCAGCACCCCAATAACGCCTAATGGATAAGGGTAACTCTAAGTGCAGAAATAACGTCGTAGTCATAATCGGATCTCCATCAAACTGATGACGTAGAATCACGGTCACACGTCCTGCATATGTAACAGAATCACGATCTCCTCGTAGATGCCAAGCCAGAGCACCTCCATGAAATACCAACTCTATGAATCCCAAAAATCCTGGCGTCGCCATCCCTCACAATCAATCCAGAGGATATGGATGATCGGATGGTTCTTGATCGTCAAACTGATCGTCTGCTTGCCGGTCTTCCTCCTCTTCAGGGTACACGATCTCAAGGGGCTGTTCCTCTTCCTCGAAGTCTTTACCGCGTAAAATAAATAAACAGAAAATACATATAACAAAGAGGTAAGACAACATAAAATCATCACAACATGGCCAATAAAAAGACGACAAACAATATATATATACAGTTCATGTAATACATAAAGCTTTAACAATTATAATAATAAATTGAAGTAAAATTCAGACATCATCACAATATGTCACATCACAGATAAAACCTCACAGATAAAATAAGAAATATAAGAATAAACAGATAAGATATAATAACCAAATATAGTAACAAGAACCAAATAAAATAAACAAATAAAACACGGATAAACAATAAATAGATAAGATAGAAACAAATATACATAGAGATAAATAATATGACAAAATCCTACTCCATGGAGCTAAAGAAAAACACAAGTATCGAGAGAGGAATGATTCGCAAAACCTAATAGTACCACGGCTGCCCCACCAACTATTGCGGCTGTCACACGTTGCGTCTATAGCCCCACGACACGAGGAATCCATCAATCTAGGCGTGGTGTAGTTCACGGTCTCACGTTGTGGCACTACGAGGCAAATGTACTACTAGATTTCACAAATCTCGATTAAATATAGTGTACGTCGAGTACCATAGTGTGCTATCGGTTTACCACGGCCCAATGGAGCGACCAACCATCCACATGTGGGATCCCGTACACTAAAGCCTCCAAGTTCATTAGAACAATGAACTACACTACGTTTATCGCATCGACAACACGATGTGATTCGTCTCATCAACAAATCCACCAAATACATGGCACACATAACGATAGATGGAAAGCACATGCGGGTTCACATTTTCCCGACAAAATAATTCTCAAAAACACATGCGAGTTCACATTTTCCCGACAATAAATAGATTTTCAAAAGCACATGCGGGTTCACATTTTCCCGACAAAGATATAGATTTTCAAAAGCCTGTACGGGTTCACATTTTCCCGACAGCATATAATAAATATAGTAACGGTCAATCGCGTAGAAATTTTATCGCATTTTCATAATTCCGTCGTTTTTACAAACGTTTAAAAATCGGGTAAAGATATTTTTCTGTTTTTAAAATCGCGTAGCATTTTTAATACGTTTTCTCAATCGCGTAGGATTTTTAAATCATTTTCTTATTCGAATGCCCTTAAAATTACTGTTTAAACAGACAGAAATAGTACTTAGTATATTTAAACTACGTAGAATAATTTTTCATACCGCATACTGTCTTTAGGATATTTTTACTATCTTATAGGTTCATTTTTACTAAAAAGTGACAAACATTTTGTTTATAAACTTATAATAATGGTTTTCTAAATTTTCCATAAAATTTTCTATTTACGTAATTTTTAACCATATCATTTAATTCTTTTTGAAATCTCTAACATGCTTCAAAACTTAAAGTGAGCTATATGTTAGAAAATTTCTCAAAATTTCTGTATTTTACTTCCTAATGATAAAATCACTAGTTTTAATCCTTTAAGCTTAATTCTACTCAATTTGTTTCTTCAAAAATCATTATAGAAAATTTCTTCTTAACTTGTATTGTCTCTTTTAATTGAAAAAGGTTTGGAATCAAGTTTTAGAAATCATAATTACCTATAGTGGCATGTTGGCGAATTTTGTAAAACTTTTTCATTTGATTTCTAAATCATGTCAAAGGTATTATCTTATCTAAGTTCATTAAATCATGTTATAAAGTAAAGATTTTGAATCAAATAAACCCTTTAAGCATGTTGGCCCAAATTTACTAAATCTTTACCATTTGATTTCTAAATTCCTTTTCTTTGATCAAAACAATTTGAAACCTTCTTATTTCTCCTAATTAATTAAGTTGCACTTTAGGAAAAATGAAGAGAACATTTTGGTCCTCACACTTTGTCATTGCCGTGAGCTAGGGAATGTGTTCTTTGGAACACTCATACAAATTTACACATGTTATTCACATCTTATACCTTATCATACAAATCTAACACATGCATTTATATTTCTAACACATGCAAAATATTTCTAACATATAAAACCTAAATTAAAGCTTATAGACATACCATCAAAAGCTAATAGACATGCAAAATTATTACAATCACCAAACAAGAAAGCTACTAACATACAACACTTAAGCTACTAGCAACCACAAAAATTAACAAATACACATCAATAAACACACCACAACCGAATCCTTATGGATTCTACAAACAATCCATCTTCTTACCACCATCAAGGGATGATAAGAATTGTCTTCCTCTTACCTTAAATGAAGACAAAAAGCTTGCTTTCACACCTCCTATGGTTCGGTTTTCACTCCACCAAATACCTAAAAATCTCAAATAAAATCTACATGTTATTAACCATGAAAAAGAAGCTAAACCATGGAGAAATCATGGTTTAGAACTTTGAAAAAGAAGAGAGAAAAGAAAAATATGATATTTCACCTTCTAGGTCAAATCTACAAGGTTGATTTCCAAGCCCTTAATGGAAGATTTTGAAGAAACTTCCAACTAGAAAGGTTCTTAGAATGGTGTTTAGGTTAAGAAAACTTGGTTAGAAAAATTTTTTGATGGTTGGATGGTTAAGAAACAAGCTTGGCCGAATGGAAAGAGAAAAAGGAACAACAATGGTGGCTAGGGTTCTTGATGAGAGAGAAGAGAAAAAAGTGATGAAGGAGGAAAGTGATTTTGGTCTTCAAAGGCCTCTTGGCCGTAGCACTCAAGTGGGGTGCAAGGTGGGCACCTTACTTGGCTTCATCTAAGCCATTGGATGCATGAAAGGCTAGGATTAAGTCTTGGTGAGCAAGCTTGATTTCCATTGGTTGGCTCATGGTGACTCACATGCTGAATCACACAGTGTATTTAATTTTCTGCTGAGTCAGCTAGTTGAGTCAGCCTGTTTTGGAAAGTTCTACTACTTACGGTGATTAATTAAGCTACCGATCTAACTGTTCTGCTAATTGTGGATCCCGCAAAATATTTCCGGGTCCACTGTCACTAAAATATACTGACTAATAAAATAATATTATAATAATATAAAATTATTTTATTTGTGATTAAATTCTAAAAATTAAAAGATTATTTTTAGTCTCATTCGAGAATCGGGTTAAGTAAGATCCCCCAATTCTAAATAATAAAATAAGATTTTCCCGGCCGGAAAATATTATTTTCCCGCCTCGAGCAAATCACACAAAAAGTCCATATAAAATCACAGACGTATTTTCGGGCATTAAATCAAGAAGAAAACAATTAAAAATAGCAAAAACAGCGAAAACAATACGTTCGGGACGTAACGGTCATTTTCCTGTTTTTTCCCACAACGTAGGTAATCGTCCAAAACGTTCAAATAAAATATCCAAAGAAGATATATATAGGCTGTATATCTTTCAGAAAAATTAATACAATAGCTTAGAAAAATTTTTATTTTACCGTCTCGAAGCAAACTACGTAAAACGATCAAATAAAATTTGAGCCTGTATTATCGTAATTGTTTTCATACAGAAATCGAGAACAGAAAAAATAGGGACACATCGGTCATTCATACAAAAGCATGAAAAACAGAAAACAGTACATTCAGAATATTTTCTAAAAATTGGGGCGTTACAGAGACCGTAGAATTACCTCTAAATTAGGGGGGTCTTTGCAAAATGCTTTTAAAACAAAACTGAATTTCAGTACAACATATCATCCGCAAATAGATGAACAAGCTGAGAGAATCATCCAGACTCTTGAAGACGTGCTCAGAGCTTGTGTGTTAGAACAATAGGGTAGTTGGGATATGTGCTTGCCTTTGGTAGAATTTGCCTACAAAATAGTTATCATACCAGTATTGGAATGGCCCCTTATGAAGCCCTATATGCTAGAAAATGTAGGTCACCCTTATGTTGGTATGAAACATGAGAACAATCCTAGGTTCAAAATTAGTGTAACAAACTACTGAACAAATCAGAAAGATTAAGGATAGGTTGTTAGTAGCCCAGAGTAGGCAGAAAAGTTATGCGGAAGAAAGAAAGAGACCTTTGGAATTCAAAGAGGGAGAACATATATTCCTACGAGTCACTCCTACTATAGGAGTTGTAGGTCCATCAAAGCTAAAGAGTTAAATTCTAGATTTCTTAATCCCTTCCAAATTCTAAAAAAGTCAGACCATTTTCCTACCAAATTGCCTTACCACCCAACTTGTCAAACTTTTATGATGTTTTCCATGTTTCCCAGCTCAAAAAGTATAATTTGGATCCCTCATATATCATAAAAAGTAAAATAATACAGTTAAAAGATGATTTAACTTATGTGATTAGACCTGTAAGGATCTTGGATAGAGCAGTGAAAGAGCTTAGATGGAAACCAAATTCATCTGGTGAAGGTATTATGGGAAGGTGGTGACTCAAAGGAAGCTACATGGGAACTTGAATCCAAAATGACGCAAAATCATCCAGAGCTTTTAGTATAAGGTAAGCAAATTTTGAAGACAAAATTTATAATAAAGAGGGGAGAATTGTAACATTCTCCTTAACATAATAGTTTTAAAAAGTTAAATTATAGATTTCTTTGTCCCTTCCAAATTCTAAAAAAGTCGGACCAGTTTCCTACCAAATTGCCTTACCACCCAACTTGTCAAACTTTCATGATGTTTTCCATGTTAGCAAGCTCAAAAAGTATAATATAGATCCATCACATATCATAAAAAGTGAAACAATACAATTAAAAGATGATTTAACTTATGTGGTTAGACCTGTAAGGATCTTGGATAGAGCAGTGAAAGAGCTTAGAGGGGAACAAAATTCCTCTGGTGAAGGTATTATGGGAAGGTGGTGACTCGAAGGAAGCAACATGAGAACTCGAATCCAAAATGGCACAAAACTATCCAGAGCTTTTTGTATAAGGTAAACAAATTTTGAGGACAAAATTTATAATAAGGAGGGGAGAATTGTAATATTCTCCTTAACATAATAGTTTTAATCATGGTTATAGAAGCTTAGTACGATTGGTAAGAGTTATTTGTTAATTCGGGTAACCTTCTGAACTAGTTTGAGTGTAATTCTATAACACTGAATACAAGAAAATAACTAAAGTTTCTGTATAAATAGTTGATATGATGGAAATAAATAGGAAAAACTTATTTCCTAATTATAAATGATTAATAAGAGTTGTAGTAAATTTTGGAGAATCAACTGAGCTAGTTCTGTATTTTTAAGGATACTAAAGAGGAATAACTGGAACAATTAAGTAGCTCAAAAATTATGAAATTTCATGGAGATGATAAGTAAGATATGAAGAACATTTTGGTATAAAATACTAATTAAGATAAGTATCAATAAGCATATTTACTTAATCCATCGGTTTAATTTAACTTGGGACCGAGTAATAAAACTTAATTGATAAATAGCAGTATATAGAAAATTATGAAAAAATTGATCTAAGGCCTAAGTTGAGTTTTAAAATTTTCCATAACACTTATGAATACAAAAGTTTCAGCATGGAAATTTTATCCATTCTTTGACCAATTCCATTTTCACTCTTTGTCTAGATTTATCTAGACAATTTCTCAATTTTCTCTTCATGTTTCTACACGGTAAAATAGAGAAAAAACATAACACAAAACAACAACTCCATCGTGAAGAAGAAGGAGAAAAATGAAGAGAATAAGGAAGGAAAAATAAGAAAAAGGAAGGAAGCTCAGTGAACCAAGGCTAGGAGTAAAGGTAGGGGATATTTACCTCCTTTTTATTCTTCTTCCTCCTTGTTTCTTGAATTAAAATTCTATTTTTATGTCCATGAATATTCATGGCTAGAGCATAATTTTTATGGATGGTTATTGGTTTCAAATTGTTCTTCCTTTTTTTCCATTGATTCTTGTGAAGAATTTGTGATGTTGTGAGATCAATTTTTGGTGGTTTGGGGCTAGGTTATTCATGGCCAAAATAGGGCCAAGTAGGAATTGAATACCTAGCCTATGTTTCTACATTGTTTCTTTGATTTTGAGAACTTTGTGAAGTGATTTAGCATGTATGGAAAGAAAAATGCTTGGTCTTGATTTTTTTTTTTTGTGTCATGGCCATACCCTAGTGAGGAAGGAATTTGTTAATTAGTGTGACTCTTTATGTTTCTATACCCATTTGTTAATTAAATTGATTAAAGAATTGATGATATTTGTTGGTGAGTTTGTGAAGATGGCATTTAAATTTAGCCTTGGCCATGACCTACTTTTGACTATGCATGCTTAAACTATTGTGTTACATAACTTGTATATGACTAGTTATGCTTTTTAATGCATACTTGAATCACTAAGAATTTATGGAGAAGCTTTGGTACTTGTAAAGGCCATATAGGCCAAATTGAGATTTAAGGAGACGAGATGATCTCCATGTAGCATTCAAAATTTAAATACTTGTATTATGCTTAAGCTATTGTTTGTACATAAATCTCTTGGTATTGCTCATTGATTAATCAAGTTTAGCTAAGAAATTGTATTGCTCCCTTAATTCTTTAAGGTTGAGCTAGAGTATAAATTGTGCTTGTACTTGAATGAATAGTACTCATGGTATTTGAAATTGAATTATATATGAGAATTTTGGACATTTATCCTTGAATGGGATGGAAAATGATCCTTATATGTTTTTCCCACCCAATATCATTTTATGTGAAATATTGATTCACCTAGTGGATTTTGGAGTTAATCCCGTATGGGGAAAGGGTATCCAAAATTTCATTAAAATCATGGAGATGATCCTCCGTGAGGAAGGAGATCCTGTATTCTTGAAAATTCCTCATTATGTTTCCTCATTGATATTATCCCTCATAGGGTACTAGTGGTAATGTGAGGACCTAATTCACTCCCTACCATGAGTATATAGAACCCGAGCTATATGAGGTGACTCCCACCTATTAAGGTGCTTGTGAAATGGGTTCTGTGGGAATAAGTGGATGTTAGAATGAGCACTGAGATGGATTTGTATTTAGAAGTTATATTTTGACTTGGTATTGTTATAAGAATCATTGAATGAATTTGAGATCATGATTCTTGATTGAAAGTTGTTTCTGAAATTATTTACAGAAATAATTTATAATGCTGATTAATAAATGTTTTTGGAAATTATTAATAATTAGAATTTTGTTTCAAGAAGAGAAAGGGTCTGATTTGGCACTTTTCCACCTTTCTAGTTTATGTGTAATTTGAAATTTAAAATGTGTTTTTTTTCCGAAATAGCTGAAAATATTATGATGACACGTATTTTAAATAAGTATTAATGAGAATTCTTAGAATTATCATCCCTTTCTGTTAGTTTTTTCATAATATTTCCAGGGACAAATACTTCAATAAGCAAACACTGGAAGAAGACATGGAATAGAATTCAAATAATATTTTGTATTTAAGTTGTATATTTAATATTTTGGAACAAATTAAGAAAAAAAATATGTATTGTAATATACTTTGTATATTGTTCCATATAATGAATGTACGTATTATTAACCCCCCAGCATGGCTTATATTTTGTATATAGTTTATATGTAAATTTTAATTTATTTATTTTAAATAAGTAACATGCTGAATTCTAATTACTAATACGTAATTCTGAATATGTAATTAGTAATTATATTAAGGTTGTTACATGTAACACCTCCCGTAGGGCATCATATTTCTGATTACCAACTTATAATCTGAAAATCAGTTCATAAAAGGTTTGAGTTATAAATGTGGGTTTTAAAATTTCTTTTTGCGGTAAACATAAACTTACTAATATTTATAAGTAATACTGAAAAATAGATTTAAATTGATTAACATATATTACTGACACCACATAATATTTAACAGTTAATTAGGATACATAATACTTACAAACTCAATTTTAAACGGTAGCAAACCCCATGACGGGTCCTACTCAATAGCACGGTAAAACACTAATAATAAATACTCAACATACTTATTTCGTCTTGTATTCATCTTGATGTGTCATGTATATATTCATCATCAAAACTGCTCACCATTGAATCTGGGATGACCACTCCTTGATGTTGTCACCGAACTTAGAATATTTGCTTCCCGTCACATCTAAGAAACTCGTTCCATCTACTATATAATTTTTAACAATATAAGAACAACAAAACAATATAACAAAGAGGTGAGATCACCTACGCTAATACCAATATGGTAGCACAGAGATAACACAAACATCACACCATATAGGTATATCATATCATAATTACAATCATGCCATCAATATTATTCAAATCACACGATAATTACAATAATGCCATCAACATGATTATCATCATCATCATCATCCAATATTCCTCAATTATTATATCACACAGATATAAATATTCAATATTTACAATAATGCCCTCAATTATTATCCAAGTATTCAACAGTTCAATTATCATAACCAATACTCAATAATGATGTATATGTTATGCATGTAGACTCAATGTCCTACTCCATGGAGGTTTTCACAATTTCGAGAAGAATCCTCTAGTTAATTGTCAGCCTTAGCCCAAAAACAATCTCCCAGTTATCGAAAAGAATCGTGTTATTGTCGGGTATCGTCAATGCGTTGCAACAGATTGCATCACCAAGTGGCATATGGTCCAGCCTTAGCCCATAGACAAATATCCACTAGTCGACCGTCGCGCCTTGACGCCCCCAAGATCCATCATAGACCTCACTATCAATTCTCATTCCCTCTTCAACCACAAGGGTCACAATTTTTGTTCAATGCACGAATATCTCAATACAATTTTGTTCAATTTCATCATATGCCACAATGCATATTTTTCCAATTTCATCATATGCCTCAATGCATATCTTTTCAATGCATGTATAATGCACCAAATGCCAATCACAGGCAAAATTCATCATTTTCTCATACAATGTCCATACACTGGTTCAACAGTAATCATATTGTATTTTCAATAGCAAAATCATATTATCGCGTTTTCATAGTCACAAAACATTTTCGTCATGTTTTCACAATCGCGCAACATTTTTGTTGTATTTTCAAATCACGTATTGATTTTTTAACGTTTTCTCAATCACGTAAAAATATTTACACGTTTCTTAAATCGCGTAGCGATTTTTCACCATTTTCACAATCGCGTAACTTAAAAATCATTCTTTTAAGTCGTGTAAACCATTTTTTCATCATTTTCGAAATATTTAAACGCTTTCCAAATCGCGTAGAAATATTTTAACGTTTTTCAAATCGCATAGCTTAAAAATCACGTTTTTAAGTTACGTAAATCGTTTTTCACCATAATTCCATTATGAAAAATATTTTTCAACCTTCAAAAATTCCATTTCAACCTTTCTCATAATAATATGACTTCGTACTTCATTTTCCACATTTCCATATTCAAGAAATCCTTTTCGTAATAAATTCCACAATTTCACCATTTCCATTGATGTAAATCAATGTTTTCAAATCTTTAAAATTCCTTATCACACTTCAAAACCCAAAGGATGAGTTACACGTTAGAAAATCCTAAGTCACCAACGTATTCTTTATAATTCCAAATCAATTCTAAAAATCAATCCTCTTAAAATAATTTGAGGTTCAAACACTTTCAACCTCTCTTTTCCATTCATATACGAAAATTCCATTTTTCAAGTGATAAAATACTCTGATTCCCTTTCCAAAATTCTTGTACTAAATCAAATTATATTTTCACTTTGAAAATCACTTTATTTCATAAAACCAAAGCATTTACAAACCTTCCAAAACCATGGTACATGGTTCCAATGGCCATCAAATATTTTTCCTTCTAAATCAATTAAGTACCATTCTTGTTTTTACACAAACAAAACCATTAAAATTTCTTGCAAAAACCGTGAGACTCATGGTCTTTAAAATCAATTCATTTGTTCATTTTCATTTTCACTTTCTTTGCAAATCTTTAAAATCATCAACACATTGCTCTTTTCATTTAAAACTCATGATTAGTAAAATACTTAGAATCTTTTGATTCAAAAACATCCTTCAAAAACCGTGAACACTTATTCTTTGAAAACAAACCCTTTGTTTATTTTTCTTGCTTTTCTAAACATCCAATTTTACCATTCATGAAAATATTAATTTGTAAACACCTATTTTGAGGTGTAGAGACCGACATCCTCATGGTCTTTGGAACCAAAAATTATTTTCCTTTCCAATAATTTTTATGGCATACATCACATATAATCAATATATTATATTTCAAGCATACCATAAAAGCAAGTAAACATCATACTAAACATGCAAGCATAAATAAATCATGCAAAGCACATCAAGCATAAGCAAATAATCAAAACATATAAACATCCACAAATAATTACATGACCATGGATATGAATCCTCACATGGATTCACCATCCATCAAATATAAAACCATCTCTCACCATCATACTTGGTTGGTGAGATGAATCTCCTTCTTACATCTTGAAGATCCTCAAAAGCTTTTTATTTTTGCTTCTTTTTCCAAGTCCTTCACCACCAAGGGCTTCTCAAATACAAAACAAAACACACATAATTAATATGTATAAGACTTGAATAAGAAAACCATGGATATGAATCATGGTTAGAACCTTGAAAATCAAAAGAAAAGTGAAGATTAATAAACTTCACCAATAAAGCTTCAATCTTTAGCTTAAAGAACAAGGTTGAAGATGGATGATTTAGAGAAAGTCTCCAACATGAAAGTTGCTTAGAATAAGGTAAGGATTCAAGAAATAAGGTTGTATGAAATTAAAGAGTGATAGAAGGTAGAGTATGGGTGCTTGGCTGAAACTTAGAGAAGGAGAGAAATGGAGAGAAAATTTGATAAGTTTGCTTCTTGAAATTGATCAATAATGACCAAGAGTGATCAATAATGGTCTTGAAACCATTCTAATCTCCTACACCATCTCAAAACTGCCCCCCTCCTTCATGCTCTCCAAATGTGTGACAAATTTCACTAGCCATTATTTGAAGCATTCCGAACCATTGATTAGTTCAATGGTTAGGATGAAGGTAGACTTTAAGTTAGAAGACTTAATCTAGACCATTAGATCTTTCTCCTTGAAATTCTAGCCATTAGATGTGTCTCCAAAATGAAGGGTCAAGATTACTCCTTCAAACTTTACATCCAATGGTCATAAATGGTCCTAGTCCTTTTTAAGACCAAATCTCTACCTTTGATTAAATCAATGGTTGATATTCAAAGTCTTCCTTATTAAGCTTGTCTTTACAACCATTGATTAGATCAATGGTGAACATCCAAAGCTTCCTAACTAAGTTTATTCCCACACCATTGATTAAATCAATGGTAATCATCCAATGCTTCTTCATTAAGTTTGTTTCTCAACCGTTGATTAAATCAAGATCAAGTCTCCACCGTTGATTAAATCAATGGTGGATATCCAAACCACCAATGTTGACTTAAGCAGAATAATATTTATTTTTTATATCCGCTATTACCCTTCGAATACTATTTTTACTGTATTTTTATCGCCCGATAATTAAATACAGTACAAAACACAATAAAAGAAAATTTTAAAAACTATTTCTGGATTCAGGTTTAGTAAGATCCCCCATCTCCGTCTAAACAGTATAAATTTTTCTATGCATAGAAAAATTCACTTTGTGGGACCCACCTGAGCCCATATAAGGCCACCTGGGCCCACAAACAGCCTAAAAACAATAAGAGAAATATAAAAATTTCATAATCATCCATAAAATCATAAAAATTATAAAACTTATGAAAATCAAGTCGGATTAGTAAAAATCATTAAGGATTTTCAAAAAGAAATAAAATACGAAGGCTCGTATATAGCTCCAAAATAATATTAAAATAATAAAAAAAGTAAAACTCTCAAAAATTCCTAAAAATCACAAAAATTATAAAATTCACGGAAGTCGAGTCGGATTATTCAAAATAATTAAGAATTGCCCGAAATAAATAAAATACGAATTTTTGAGGTGTTAAATTACACAACACACCCCGCCACAAAGCGGATCCCAACTTTGACGCCTCATAATGGACCCTTGTGTAAGATTCTACCAATACTTTACTTATATTTTATTAATATATTACATTAATTATACGTACCTCATTTATATTTATATTTACTTAACACTGATGGAATATTATATGCTTCATTATTCATTTAATTTTTAATTAAATATGTGCAAATGATTAAATACGTAATAGAAATAATTTAAAAATCAATTAATTATGTTGAAGTTCCTGTACAAAAAGATATATTTAGATTTATAACTCATATAATACACGTATCAATGAAACATAAATCTATTAAAATACAAATAAAAAATTTCTAGTAACATACTAACTGTATTTATATTTAATATTTACATATAGTGTGCCAGTACATTTGTCTAGAGTATTTACAAAATCCTAAAAGTTACAAAAACTAAAAGAAAAGAAATCTCAAATATCTGAAGAAGTAAATGAGGTCAGTACATCAGTGGACAGTACACACCCACAATGCAGTCAAGTTAGCTATATACATCTTTATAGCCAAACGAAATTCTTCAGTAGCAGGGCGAAACACATGTTACCAAGTGGCCTCAATACTCAAGAGGGGGGGTGAATTGAGTATGTAGAATATTTTCGTAAATCTTTCGCAAAACGTTTGATTGACAATTTTCGTTGAAGCTATTGGATGATTGAGGTGAATGGATAAATGAGATTGAATACTTCACTTATAAATAAACAACCCAAGATAGAAAGAATTCAAGCAAAGCGAAATATCGAACTCAACTCAAGCAAATATAATTAAAGCACAAAGTAAAGAGATAGAGTTGAGAAGAACAAACACAAGATTTATCCTGGTTCAGCCACCAATCCACTTGTGACCTACGTCCAGTCCTCAAGCAAACCACTCGAGATTTTCTACTAAACTTCAAGCTTGAACGGGTGCTTGAAAACCTTTACACAAAAGAGCACTCAACTCCTTGGGATGCCTCACCCTTGAGCTTGAGCCTCAAACTAGGGATACCTCACCCTTTCCACTAGAGGGATACCTCACCCCCTTTACAACCCTTGAAGGATGCCTCACCTTCAACAAGGGATACCTCACCCTTTACAATCTTTGAGAGATACCTCACTCTCTTTTCTCTAGAGGGATACCTCACCCCCTTTACAAAGAATCAAAGTGTTTATAGAATGAAAACTCTCACAAGAGTAGATGATACAAATTGAAGCCCTATAATGCTCTTCAAGAATATCTCAACAATATATACAAAAACAGAGCAAAAGTGATTTAAGGATGAATCTCGGATTATAGCAATTGATAGATGTTTCTCAAGTGTTGTTCAACCACAAATGATGCCCTAAGATGAGTATTTATAAGATATTGGAACAAAAGAGCCGTTGGGGGCTTTAATGGGCAACATTAAAAGCCAAATAATATAGTCGTTGGGCTTGTCAGAATGCTGGCAATCGATTACAGGGTTCTGGTAATTGATTACATGACAGTTAAAACGTGTTCTTGGCTTTCTGGGTTTGTGGTAATCAATTACAAGACTTGTGTAATCGATTACACGCCCTCTGACTTCATGGTAATCGATTACAATATTGATGTAATCGATTACATGGCCCTTTGAACGTGTTCTTGGATTTCTGGGAACATGATAATCGATTACATGGATGCTGTAATCGATTACAAGTCCTCTGACTTGCTGATAATCAATTACCAAGAGTGTATAATCGATTACTTTCCACTTTGAACACATTTTTCAATCCCAATTAAGTCTCTAGGCCATTTTTATCATTTGGGTACTTGGACAAAACAAGATTTACAAATGTTTACCATAATCCAAGATTGAAATCAACATTTCTTTAAAAAATATGAACTTTGAAAACAAGTTGATTTATGAGATCTTTGAAAAATCATTCGAATATAATTGAGATACCTTGAGAGCATTTCACATTGATGTTCTAAGACCTATATCTAATATACCTCTTTTGATCTTGGTCTTCTTCTCTTGGTCTTGATCTTTTCTTTTGATCTTGAACTTTTCTTTTGATCTTGGACTTTCCTTTTGATCTTGGTCTTTTCTTTTGATCTTGGTCTTCTTCTCTTGGCTTTGTTATCATCAAAAACTTATTTGATATGCTTCATGACATAAGCATTCACATTCTCCCCCTTTTTGATGATGACAAAATAGACATTGAAAATAGAGAAATATTTGCATTCATTTATCTATCAGAGATTAAGCGCAACTCTCCCCCATAATGTATGCATGAGATAGGATAAATGATTTTCATGTAAAAGCACAAAGCTCCCCCATACACATGCAACATATTTCACTAATCTCTCCCCCGTTGGCATTATCAAAAACAACATAAGCATTCATCATTGTATAAACATTTCAGCCCAGCAGGATCAATATCAGAGTATGAACGGTTTAGCACAACAATTTGTGATGCCAATAGCGAATGCATATGAAAAAGAAATCGTAGATAATAATTATCATTTATGCCAACATAATTCAGAGTCATATACAAGAGCAAATGGGGTTAGATAAAGATTAAGCATAAGGAAAGCATTATGAAAGGCTTGATGGCAGATAAAATGTATGTTCCATGAATTTTTGCCTTTTTAAAACCCTGTGTAATCGATTACAATGTCTGTGTAATCGATTACGCATGTTCTGGATTCCCAGTAATCGATTACATATGTGGTGTAATCGATTACATGCCTTCTGGAATTGTTGTAATCGATTACATTGGAGGTGTAATCGATTACCTGCTTTTTGACTTGGCTTGGAACGCTTGGCAGAGCCTTTGTAATCGATTACAAAGGTATTGTAATCGATTACCAGTTTACTAAAACTCAGTTTTTGCATTTCAAACAGAGAAGGATCAATTTTAAACCTTTCAAATTTGTTCCAAAACAATTTCAAACATCATGTAGGCATATAATCCAACCAGATTGTGATCCAAAATACATAATCATGCAAATTTGCTACTTTTACCAAGAATTACATCATGTTGGTGGACTGGTGAATTTTTTGAGCTTTTTGAGGCTCTTTGGCATGATGTAGTACCTGCAAAATAGCTAAAGGGAAACCTCCGACGCTCAAGTCAATATTCGAGTCACAATTAATTAAATCAAGGTAGTTTGTGCAGTAAAAACACCAAATTATGCAG
Organism: Ormosia emarginata; assembly: GCA_029884605.1. Classification (NCBI taxonomy): domain Eukaryota; kingdom Viridiplantae; phylum Streptophyta; class Magnoliopsida; order Fabales; family Fabaceae; genus Ormosia; species Ormosia emarginata. The sequence continues at coordinate 418,784 of JAQQTP010000010.1, read as the reverse complement.
CAAATTTCAGATTATGCAGCAAGAAAACAGATTATGCAGTAAAATCATGCATTATGCAGAAAAGTTGCATTTTATGCAGCAATTGAGTTCATTATGCAGCAGAAATGAGATTATGCGAAAGATTGTGACTTTGTGCCATACAAGTGACAAGTTATGCATCATTTTGCAGAAAATCACAGATTATACAGCATATGACACATTATGCAGAAAATTATGCATCAAAATTGTGTTTCAAGAGTTTAGATGCATGATTGATCCAATATGCCAAGTTCAAAGATGTTTTATATCCAATATGTTATTTCAAACAAGAAATGAACTTATCAAGCATATTATAGCATATAAAGATATTTTCAAGATATAAAGCTTAGAAAAATACAATTTTAAAACAAGTTAAGGCATAGAATAGATCTCCACTTATCCAAAGATTGCAAGTCCAAGCTTCTTGGAGACAAGGAAGAGAACTTGGAGTATTTTCTGATCCTGTGCTTGCAGCAGCCACTTTTGATATTCCAAAGTCCGTTCTTGGCCTTCAAGCACACCTACAACACACTTCAATTTTTGGCTTTTGGTACCCAAATTCTCTTGGGTCCTTATGTGTTAGTGTTAGGCAAGGTGCCTTTGGGAACCCAAACCATTTTAGTTCTAATCTTGTTATTGATATTCTTCCTCACATTACAAGTTGATGCACTATATCCTTTCTTGCCACAATGAAAACACTTTATAAAAGGACTTGTTGATGAACTTGAGGGAACAAAGAAATTCTTGTAAAGTTTTTGTTGATTTTTGGGATTGTACCCTAAACCAGCCTTTTGAAACACACATTTTTGATTCGCAAGCAATATGTTCAAATTATCTCTTCCAAGGGTAAATTTTGAAAGAGTATTTTTCAAATCTTCAATTTTCTTTTCAAAAGTTTTACATGATGAGCAAGAAAAGGATGTAGATGCATTATCAAGTAAAGAACATGTTAAGCATGAGGAATTTACATCAATGAGTCCAAGAGTTTCATTTTCAATTTTAAGTTCCTCAATTTCCTTGTTTAAAATAGAGATTTTGTTTTCAAAAGAAGAAATTGTTTTCTTGGATGATGAAACAAGTTTTGCAAGTCTCATAGATTCATTATGCAATTCTTCAAATGCATCTTGCAATTCATCATATGAAGGAGAAGAATTTGATTCAAAATTTGAGGATGTTACCTCCATGTCATCTTCATCTTCCTCTTCTCCTCTAGCCATGAAACATAGATTGGCTTCCTCATTGTCCGAACTATCGGTTGAATCCATGTCATTATCATCCCAAGCTATGTAGGCTCTTCTTTCTTTCTTTTCCTTTGAGTACCTCTTTTCATACTTCTCTACTTTCCTTTGATAGATTGGGCACTCCATCTTCATGTGACCCAATTCTCCACATTCATAGCATTTAGGAGTGGTTGAAGTTCCTTCCCCTTTGTGATAGGCATTCTTTGAGGGAAAAGGAGGTCTTCTTTGAGCTCCATTCTTTTTGAGAAATCTTCCAAATCTCTTAACAAGGAGGCTGAAGTTTTCTTCATTCATCTCAAGATTATCAATACCGTCTTCATCATCTTCATCCTCATTATAAATTATTGAGGAGGTGGCCTTGAGAGCAATCCCCTTTTTCTTCTTATCTTGCTCCTCATTTTGATTGAGTCTATTCAGCTCCAACTCATGCTCTTGAAGCTTTCCAAAAAGTGTGGCTAAGGTCATAGTTGCTAGTTTTCTTGATTCTGAAATAGCCGTCACTTTAGGTTGCCAATCCCTGCTTAAACATCTCAGCACTTTGTTAATAAGATCTTCATTAGGAAAAGTCTTTCCTAATGAAGCAAGATGATTTATGATATGTGTGAAACGTTTTTGCATTTGTTGAATGCTTTCACCTTGGTTCATTCTAAAATGTTCATACGCATGAGTGAGAGTATTTATCCTTGATCTTTTCACTTCACTAGTACCCTCATGAGTTACTTGTAAGGTGTCCTACATTTCTTGGGCAGATTTACAATTTGAGACTCTAAAAAACTCATCATACCCTAAAGCAGTGGTAATGATGTTTTTGGCTCTCAAATTATATTGGACCTTCTTTTTATCATCATCCGTCCATTCACTTCTTGGTGTATTAATTCTTACACCATTTACAACTTGTGTGGGTACAAAGGGACCATTTTCAACAGCATCCCACACATCCAAGTCAATAGCTTCAATAAAAATTTTCATTCTTTCTTTCTAATAAGCATACCCATCCCCATTGAAAAAGGAGGTCTATAAAGAGAAGAACTTTCATAAAATCATTTGAAGAGGCCATCACTTTCTCTTGAAGCTGCTAAGCTCTTTACACAAGAGCCTAGCTCTGATACCACTTGTTACCAAGTGGCCTCAATACTCAAGAGGGGGGGTGAATTGAGTATGTAGAATATTTTCGTAAATCTTTCGCAAAATGTTTGATTGACAATTTTCGTTGAAGCTATTGGATGATTGAGGTGAATGGATAAATGAGATTGAATACTTCATTTATAAATAAACAACCCAAGATAGAAAGAATTCAAGCAAAGCGAAATATCGAACTCAACTCAAGCAAATATAATTAAAGCACAAAGTAAAGAGATAGAGTTGAGAAGAACAAACACAAGATTTATCCTAGTTCAGCCACCAATCCACTTGTGACCTACGTCCAGTCCTCAAGCAAACCACTCGAGATTTTTCACTAAACTTCAAGCTTGAACGGGTGCTTGAAAACCTTTACACAAAAGAGCACTCAACTCCTTGGGATGCCTCACCCTTGAGCTTGAGCCTCAAACCAGGGATACCTCACCCTTTCCACTAGAGGGATACCTCACCCCTTTTACAACCCTTGAAGGATGCCTCACCTTCAACAAGGGATACCTCACCCTTTACAATCTTTGAGAGATACCTCACTCTCTTTTCTCTAGAGGGATACCTCACCCCCTTTATAAAGAATCAAAGTGTTTATAGAATGAAAACTCTCACAAGAGTAGATGATACAAATTGAAGCCCTATAATGCTCTTCAAGAATATCTCAACAATATATACAAAAACAAAGCCAAAGTGATTTAAGGATGAATCTCGGATTATAGCAATTGATAGATGTTTCTCAAGTGTTGTTCAACCACAAATGATGCCCCAAGATGAGTATTTATAAGATATTGGAACAAAAGAGCCGTTGGGGGCTTTAATGGGCAACATTAAAAGCCAAATAATATAGCCGTTGGGCTTGTCAGAATGTTGGTAATCGATTACAGGGTTCTAGTAATCGATTACATGACAGTTAAAACGTGTTCTTGGCTTTCTGGGTTTGTGGTAATTAATTACAAGACTTGTGTAATCGATTACACGCCCTCTGACTTCATGGTAATCAATTACAATATTGATGTAATCGATTACATGGCCCTTTGAACGTGTTCTTGGATTTCTGGGAACATGATAATCGATTACATGGATGCTGTAATCGATTACAAGTCCTCTGACTTGCTGGTAATCGATTACCAAGAGTGTGTAATCGATTACTTTGCACTTTGAACACTTTTTTCAATCCCAATTAAGTCTCTAGGCCATTTTTATCATTTGGGTACTTGGACAAAACAAGATTTACAAATGTTTACCATAATCCAAGATTGAAATCAACATTTCTTTAAAAAATATGAACTTTGAAAACAAGTTGATTTATGAGATCTTTGAAAAACCATTCGAATATAATTGAGATACCTTGAGAGCATTTCACATTGATGTTCTAAGACCTATATCTAATATACCTCTTTTGATCTCGGTCTTCTTCTCTTGGTCTTGATCTTTTCTTTTGATCTTGAACTTTTCTTTTGATCTTGGACTTTCCTTTTGATCTTGGTCTTTTCTTTTGATCTTGGTCTTCTTCTCTTGGCTTTGTTATCATCAAAAACTTATTTGATATGCTTCATGACATAAGCATTCACAACACAAAGTGGACATCAATCTCAATCAATAGAGTAACGTGTATTATCCTATTTCTCTGAACATAACAGATAAGGGGTATGAATTTATAATTCTCAATAAGGAAATCATATAGTTAATAAAATCATTTACTTTGAATTATGTTATGTCCAGCTGCATTCATTGCGGAAAATACATTCAACAAAGTACAACATAATTTTACTTTATATCAATAAAATACATACTAGATAATATCATTTCACATTCCATTAAAGTTTACTTTCTCTTCTTGCCCATATGGCCAATAACAATATATATATAGTTGAGATCTCAAACTTTCTAGGACGTCCCCTGGCTGTGGTGTAACACCCTCCCCAGGGCATCACATTTTCGACTACCAACTCCTAATCTGATAATCAGTACATAAAAGGTTTGAGTTATAAAAAGTGAGTTTTAAAATTTCCTTTTCTTGCTGAAGACGGAAATATAATCTGACTGATATTTATAAGTAATACTGAAAATACATTTAAACTGATTAATATACAATATTGACACCAATTAATATTTAACAATTTAAAGAGAAATATAAAACTAACATACTCTTTTTTTTAACAGTGGCAAATCCCATGACGGATCCTACTTAATAGCACGGTACAACACTAACGAGAAAACTTAACATACGTATTCTGTTGTGTATCCATCTTGATGCGTCAGACATCTGTTCTACATCTGTTCTTTGTCCTCAGATATCTCTTCTTTGTCAACACTATAAGCTATCCAATTTGGAAATGTCATTCTCTGATGTTGTCTCCAAACGCAGAGGTATTTGTCACCCGTTATGTCTAAGACAGCTTGTTCTATCTATTATAATTTTTATAACACAAGCCCAACCAAACAATATAACAAAGAGGTGAGATCACCTACGCCAATACCAACATGGTAGTACAGAGATAACACAACAACATATCATACAGATATATCATACCATCAACATTAATCAATTATCATCATCAAATCATTTATCAATTCAATTATCATAAACAGTAATCATGATAATGTCCTCAACATCATCTAATTATCATCATCATCATCCAAGTATTCAAAACAATTGTCATAGCCAATATTCCTCAGTTAGAAATATCTATTCAGATATAAATGCTCAGATTCATGCATGCACACATAGACTCAATGTCCTACTCCATGGAGCTAATACTCAGTTCAGAGAAGTCGATCCGAAAGATCTGTCGGTACCAAAATGCCTCAGACCAAGTGCTATAATCCTCATTTTGATTTTTGCACATCTAGCATATACACGACAGTCTTTACGAGATCATGATTAAGAATAGTGTCTCGGTCAGGATCATCGGTGCGTTGCATCGGTCTAACCTACGGGAAGAAGCGCGACCAACCTCCCATGTAAGCAACCCGCACCCCGATGCCCCCAAGGTCAACAAGTGACTTACACTACGCATATCGCACCCACTCAAGAGGTGTACGTCTCTCCTAGGCAAATAGCCTCATACAGTCCCTCGGACCTTTCCAATGCATGTTTAATGCACCAATGCCAATCATAGGCAAGAATTCATCATTTTCTCATATAGTGTTCATACACTAGTTCATGCATATAAAATGCACCAATGCCAATCACACGCAAAATTCACAATTTCATATTCAGGGTCCACACATTGGCCCATTCTCAGTTTAATTTCATAATCTCATAATCAGGGTCCACACATTGGCCCAACAGTATCTTTATTGTATTTTTTATTGTGAAATCATATTATCACGTTTTCATAGTCACAAAATACTTTTGTCGTGTTTTCACAATTGCGCAACATTTCTGTTATATTTTCACAATTCCACAACACTTCTGTTGCATTTTCAAAATTACGTATTAATTTTACAACGTTTTCTCAATCACGTAAAAATATTTACAAGTTTCTCAAATCGCGTAGCGATTTTTTACCATTTTCACAATCGCGTAACTTAAAAATCATTCTTTTAAGTCGCGTAAACCATTTTCCATCATTTTCAAAATATTTAAACACTTTCCAAATCATGTAGAAATATTTCAACGTTTTTCAAATCACGTAGCTTAAAAATCACGTTTTTAGGATACGTAAAACATTTTTCACCATTTTACAACCACTTAAAATATTCCTCAATATTCCAAACATTATTTTGAACTTCCAAACAAATCAATATCATTTCCAACATCATTTTTCCATTACGAAAAATATTTCTCAACCTTCAAAAAATTCCATTTCAACCTTTCTCAAAATAATATGACTTCGTACTTTATTTTTCACATTTTCTTATACAAGAAAATCCTTTTCATAATAATTCCACAAATTCACAATTCTGTTGAATTAAATCAATGTTTCTAACTTTAAAAATTACTAACGCTTTCCAAAACCCAAAGGATGAGTTACACGTTAAAAAAATATTAAATAACTATTATATTCTTCATTTTTCTCAAATCAATTCTAAAATCAATTCTCTTCAAAATAAATTGAGGTGTGTTTGAACCTCTCTTTTCCATTTACATACTGAAATTCATTTCTCAAGTGATAAAATACTCTGATTCCTTTTCCAAAATCCTTATATTAAATCAAGTTATATTTTCACTTTGAAAATCACTTTGTTCATAAAATCAAGGCATTACAAGCCTCCAAAAACGTGGACATGACTATTGAAATCATCAAAACATTTTTCCTTCTAAGTCAATATGGTTTTACACAAACAAAACCATTAAAACTTCCTTAACAAAACCGTGAGTCCTTGGTCTTTGAAATCAAATCATTTGATAATTTTTCATTTTCACTTTCTTTGCAAATCCTTAAAATCAACATTACTCTTTTTATTTAAAACTCATGTTTAGTAAAATACTTAGAATCTTTTTACACAAAATAAATCAATAAAATCCTTCTAAAACCGTGTTCATGTACCCTTTGAAAAATAAACCCTTTGTTTATGTTCCTTATTTTTTTCTAAACATCCCATTTTATCATTTATGAAAATATTAATTTGTGAACACCTATCTTGAGGTGTCTTGGCTGAAATTCACCATGCTCTAGGGATCAAAAATTAATTCCCTTACTCTTGAAAAATTTCAACATAAACTCTAATCATGAGTGTCAAAACCGTGATCACTCCACTTTGGCCGTTGGAGCCAAAAATTGATTTTCCTTCCATCATCACATCATGATATACATAGACATAATTTCAACATATTCTCATCATGCATATTATAAGCATATCATATTATCATCATGCATGTTATAAGCATACCATATAAGCCATAAAATCATGCAAAGCATATCAAGCATAATCAAAGCACATAAACACCCACAAATAATTACATGACCATGGATATGAATCCTCACATGGATTCACCATCCATCAAATATAAGACCATCTCTCACCACCATGCTTGGTTGGTGAGATGAATCTCCCTCTTACCTCTTGAAGATCCTCAAAAGTTCCTTGGTTTGCTTCTTTTTCCAAGTTCTTCACCACCAAAGGTTTCTTAAATACAAAACAAAACATATATTTATTAGTAAATCAAGCATGAACAAGATAAACAATGGATCAAACATGGCTTAGAACATGAAAAAGAAGAGAAGAAACGAAGTTTCCTTACACTTTACCTCAAAAACCTTATAACTTTGCTCTTGAAGAAAGTCCTTGAAAATAAATGATTTAGAGAAAGCCTCCAACATGAAAGTTGCTTAGAATAAGGTAAGGATTCAAGAAACTAGGTTGGATGAAATTTTTGAGTGATGGAAGGTATATTTGGGTGTCATGGCCGAACCAAGCTTGGAGAGAAAATGGAAGAGTTGTCTTGTTTTTGTTTCTTGAGAAAGATGATAGAAAAGATGATAAAGTAAGATAGAAATGCATAAAATGAATTTTGGCCCCCTTCCTCCTATGCATTGCCGTAGAGTGAAGAGAGAAAAGAGTGAATTATTTGAGTAAATAATTGGTACTAAATTATTGAGAAATTTTCCAAGTGATAGTAACAAACTTGGACTATTGGATCTTCTTCCTTCTTTAATCTTAGCCATTTAGATGAAGCTACTAAATGGATGATCAAGATCTATCCTTCCATGTTGCCATCCAAGGGTCACAATTGAAGTCCAAGCAATTATATAAGACCAAATTTCAACCATAGATTAAATCAATGGTTAAGATTCAATCTTAAAAGTCCAAGCAATTATTTGAAGCATTCTAAGCCATTGATTAATTCAATGGTTAGGATTAAGGTAGACTTTAAGTTAGAAGACTAAATCTAGGCCATTAGATCTTTCTCCTTTAAATTCTAGCCATTAGATGTGTTTCCAAAATGAAGGGTCAAGATTACTCCTTCAAACTTTACATTCAAGGGTCATAAATGGTCCTTGCTACTTTTTAAGACCAAATCTCCACCCTTGATTAATTCTTCATCCAATGGTCATAAATGGTCCTTGTCACTTTTTAAGATCAAATCTCCACTGTAAATTAAATCCATATCCAATGGTTACAAATGATCATAGCCACTTTATATGACCAATTCTACACCGTTGATTAAATCGACGGTTGATATCAAAAGCCTTCCTTATTAAGCTTATCTAGATTAAATCTCCACCATTGATTAGATCAATGGTGAACATCCAAAGCTTCCTAACTAAGTTTATTCCCACACCATTGATTAAATCAATGGTGATCATCCAAAGCTTCTTTATTAAGTTTATTTCTCAACCGTTGATTAAATCAAGATCAAATCTCTACCGTTGATTAAATCAATGGTGGATATCCAAACCACCAATGTTAACTTAAGCAGTATAATATTTATTTTTATATCTGCTATAACCCTATGAATAATATTTTTACTGTATTTTTATCGTTTGATAATTAAATACAGTACAAAATACAGTAAAAGAAAATTTTAAAAACTATTTCTGGATTCAGGTTTAGTAAGATCCTCTGTCTCCGTCTTAACAGTACAAATTTTTCTATGCGTAGAAAAATTTTCACTTTGCGGGACCTACCTGAGCCCACGTAAGGCCACTTGGGCCCACAAACAGCCCAAAAACAATTAGAGAAATATAAAAATTTCATAATCATCCACAAAAATCACAAATATTAGAAAAAGTATGAAAATCAAGTCAGATTGTTAAAAATCATTAAGGATTTTCAAAAAGAAATAAAATACGAAGGCTCATATACAGCCTCAAAATAATATTAAAATAATAAAAAAACGTAAAAACTTTCAAAAATTCTTAAAAATCACAAAAATTATAAAATCCACAGAAGTCGAGTCGGATTACTCAAAATAATTAAGAATAGCCCGAAATAAATAAAATATGAATTTTTGGGGTGTTACATGTGGTCATTCTTATCAAGGAACCCAATAAAAGTGACCACCCCACATGCCCTGGGAAGGGAGTTATAGAGCTCAATAAAAGTGATCACCCCACATGCCCTGGGAAGGGAGATATGGCGCTTAATAAAACTGACTCATGGAAGACTCCCCATTAAGTTCCAAGTGCCTTAGCCTCATGGGCTCACCTTAATAGGTCCTAGAACACATACATCTTTCTCTCAAAATATTAATGTCACACCTTTAGGCTCCAAGCCAATCAAATAAATGCCACAACTTTGAATCATTTTTCACATAACAACTTCAATAGCTCATAATAGGTGACATTAACATAATCAATCATTTACTCAAAATTTAAACATCAATAGAATCTATATCATTAATTTTTAATATTATAACAATATGATACATTATAACACATCAACAAACAATTCTAACCTTAAAATTGATGCTTGGCATTCTCATCATTACTATATCACTTCTAACATCAAAAGATCATTATTAGCTTCAATTTCATTTAAAATCAAAGTTTAGATCAAAATCCCCAATTTAATTTTTAAAAAAACCCTAGTTTTAACATCTTCCTTTCTTAATTATAATTTCTCAAAATTAACAGCATCTTTATAACTTCATCTCCACCAACAACATTATTCTTTCAATAAACTTCCATAGAAACCCAACCAAAGTCTCAAGAACAAAATTCAAGTCTTACTAACCTAGTGTTTCAAACTAACAAAATAGCCATAAACAAAACTTCTTAATTTAAAAACATGGTGAAAAACATACTAGAACACTCATAGAAACAAGAACAAATCAAGAAAACTTTAGAGAAAAGGTATGACTCCCTACCTCTTGGTCTTGAAAGAAACTTGAACAAAGAAGGATTTTAAGCTTGATTCTAGCCTAGATTCCTTGAAGATCTTCTTATTCCTCCACTAGCTTGTTGATTTCTATCTTCTTCCAATTTTCTCTTAGTTTTTCTCCTTTTCTTCCTCCTTGTTTCTCTTTTGGCCGAAACTCCCTAGTTCATGGAGTATTCATATTTTTCTTTTTCCTTTCAATTCTTTTCCTTTTATATTTTCTAACCATCCAATGGAAATGAAAACAAGTGGCATTTCTATAAGTTTCTAACCAATAGAAGGCTTACCAAATGACTAGGTCTTGATTGGATCTTAGTTAATTCATCATAACTTAGTTTTCTAACCAATTAGAAGCTTACCAAATGTCTAGGTTTCTACTGGTTCATGATGACACTTAGTTATTCTAACCAAACTAATCTAACTTCTAGTTAGGACATCTAATTAGGAGTTTCTATGGTGGCTAACCTTCATTGGCCACAAAACCAACCACTTAGAATGGATTTAGTGTCTTCAATCCACCAATAGGAAATAACCTAGTATTTCTAAGAACCAGTCATTTTAAACTCATGTCTTGTATAATGACAAATTCTTATTGGTTAATCATTCACTAACCAATTTTGTACTTATGTTTTGTATATTGTCTAATTTCTATTGGTTGATCACACTAAGTTGTCTAACTCCCATTGAATACTCCATACTAATCAATCCCATTGAAGCTAGTGTCTTGTAAGTTGTCTAACTCTCATTGGCTACTCCTTCCTAACCAATCACATTGAAGCTAGTGTCTTGTAAGTTGTCTAACTCCCATTGGCTACTCCTTATTAACCAATCACGTTGAAACCAGTGTAATTCATTAACCAATCACCTTAGAATTGATGTCTTCTTACTATTGGTTAATCATCAACCAATCAAATTAAGACTACTTCAGTTTTTATAATTAATAAGTTGTCTACTAGTAAATTTATATCTTAAATAACTTATAAACCTTTTTCACAATTTTTGTGTTCTAAGAAATCTTTTGTTAGTCCTTTGAACTTATTGTATACAAGTAATTCTGTAACACCCACCGTAGGATGTCACATTTATGTTACTTTAATTACCCAAATACCCTCAATAGTCATATAGTGTGATATTGTGATAAAAATATGAGTTGTAAATTTTTTTTTTAACAATAAAATAAACTTAGCGGAAAATAAAATTATAATACAACAATCTCACACATAAATTACATCATATACATATTTCACACGTGCTGTCAGGTTTATTTATTACAAACCATTTATTGAAACAATAAACACACTTAAATAATTACAGACATAACTTATATCAGAGTTCACACTCGCCCAAACTTAACTAAGCAGAAGACCCCTCAGACGGGTCCTCCTCAAGTTCCTCAGCAGGTAGGAATCCATTGTGATGATTAGCCCTACGGACAGGTGTCCGGGCTGACGACACTATGCTGATTTCCGTTGGGACATAATTTCTAGTGTCCCAATGTCGCCTGATATGCAACGGAAATTCAACATGAACAAAGATCGTCACACAGAAAAACGAATCTCCACGATACAACCTACTAATACTAACAGTCAGGTACCCCTCGTAAATAAGTCCACGCTCATCGGGACTTGTCCTCCATTCTCCAGCTCCTCCGTGAAATTGTAAACGTACATATCCGAAGAAACTGGCTCTTGACGTCATACTGTTAGAACTCTACGGTTCCTGATGTGAGAAGTAATTCCTCTTCTCCTTCTAGCACCGTTTCTTTCTCAACGTCTTCACCCAATATAAATACAATATACAGATATACATACAAAGAGGTGAGATCACCTACGCCAATACCAGCATAATAGCACAGAGATAATACAAACAACATATTATACCAAAAATATCATATCACGATCACAATTATGTCATCATCATAGTGCAAGAATAATAATTACCATCATGCCACTATCACTGTTTAAAACACAAAATAATTACACAAACACCATCACATAGATATAGATGCTCAGTTTCATGCATGCGCACGTAGACTCAATGACCTACTCCATGAAGCTAATACTCAAGTCGGAGAAATTGATCGAAAAGATCTGTCGGTATCTCGTGCCTCAGACCAAGTGCTATAATTATATCTTGCACATCTAGCACATACACGACAGTCTTTGTCAGATCTCGATTAAGAATAGTGTCTCGGTCCGGATCATCGGTGTGTTGCATCGGTCTAACTCACGGTGCAGAAGAGCTACCAACTGCCCATTGCGAGCAACCCGCACCCCGATGCCCCCAAGGTCAACCAGTGACCTACACTACGCATATCGCACCCACTCAAGAGGTGTACGTTTCTCCTAGGCAATTAGCCATATTCAGTCCGTTGGACCATTTTCAATGCATGTGTAATGCACCAATTACCAACCAAAGGTAAATCACATAATTTCTCATTCCAGATTCAAATACTGTTTTTTGTTCGTAAAATGGATTAATGCCAATTACATGCAAACTTCTCAATTTCTTATACAGTATTCATATATTGTTTTTAACTGTAAGGTTTACTGTATAATAAACAGTTACATCACATTATCGTATTTTTCTCATTCGCAAAATATTTTCGTTACGTTAATAATTTGTAACATTTTCTGTTACGTTTAAAAAATTGCGAAACTATTTTCTACTGTATTGCATAAAAACAAGCTTTTATTTTTAAATTGCATAGTAATTTTCTACAACATTTTGATCGTGTAAAATATTTAAACGCGTTATAAATCGCGTAGAAATATTTTAACGTTTTTCAAATCGCGTAACTTAAAAATTACGTTTTTGAGTTACGTAAATCATTTTTCACCGTTTTTACCCTTCACAAAATATTTCTTAACTTTAAAAATATTATTTTGAACATTTCTCATAAAAATATAATTTCTTGCATTATTCTCTTTCTATTCTCAATCAAAAATCCCTTCCGTACTATATTTTCTCAAAATCACTTTTTATTAATTTACTCTTACCAAATCATATTTAATTGATTTAATTACTATTTAAAAATTTAAATTTCCTAACATTTTCCAAAACCCAATACTTAAATTCTATGTTAGAAATTTTAAGTTACAAACGTTTCCTTTTATATTTCTAAATCACTTCTAAACATTAAATCAAATTCTATGTTTAAGTTACAAACGTTTTCTCTTATATTTCTAAATCACTTCTAAAAATAAATTCTTCTTAAGATAATTTAAAGTTCAACACTTAAATTCCTTTCCAAAATCCTTATTTTGAAAATTCTTATATTTTATTGCATCAAAACATTTTTTTCTAAATTATCAAAACCTTATAGATGGCCATTGGAACCATGAAATATTTTTCTTCTATCTTAAATAATTTTCATTCTTTATTTCTACACAAAATAACTTCATGAAAATACAACTTAAAACCGTATACACTCTTTTTATAAAACAAACCCTCTTGTTATCTCCTTTACTTCTCAAATCATCCAATTTTATCATTTATGGAAATATCATTTTTGTGAACACTAATTTAATTAGTGTCTTGGCTGAAATTTATTTTAGTTCAAGGACTAAAAATCAACTTCATTGTTCTTGAAAAATTTCAATAAAAACCCTAAACTTGGAAGCTCAAAACCGTGACCTCCTCCATGGCCTTTGGAGCCAAAATTTTGCTTATTTCAACATACATCCATCATAATATATTCAACATATATCATCATGCATATCATAAGCTTACCATATAAGCAATTAAAAATTATACTAAGCATGCAAACACAAGTAAATCATGCAAAATATATCAAGCATAAGCAAAAATAATTAAAGCACATAACACACACACAAATTATTACATGACCATGGATAGGAATCCTCACATGGATTCACCATCCATCAAATATAAAAACCATCCCTCACCACCATGCTTGGTTGGTGAGATGAATCTCCCTCTTACCTCTTGAAGAACTACCAAAGAGCTTGTTGCTTTGTCTTTGGAGCAAGATCTCCACCAATACAAGTTCTTAAACATGAAACAAATACAAGAAAATTAGTATATCAAGCTTGAACAAGAAGAACCATGGATCAAACACGCTGGTTTAGAACATGAAAAAGAAAAGAATAAATGAAGTTTTCTTACACTTCACCAACAAAAGCTCTAGAACTTGATCTTGGTAAAAGTCCTTCAAAATGGAAGAATTAGAACTTGGTGTGAACTACAAAAGTTCTTAGAATGATGAAAGGATTCAAGAAACTAGGTTGTATGAAATTAAAAAGTGATGGAAGAGAGAATTGGAGACTTGGCCGAATGGTGTGTTTTTGGGAGAGAAATGGAGTTTGCTTTGGTTTGGTCTTGAAACTTAAGTGGAAGAATGAAGAAATGATATTAGGAAATATAGAAATGAGTGTGTTTAGTCTTCAAAGGAGAGCATTGCCGTAGCATGCTATTAGGGAGAAGAAAAAGTGAAGTTTGAAAAACATATGCATTGATGATCAATAGGAAATTGTCTTAACACTTGGCAATTTTCCTTAACCTTTTCTATCCTTTTTCTTTGGCCTAAAAAAGCCTATTCTATCTTGGTCTCCTTCCTTCCTTCTTGCTTCTTCAACCGTGCCCCCCCTCTTCATGTATGCAAAAATATGACAATTTGATAGCCATTTTGTTTTTAGTCATTTTAGATATTAATTTAAAACATTATAGGTAAAATAGGTATTAATTAAAAGCATTATAGGTAGAAGACTTATTATGGACCAATGGATCTTCTCTCTTTAAACCCCATCCCTTAGATGTGTCTCTAAAAATAAAGGGCCAAGATTACATCTTCAAACTTTACATCCAAGGGTCCAAAATGGTTGTAATCATTTTTTATGACCAATTCTCCACCATTGATCTAAATCCAAATCCAATGGTCATTAATGATCCATCTCCACCATTGATTAATTTTACATCCAAGGGTTGATAATGGTCATAGCCATTTAGAAGATTAAATCCCTACCCTTGATTTAATTTCAATCCAACGGTTATAATTGATCCTATTTACTTTTAAGATCAAATCTCCACCGTTAATTAAATCAAGATTAAATTTCTAACTGTAATTAAATTAATAGTGGATATCCAAACCACTAATGTTATCTTAATAATATTTTAATAATATAGAATTTTATTTTTATCCATTATAACCTCACAAAAATATAATTACTTGTATTTTTATCGTCGATAATTAAATACGATAAAAATACTGATAAAAGAAATTTTTTAAAACTGTTTCCGGATTCAGGTTTAGTAAGATCCCCTGTCTCCGTCTAAACAGTACAAAATTTTCTATACGTAGAAATTTTTTTTCATTTTACGGGACCCACCTGGGCCCACGTATAGGCCACACAGGCCCACATACACCTCATGGGGCCCACAAACAGTAAAAATTCCAAAATCACACATAAAATCACAAAAATTACAAAACTCACAAATATCAAATCAGATTACGTAAATTAATTAAGACTAAACAGTAAAAATTAATTTACGTAGATTTTTCCGGCCCGAAAATTATTATTTTCTTGACATGGAGCAAATTACTCAAAACGATCAAATATGCAGATAAAATATTCAAAATAGTTTTACAGCACACAGAAATCACTAGAAAGTAGATTTCTGTTAACGATCAAAATTACTGTTTAATACATAGAAAGTTTGGGGTGTTACAAATTCAATTTGTACACAAAAATTTTTAATTCCATGTACGTCCCTTATGCGCATAAATTTTTAATTCCATGTACATCCTCAATAACAGTTTTATAAATTATATATATGTCATATGGATACAGAATACAAATTAAATGCTATTATATATAAGAATTTAATTTAGAAGGGATATTTCATTTCTCTCCTCCTTTAAAAAAAATTTGTCGTCAAAATTTACCTGGTGAGAATAACTCTAGATACCTCTGTTGCATTTCCTCTGTCTTTTCCAAATTTGCTTCTTCTAGTATTAATCCTTCCCATAATATCTTGACCAAATGAATTGTTTTTCTTCTTAATTGTTTATCTGAAGTGTCCAAAATTTGTACAAGTCTAATGGAATAGGTCAAATCTTTTCTTAATTGTACTAGTTTGCTGTATAGAATATGAGAAAGATCTGAGCAATATTTTCTAAGTTGAGATACATGGAAGACATCATGAAGATTTGTCAGACTGGGTGGAAGAGCTATTTCGTATACTACTAACCCTACTTTCTTGAGAATTTGAAATGGACCTAGGAATCGAGGACTCAGCCTCTTTGATTTAAGTGCTCTGCCTATTCCAGTTATAGGAGAAATTTTCAAAAATATATGTTCTCCTTCTTGAAATTCCAGAAGTCTTCTTCTTTGATCAGCATAACTTTTCTACCTACTTTGTGCAGTAACCAGTTTATCCTTGATAAATTTTATTTTCTCTGAAGTTTGTTGTACTATGTTTGGCCCTAATAAATTTCTTCCTTCAACTTCATACTAGCATAATGGTGATTTATCTCCTGCCACATAGAGTCTCGTAAGGTGTCATCCCAATACTAGAATGGTGATGTTATTATATGCAAATTCTATTTATAGTAAATATTAGTCCCAATTTCTTATCTATTCTAAGACATTAGCTCTTAGTATATCCTTTAATGTTTGAATGGTCCTTTCAATTTGTCCATCAGTTTGGGGATGATAGGTTGTACTAAAACAAAATTTAGTGCCTAGTGCCTGCTGTAGTGTTCCCCAAAAATCTAGAGGTAAATCTAGGGTCCTTGTCAGATATGATACTAGAAGGAATACCATGTAATATGACAATCTCATTAATGTACATTTGAGCCAATCTATCTAATGAATAAGTGACTTTGATCGCTAAAAAGTGGGTTGTTTTGGTTAATCTATCTACAATGATCCAAATAGCATCATGCCCTGAAGAAGTTCGTGGTAATCCTATCACAAAATCCATTGCCACACTATTCCAGTTCCATTCAGGGATCTCTAACGGTTGAAGCAGACCAGTTGGTCTTTGGTGTTCTATCTTAACATTTGTCATGTTAAACACCTAACTACAATCTTGCAATTTCCTCTTTCATTTTAGGCCACTAGAAAATTTTCTTAAGATCTTGGTACATTTTGGTAGTTCCTGGATAAATGGTATATTTACTATAATGGGCTTCTTCTAATATTTGATTTTTTAATTCTTTATCATCTTGAATACACCGTCTGTCTCCATACATCACAGTCCTATCACCAGTTACCTAGAATTCCCTTTGTTTTTCCTTGAGTAACCTGATCTTTGATCATTTACAAAAATTCATTAGTGTTTTGTTTTTGTCTTACTTGTGATTTAATTTTACTAACAATTTCTATTTGACTCATGCACAAATTTTTAGGTTTCAGGGTTATTGAGAGATTTAAATCTCGAAATTTCTTTAACAACTCAAATTCTTGAATCAACAGATAGTATACATGTAGTGACTTTTTGCTAAGGGCATCAACTACCACATTAGCTTTTCCTAGGTGATTTTTCAATTCAAAAATCATAATCTTTCAAAAATTCTACTCACTTTCTTTGCCTCATGTTAAGTTCCTTCTGATCAAAAAGATATTTCAAACTCCTATGATCACTGAATACTTCAAATTTTACTCCATATAGAGATAATGTCTCCATATTTTCAAAGCAAAAATCACTGTTGCAAAAATCATGGGTTGGGTATTTTTCCTCATGTGGTTTCAATTGTCTTAAAGCATAAGCCACTACTCTCTCATTTTGTATCAAAACACATCCAAGACCCTTCTTGGATGCATCCCTGTACACAGTGATTTTTTTTTTAGGATCAAGGATAATTAATATAGGAGTTGTTGTTAACCTAACTTTTAATTCCTGAAAATAATTTTCACATTCATCAGTCCACTCAAAAGGCTTTTCCTTCCTAGTTAATCTAGTCAAAGGTAATACTAATTGAGAAAACCCCTTAATGAATCTTTTGTAATATTTGGTTAATCTTAGAAAATTTCTGATTTTAATGATAGTTGTTGGTCTCTCCCATAACATCACCGCTTCCACTTTACTAGGGTCAACTGACACTCCTTCTTGTGATATTACATGCCTTAGAAATTTTACTTCTTGAAGCCAAATTTTACATTTTTCTAATTTAACAAACAATTTTTTTTCTTTTAAGATTTAAAGGACCTGTCTAAGATGTTATTCGTGGTCTTCTGCTATTTTTGAATAAATAAGAATATCATATATGAAAACAACCACGAATTTATCCAAATAAGGTCGAAAAATGCAATTCATGTAATACATAAATACTGTTGGAGCATTGATCAATCCAAAAGGCATACCTAGATATTTATAGTGTCCATATCTAGTTCTAAAAGCAGTTTAAGGAATATCCTCTGGCTTAATCCTGATTTGATGGTATCTTGATCTCAAATCTATCTTAGAAAATATTGATGCTCCCCTAAGTTGATCCAACAAATCATCAATTCTTGGAAGTGGGTATTTATTTTTTAATGGTCACTTTATTCAATTGTCTATAATCCACACACAACCTTAAATTTCCATCATTTTTCTTTACAAAGAGTGTAGAGGCTCCTCATGGTGTCACACTAGGTCTAATATATTTCTTGGCTAGGAGTTCCTATAGTTGCTTCTTAAGTTCACTTAATTCCAATGGGGACATTCTATAAGGTGCTATTGATATAGAACCTATTCTTGGTATCAAATCAATAGAAAAATAAATTTCCTTTTCTAGAGGTAATTCATTTATTTCTGAGGGTAATACTTTTGGAAATTCTCTCACTACATGGATAATTCCTAATTTTTGTTGTTCTTTTGAATTTAAAGAAAACAAGAGAACATATGCTTGTGCACATTCTTTTAAATATTCCCCAACTTGAATGGCAGAGTAATAAATAAACTCATTCTCAACAAATTTAGACATATAGGTTTCGACGAAATTCACAGAGTTCTTAGAACAATTGAGAATAACTTGATTTTTAAGACATCTACACCATTCCAACAACAATTTTTTTTTGTTCTTATCATTTTTCCTTAATTAGAACTTAGTTCATAGACTCTAGTTGGTACTTAAAAAGTTGTTCATTATCTATCTCATCTCCACAACATCTCATTCACTAGTTGATTAATTTTTTTTATACAAATAAGATAATATTGAGCGTATCTTAGAATAAGTTCATTATGTAGAATTTGTTCTATGATACTTAATTAATTTAGTTTTATTAGGGTAGTATCCATTTGCCTACATCTAAACCAACTTGGTTACAATGTAAGCCATTTAAATTATGAAAACTTCTTCATAACAGAGCAGTCACAGTTCAGACAAATTCCATCAAGAAACTACTATTATTAAAGTATGTTAGACATCTAAGAATTGAACCAACCATAGCAACAAGCAATCCTATCCTATTAACAAATATTATAACAGCTTGTCAAGTACATCTTCACCAAAATTTCATATAGAACATAACAACAAAACTCATTTAAGTTATATCCAAAGTCAGCCTCACTTTAAGCACATCAAGATCATACATTGGTAGCAAACCAAATCCAAAATTAACAAAAAATGTTCTACTTACATAAGAGGCAGTAACATAAACAGAACATAACAATCATACTTAAAAGATCACAAAACAATCCAAACACAATAATTAAATTACACAATGTACAATCACAAGGAATGAATAACTCCTGGGTCAAACAATACAATGATAAGTTTATTTATTATTATTTTGATATTCTTTTCGAGTGAATTCTTCTTCACTGTTTTATACATTTTTTTTATACATAATAATTCTTACATACTAAAATCCTTATTGCATTATTTACAGTTTCCTGATTTTGACCACCTATTGGTTCAACACTTCTTCCTACCTTGACTACAATATTGAGGTGATCTGTCTCAATATCACAGCACTCATGGATAGATATCCATATTGTCACACATAAGCAAATATGCAAAAGTATAATTCTAGAAATATCTATCTAACTTAAGCACCATGCATAGTAAAAAATTTGACCCATTACCTTAGGCACACCAAGATTATTGTTCTGATATCATAATGTAACATTCTACCAGTAATTTAATTATATTTTATTAATATACTACATTAATTATACGTACCTCATTTATATTTATATTTACTTAAGACTGATAGAATATTACGTGCTTCATTATTCATTTTAAATATATGCAGCGGTTAAATACGTAATAAAAATAATTTAAAACTCAAATTAATTAAGTTGAAGTTCCCGTATAAAAAAAAACATATTTAGATTTATAACTCATATGATAAATGTATCAATGGATATAAATCTATTAAAATACAAACACAAAATTTTTGGTAACATACTAACTGTATTTATATTTAATATTTACATCCGGTGTGAGTACATTTGTCTAGAATATTTAAAAAATCCCAAAAGTTACAAAAACTACAAGAAAAGAAATCTCAAATATTTGAAGAAGTAAATGAGGTCAGTACATCAGTGGATAGTACACACCCATAATGTAGCCAAGTCAGCTATATACATCTATTTACAGTCAAACGAAATTCTTCAGTAGCAGGGCGAAACACTAAGTGGGCATCAATCTCAATCAATAGAGTAACACATACTATCCTGTTTCTTTGAACATAACAGATAAAGGGTGATAATTTATAATTCTTAATAGAAAAATCATACAGTTAATAAAATCATTTATTTTGAACTATGTTATGCCCAGTTGCATCCACTGCAAAAAATACTTTCAACAAAGTAGTACATAATTTTACTTTATATCAATAAATTACATACTAGATAATACCATTTCACATTCCATTAAAGTTTACTTTCTCTTCTTGCTCACATGGCTAATAACAATATATATATATATATATATATATATATATATATATATATATATATATAGTTGTTGAGATCTCAAACTTTCTAGGGCATCCCCTAGTTGTGGTCATTCCAATCAAGGAACTTAATAAAAGTGATCACCCCACATGCCTTAGGAAGGGAGATATGGAGCTCAATAAAAGTGACACATGCAAGACTCCCCATTAAGTTCCATGATGGAGACCAAGGAAGCTCAAGTGGCAGCCCAACGGGCCCAATGCCCAAAGATGCACTAGGAGGACTTGGAGGCCCAATGACAAGATCAATAGCTAAGAAGGCTAAGGAGGATTTGGACAAAGAAGTCAACCACTTTCTCTCACTCAAGTCCATTCCAAAAGAAGGAGTACTCAAGATTGTCCAAATGATCCAAGTTGATAAAGGGCCCAATGTGGGAGCATGATTTCTTCTTAGTCAATTTTATTTAGTTATGTATTTGAACCTTTTAATTTTCTCAATTTTGGTTCTTATTTTCTTTTTTTGGGATAATTTTGCAATAAGAACTTATTGTTTGGGCTTAATTTGCACATAGTAGAGCTAGGGATAGGTGTCGCCTTCTAATTGGGCCTGGGCCACATTTGCGCTAGGGTTAGGATTAAAAAATGCCTAGCTTGCTGCCTCCTTTAGCTAGACCAAGCCGCATACCTAATGCCTATAAATAGGCTTGTGTTAACTGCATTTGACACTTTTGAATTTGAGAATATTATTGCACTCCTTTGTGAGTTTTGAGAGCTTAATTCTCTTAGGGTTCTTGGAAGACCCATCTTGGTTCTTATCAAAGGTTTTCTTACCTTTGTGGTGAATCTTTGCTTGACTTATCACTCTCCAAAAATGTGGCGTCTTCTTCCTTCCATTCCTTGTCTTTTTCCATCTTTTTTCTATTTTTTACTATTCATAGTACTGTTCATGATACTGTTCATGGCACTGTTCATATTACTATTCATCCTTCATCGTTTAATTCTTTAAAACACGAAATCAACTCAAGGACGATTCGTAAAAATAATATGCATCAAACTTGGATCATACCATGTGGTATTTAAAGCCCGGATCCTAGAGTTGATAGAGTTCTTGTATTTTTTGTACTTGTTCTTATTGCTTTCCAAACATCAAGCACCATTGCTTGAATGTCATAATTGCACAGAACCTTGATCATCATTGATCTCTGTCGTTCCTAAGAATTGGCAACATTCTTTACTTTCTGTTCTTTACTTTTTGCCATTTAAATTCTAGTCCTTTTATTTTCTGCCTTTAGTTTCTGTTCTTTAATTTCTATGCAATATTTATAACTTTGATCTTATCAACTCTATATTCATTGATGTTACATGTTTTATAGCACCATAATTTGAAAGGAAGCTCCTAAATACACAATTGGGCATAATAACATTTAGAACTAAAATTGCAAAAATCAATTTTTTTTAAGTGCAAAAAGAGAACAAGGGCGTGAAAAATAATATAAAAAAAGAAAAAAAAGTCTATTAAAAAAAAAAGAGACTGCCCTTGTACTTAAGCAAGATTAAGTTTGAATGCCTTGTGAATTTCATTAAGCAGTGCTATTCTACATACCTTGCGCATTTCTTTTTTTCTTCTTATTTCTTCCGAGTTTTACCTTTTTTTTAATTAGATTTTCTTGCTTGTCTTTTAAATTCCATTGAGTTTTGTCTAGAGTTTCATCCTTTCTTCAATTTCTGAGTGCTTACTTTTGTGAGGATCGCTACTTTTGTAAGAGTTTTTGATAATCGAAATGCGAGAGGGTTCATTTAAGAACTTACAAAGAGAACTTGAGTAGTAAAAGGCAAGAGTGTTTTCATTAAATAAAAGCTTAATTGTGTGAAACACGAGTGGAATCAATCTAAGAGTGTATACACGTGAAAACAGTGGTAAGGGCCTTTCAATCTTGAATTATTCTTATCACTTGTGAAAAGATGAGTGAAGGAAGTACACCCCCATCCCCTAGGACTGTAAACCTTATGCAAGCCTTAGCTAAAGAACTAGAGAAGCATAGGGTGGAGAGAAACACAAGGCTCCATAATGAAAGGAGGAAACACTCTTAACATAAAGTCTCGCATGAAGATGAAGATACC
Organism: Ormosia emarginata; assembly: GCA_029884605.1. NCBI lineage: Eukaryota > Viridiplantae > Streptophyta > Magnoliopsida > Fabales > Fabaceae > Ormosia > Ormosia emarginata. The sequence continues at coordinate 395,659 of JAQQTP010000010.1, read as the reverse complement.
TATGATTCGGGTAGGGAAAGGAGGACTAGGAGGAACCATGATAGGAGAAAGAGGCATGAAAGGAGTGAAAGGAGTTATGAAAGGAGGAATATGAGGCATAGGAATGATGAAAGAAGAGGAGACCTAGGAGGAGTAAAGACCCGAGTACTTTCTTTCCAAGGAAAGAATGACCCCGAAGTCTACTTAGAATGGGAAACCAAGGTAGAACAAATCTTTTCCTATCACCATTACAATGAAGAAGGGAAGGTAAAGGTGGTTGCCCTAGAATTTTCTGACTATGCCCTAATTTGGTGGAACCAAGTACAAAAAGAGAGGGAAAGGAATAGGGAATACCCCGTAGATACTTGGGAAGAGATTAAAAGTTTGATGAGGAGGAGGTTTGTCCCTTCATGGTACCATAGGGAATTACACAATAAACTCCAAAGACTTACCCAAGGAAGTAGGAGTGTAGATAAGTACTACAAGGAGATGGACGTGGCCATGACAAGGGCTAATGTCATTGAAGATAGGGAGGCTACCATGTCACGTTTCCATCATGGTTTAAACCGTGAGATAGGAGACATTGTGGAGTTACACAACTATGAAGAGCTTGATGAGTTAGTCCACCAAGCTATAAAGGTGGAACAACAACTCAAAAAAAAAAAAGGGTGTATGGAAGAAGCCTTTTTCTAACCTCAAACCTCCCACTTGGAAGGACATGGAACCAAAGGAAGACTCTACACAACCCAAGGGAGGTATGACTTCTAAAAACTCTAATGTTTTTCCTTCCACTAATAGTTCTTCCTCTTCTTCTTCTAAAAATAGGAACATCAAGTGCTTCAAATGCTTGGGGAGTGGACATATAGCCTCTCAATGCCCAAACAAAAGGGCAATGGTGATAAGAGAGGGACACCTCTCTAGTGATTCATGTCCAAATTCCCCTCCCTCAAGTGAAGAAGAAGAAAAATGTGAGACCTATGCTCATGATGGCGACTTGCTAATGATAAGGAGACTCTTGGGTAGCCAAGTTGTGGCAAGGGACCAAGACCAAAGGGAAAACATCTTCCACACAAGATGTGTCATTCAAGGCAAAATGTGCTCATTAATCATTGATGGGGGAAGTTACACTAATGTGGCAAGCACTCGCTTAGTAAGAAAAATTGACCTTAAAACTACTCCTCATCCTCGACCATACAAGCTTCAATGACTAAGTGAGAATGGTGAGTTGATAGTGAATTAACTAGTGTTGGTAAGTTTGTCAATTAGTAAGTATTGTAACACCCCAAATTTCCTAAGTATTCGATAGTAATTTTGACAATTAACAGAATTTTACTGTTTAATAATTTCTGTGCACTGTAAAATTATTTTGCTTATTTCGTCAGCGTATTTGATCGTTTTGAGTGATTTACTCCGTGTCAAGAAAATATTAATTTTTAGGCTGGGGAAAATTTTAAGTAGTTTAATTATTACTGTTAAGTCTTAATTATTTTACGTAATCTGATTTGATATTTGTACGTTTTTTAATATTTGTAATTTTTGTGGATGATTATAAATTTTTATATTTCTTTGATCGTTTTTTGACTGTTTGTGGGTCCCAGTGGTCCTACGTGGGCCCAAGGTGAGTCCCAAAACGTGAAAATTTTTCTACGCATAGAAAAATTTGTACTGTTGAGACGGAGACAGGGGATCTTACTAAACCTGAATCCGGAAATAGTTGTAGAAAATTTTATTGTACTGTGTTTTATACTGTATTTAATTATTGGGCAATAAAAATACAGTAAATATATTCTTTTGTGGGGTTTTAGCAGATAAAAATAAAAATTATACTGCTTAAGTCAACAATAGTGGTTATAACAACTTTTAACGAACTAATAGGAAGCAAGTTTAATGCTTTTGATGGACCAATAGGAAGCAAGTCTAATATTGAAGACTTTGATATCAACCGTCAATTTAATCAACGGTATAGAATCGGTCTAATAAAATGGCTATGACCATTTACAACCATTGGATGAAGAATTAATCAAGGGTGGAGATTTGATCTTATAAAGTGGTTAGGACCATTTGTGACCGTTGGATTTGGATTTAATCAACGATGGAGATGGATCATTTATGACCATTGGATTTGGATTTAATCAATGGTGGAGATTTGGTCGTCTAAAATGGCTATGATTAATTATAACCCTTGGATTAAAAGTTAGAAGGAGTAATCTTAACCCTTCATTTTGGAGATGCATCTAATAGCTAGGATTTTAAGGAGGAAAGATCTAATGGCCTTGATTAAGTCTTCTAATCAAAAGTCTACCTAAATCCTAACCATTGATCTAATCAATGGCTTAAATGGCTCTAAATGGTGGCTAGAAAAGATGACAACTTTGTTGAATGCATGGATGGATGGGGGGGACGGTTTTGGTGGTTGTTTTAGGAGTTAAAGGAAAGTTTGAAGACCATTATTAGTGGTCTTGGTCAATTATGCATCATTATTGATCATTTTGCACTCAAGGAGAATGCATGAAGAGGGGGGGGGACGGTTTTTGTGTTTGTTTAGGAGCTAAAGCAAAGTTGAAGACCATTATTAGTTGTCTTGGTCACTTATTGATCATTATTGATCATTTTCAAGAAGCTAGCTCTTCAAAAATTTCTCTCCATCTCTTGTCCAAGCTAATTTCGGCCAAGCACCCTAGAACCACCTTCCATCACTCAAAAATTTTATCCAACCTAGTTTCTTGAATCCTTACATCATTCTAAGAACATCTCTAGTTATGAGTTTTCACTAAAACATTTATCTTGAGCTTCAAATCCAAGCTTCAAGTTTCTACCAAAAATGGTAAAGTTCATATTTCTTCACCCAATCTTTTAGTTTTAATTTTCTAAGCCATGCTTGAACCATGGTTTACTTATTCTTTTACTTGTTATTAATCTTAAGATTTGTTTATGATTTTTAGGGATTTTCCAAGGAGCTCTATGAAATTGGTGGAAGGAAAACTAAGTGTTTTCACTTCATTCTTTACCTTAACCAAGTTTAAGAAACCTTTCTTTCACAAAAATAAAAAATTCCATCTTTGTTTTTCAAGAGGAATTTCGGCCATACCACCTAAAATCACCATCCAATCTCTTTTAATTTCATCCAACTATAGATCTTGAATCCCCATGATATTCTAAGCAACTTTTATGTTGGAGATTTTCTCTAAATCATTCATCTTCAACCTTGTTCTTCAAGCTAAAGATTGAAGCTTTAATGGTGAAGTTTATTAATCTTCACTTTTCTTTTGATTTTCAAGGTTCTAACCATGATTTTAATCCATGGTTTTCTTATTCAAGTCTTGTATATATTAATTATGTGTGTGCTTTGTTTTGTATTTGAGAAGCCCTTGGTGGTGAAGGACTTGGAAAAAGAAGCAAAACAAGGAGCTTTTGAGGATCTTCAAGAGGTAAGAGGGAGATTCATCTCACCAACCAAGTATGGTGGTGAGAGATGGTTTGTGTATTTGATGGATGGTGAATCCATGTGAGGATTCATATCCATGGTCATGTAATAATTTGTAGGTGTTTATGTGCTTTGATTATTTTCCTATGCTTGGTATGATTTGCATGATTTATTGCTTTGATTATGGCATGCTTGTGATATATATTTGAATATGTATGTGTATGCCATGATTTGATGATGGAAAGAAAATTGATTTTTGGTTCTAAAGACCATGAGGATTTCGACCTCAACACCTCAAAATAGGTGTTCATAAATTAATATTTTCATGAATGATAAAATTGGATGATTAGAAAAGCAAGGAAAATAAACAAAGGGTTCGTTTTTCAAGAAGAAGTGGTCATGGTTTTGAGAAGGATTTTTATTGATTTATTTTGTGTAAAAAGTTTCTAAGGATTTTACTAAACATGAGTTTTAGATGAAAAGAGCAATGCTGATTTTAAGGATTTGCAAAGAAAGTGAAAATGAAAAATTAACAAATGATTTGATTTCAAAGACCAAAGACTCATGGTTTTGTTAAAGAATTTTTAATAGTTTTGTTTGTGTAAAACCATATCAACTTAGAAGGAAAAATATTTGATGGTTTAAATAATCAAGTACCACGGTTTTGAAGGCTTATGAATGCCTTGGTTTTATGAAATGAAGTGATTTTCCAAGTGGAAATGTAATTTGAATTAGTATAAGGAATTCAGAAAGGGAATCAGAGTATTTTATCACTTGAGAAATGGAATTTCGTTTATGAAAGACAAAAAGAAAGGTTCAAACACACCTTAATTTATTTTGAAAAGAATTGATTTTAGAATTTATTTGAGAAAAATAGAGAATATAATAGTGGTTTGATATTTTCTAACGTGTAACTCATCCTTTGGGTTTTGGAGAGCGTTAGTAATTTTTAAAGTTAGAAACATTGATTTAATTCAATGGAATTGTGAATTTGTGGAATATATTATGAAAAGGATTTTCTTGAGTAAGAAAATGTGGAAAATAATGTGAGTAGTCATATTATTTTAGAGGTCCAATGACAAGGTCAAGAGCTAAGAAGGCTAAGGAGGATTTGGACAAAGAAGTCAACCACTTTCTCTCACTCAAGCCCATTCCAAGAGAAGGAGCACTCAAGATGGTCCAAATGATCCAAGTTGATGAAGGGCCTAATGTGGGGGCATGATTTCTTCTTAGTTAATTTTATTTAATTATGTATTTGAGCCTTTTAATTTTCTCAGTTTTGGTTCTTATTATCTTTTTGGGATAATTTTGTAATAAGGGCTTTATTGTTTGGGCTTAACTTGCGCATAGCAGAGCTAAGGATAATTGTTGCCTTCTAATTGGGCCTGTGTCACATTTGCACTAGGGTTAGGATTAAAAATGCGCTAGCTTGCAGCCTCCTTTAGCTAGACCTAGCCACATACCTAATGCCTATAAATAGGCTTGTTTTAACTGCATTTGACACTTTTGAATTTGAGAATATTATTGCACTCCTTTGTTAGTTTTAAGAGCTTAGTTCTCTTGGGGTTCTTGGAAGACCCATCTTGGTTCTTTTCAAAGGTTTTCTTACCTTTGTGACGAATTTTCACTTGACTTATCACTCTCCAAGAGTGTGACATCTTCTTCCTTCCATTCCTTGTCTTTTTCCATCTTTTCTATTTTTTACTATTCATGATACTGTTCACGACACTGTTTATGGTACTGTTCATGTTACTATTCACCATTCATCGTTTAATTCTTTAAAACATGAAATCAACTCAAGGACAATCCGTAAAAATAATATGCATCTAACTTGGATCATATCATGTGGTATCTAGAGCCTGGATCATAGAGTTAATAAAGTTCTCGTATTTTTTATACTTGTTCTTATTGCTTTTCAAACGTCAAGCACCATTGCTTGAATGTCATAATTATACAGAATCTTGATCATCATTGATCTCTGTCATTCCTAAGATTGGCAATATTCTTTACTTTCCGTTCTTTACTTTTTGCCATTTAAATTCTTGTCCTTTTATTTTCTGCCTTTAGTTTCTATTCTTTAATTTCTGTGCAATATTTACAGTTTTGATCTTATCAACTCTATATCCATTGCTGTTACATGTTTTATAGCACCATAATTTGAAAGGAAGCTCCTAAATACACAATTGGGCATAATAACATTTGGAACTAAAATTGCAAGAATCAATTTTTTTTAAGTGCAAACAAAAAACAAAGGCGAGAAAAATAATATAAAAAAAGGAAAAAAAAGTCTATTCCAAAAAAAAAGAGACTGCCCTTGCACTTAAGCAATATTAAGTTTGAAAGCCTTGTGAATTTCATTAAGCGGTGCTATTCTACATACCTTGTGCATTTCTTTTTCTTCTTATTTCTTTTGAGTTTTATCTTTTTTTTTAATTAGCTTTTCTTGCTTGTCTTTTAAATTCCTTTGAGTTTTGTCTAGAGTTTCATCATTTCTTCAACTTCTGAGTGCTTACTCTTGTGAGGACCGCTACTTTTGTAAGAGTTTTTGATAATTGAAATGCGAGAGGGTTCATTTAAGAACTTGCAAAGAGAACTTGAGTAGTAAAAGGCAAGAGTGTTTTCATTAAACAAAAGTCTAATTGTGTGAAACACGAGTGGAATCAATCTAAGAGTGTATACACATGAGAAGAGTGGTAAGGGCCTTTCAATCTTGAATTATTCTTATTACTTGTGCAAAGATGAGTGAAGGAAGTACACCCCCATCCCCTAGGACTGTAAACCTATTGCAAGCCTTAGCTAAAGAACTAGAGAAGTTTAGGGTGGAGATAAACACAAGGCTCCATAATGAAAGGAGGAGAGACTCTTAACTTGAAGTCTCGCATGAAGATGAAGATACCTATAATTCGGGTAGGGAAAAGAGGACTAGGAGGAACCATGATAGGAGAAGGTGGCATGAAGGAGTTATGAAAGGAGGAATAGGAGGCATAGGAGTGATGAAAGAGGAGGAGACCTAGGAGGAGTAAAGACCCAAGTACCTTCTTTCCATGGAAAGAATGACCCCAAAGCCTTCTTAGAATGGGAAACCAAGGTAGAACAAATCTTTTCCTATCACCATTACTATGAAGAAAGGAAGGTGAAGGTAGCCCTAGAATTTTTTGACTATGCCCTAATTTGGTGGAACCAAGTACACAAAGAGAGGGAAAGGAATAGGGAATACCCCATAGATACTTGGGAAGAGATGAAAAGTTTGATGAGGAAGAGGTTTGTCCCTTCATGGTACCATAGGAAATTACACAATAAACTCCAAAGACTTACCCAAGGAAGTAGGAGTGTAGATGAGTACTATAAAGAGATGGAGGTGGCCATGATAAGGGCCAATGTCATTGAAGATAGGGAGGCTACCATGTCACGTTTCCTTCATGGTTTAAACCGTGAGATAGGAGACATTGTGGAGTTGCACAACTATGAAGAGCTTGATGAGTTAGTCCACCAAGCTATAAAGGTGGAACAACAACTCAAAAGAAAGGGTGCATGGAAGAAGCCCTCTTCTAACCTCAAACCTCGCCCTTGGAAGGACAAGGAACCAAATAAAGACTCCTCTACACAACCCAAGGGAGGTATAACTTCTAAAAACTCTAATGTTTTTCCTTCCACTAATACTTCTTCCTTTTCTTCTTCTAAAAATAGGAACATCAAGTGTTTCAAATGCTTGGGGAGTGGACATATAGCCTCTCAATGCCCAAACAAAAGGGCAATGGTGATAAGAAAGGGACACCTTTCTAGTGATTCATGTCCAAATTCTCCTCCCTCAAGTGAAGGAGAAGAAGAATGTGAGACCTATACTCATAATGGCGACTTGCTAATGATAAGGAGACTCTTGGGTAGCCAAGTTGTGGCAAGGGACTAAGACAAAAGGGAAAACATCTTTCACACAAGATGTGTCATTCAAGGCAAAGTGTGTTCATTAATCATTGATAGGGGGAAGTTGCACCAATGTGGCATGCGCTCGCTTGGTAAGAAAACTTGACCTTAAAACTACTCCTCACCCCCAACCATACAAGCTTTAATGGCTAAGTGAGAATGGTGAGTTGATAGTGAATTAACAAGTGTTGGTAAGTTTGTCAATTGGTAAGTATAATGATGATATTTTGTGTGATGTTGTTCCCATAGAGGCCGGCCATATTTTGCTTGGATGACCTTGGCAATTTGATAAGCATGCTATTCATGATGGTTTCACTAACAAGTACTCCTTTGTTCATAATTCTTTAAAGGTAACCCTTATACCCCTTACTCCCAAACAGGTTTATGAAGACTAAGTGGCCTTGAAGCTAAGAAGGGAGCAAGAGGAGAAAGATGTAAAAGTAAAATCAAAGGGGGAAGCAAAGAATAGGGACCAAAAGCTTATAAATGAAAAAAAATTTGAGTGTTTAATTGTTAGGGAGAGTGAGATTAAGAGGACTTGCTTTGCAAAGCTAGAGATGTACATTTGCGTATACAAAGACTTGTACTTAAATTGTAACTCTAAACCTTTACCTAGTGAAGTTGATTCTATTTTGCAGGAGTTTGAAGGTGTCTTTCCAAAGAGTGTCCCTCCTGGACTTCCACCCTTGAAGGGGATTGAACATCAAATGGACTTCATCTCGGGAGCCTCTTTGCCTTTGCCCCTCAAAAAAAGGAAGAGACTCCATTTTTGTGGTGGTGGACAGATTCTCCAAGATGGCCCACTTCATTCCTTGTCATAAGGTGGATGACGCCATTCATGTGGCGGATTTGTTCTTCAAAGAAGTGGTGAGGCTTCATGGAATGCCTAAAAGCATAGTCTCATATAGGAACTCAAAGTTCCTAAGCCATTTTTGGAGGACCCTTTGGAACAAGCTTGGGACTAAGCTACTCTTCTCTACCACTTGCCATCCACAAACTGATGGGCAAACTGAGGTGGTGAATAGGACCCTATCAACCTTGCTACGATTAATCATCAAGAGGAACATCAAAACCTGGGAAGAATGCTTACTTGTTGAATTTGCTTATAATAGGGTTGTGCATGCTACTACTAGCTTTTTTCCTTTTGAGATTGTATATGGTTTTAATCCCCTCACCCCCTTGATTTACTTCCTCTACCTGATGCCTCTTCATTAATTCATAGGGATAGACATGCAAAAGCTGAATATGTGAGGAAGCTCCATGAACAAGTCAAGACTCAAATTGAAAGGAAGATAGGGTAATATGCTAGGCAAGCAAACAAGGGAAGGAGGTAAGTTATTTTTGAACAAGTAGATTGGGTATGGGTGCACATGCGAAAAGAAAAGTTTCCTTTGCAAAGGAAATCGAAGCTCTTACCTAGAGGAGATGGACCCTTCCAAATCATAGAAAGAATCAATGACAATGCCTACAAAGTTGACCTACCAGGTGAGTATGAGGTTAGTACAACATTTAATGTGGCTGACTTAAGTTCTTTTGATGTAGGTGATGAAGGATCAAATTCGAGGACGAATTCTTTCGAAGGGGGAGTATACGATGGAGACCAAGGAAGCTCAAGTGGCAGCCCAACGGGCCCAATGGCCAAAGATGCACTACGAGGACTTGGAGGCCCAAGGACAAGGTCAAGAGCTAAGAAGGCTAAGGAGGATTTGGACAAAGAAGTCAACCACTTTCTGTTACTCAAGCCTATTCCAGAAGAATGAGCACTTAAGATTGTCCAAATGATCCAAGTTGATGAAGGGCCCAATGTGGGGGCATGATTTCTTCTTAGTCAATTTTATTTAATTATGTATTTGTACCTTTTAATTTTCTCAGTTTTGGCTCTTATTTTCTTTTTTTGGGATAATTTTGTAATAAGGGCCTATTGTCTGGGCCTAACTTGCATATAGCAGAGCTAGGGATAATTGTTGCCTTCTAATTGGGCAGGGGCCACATTTACGCTAGGGTTAGGATTAAAAATGCGCTAGCTTACTGCCTCCTTTAGCTAGACCTAGCTGCATACCTAATGCCTATAAATAGGCTTGTGTTTACTGCATTTGACACTTTTGAATTTGAGAATATTATTGCACTCCTTTGTGAGTTTTGAGAGCTTAGTTCTCTTGGGATTCTTGGAAAACCCATCTTGGTTCTTATCAAAGGTTTCCTTACCTTTGTCGCGAATCTTCGCTTGACTTATCACTCTCCAAGAGTGTGGCGTCTTCTTCCTTTCATTCCTTGTCTTTTTCCATCTTTTCTATTTTTAACTATTCATGGTACTGTTCATGTACTATTCATAATACTATTCATGTTACTATTCATCCTTCATCGTTTAATTCTTTAAAACATGAAATCAACTCAAAGACGATCCGTAAAAAATAATATGCATCTAACTTTGATCATATCAACTTGCCACCCACAAACCGATGGGCAAACTGAGGTAGTGAATAGGACCCTATCGACGTTGCTATGATTAATCATCAAGAGGAACATCAAAACCGGGGAAGAATGCTTACCTCTTGTTGTATTTGCTTATAATAGGGTTGTGTCTGCTACTACTAGCTTTTCTCCTTTTGAGATTGTATATGGTTTTAATCCCCTCATCCCCCTTGATTTACTGCCTCTACCTAATAATGTCTTTTCTTTAATTCATAGGGATAGACATACAAAAGCTGAATATGTGATGAAGCTCCATGAACAAGTCAAGACTCAAATTGAAAGGAAGATAGGGCAATATGCTAGGTAAGCAAACAAGGGAAGGAGGTAAGTTATTTTTGAACCAGGAGATTGGGTGTGGGTGCACATGCGAAAAGAAAGGTTTCCTTTGCAAAGGAAATCTAAGCTCTTACCTAGAGGAGATGGACCCTTCCAAATCTTAGAAAGAATCAATGACAATGCCTACAAAGTTGACCTACCAGGTGAGTATGGGGTTAGTGCAACATTTAATATGGCTGACTTAAGTCCTTTTGATGTAGGTGATGAAGGATCAAATTCGAGGACGAATTCTTTCGAAGGGAGAGGGCATGATGGAGATCAATGAAGCTCAAGTGGCAGCCCAACGGGCCCAATGCCCAAAGATGCACTACGAGGACTTGGAGGCCCAATGACAAGGTCAAGAGCTAAGAAGGCTAAGGAGGATTTAGACAAAGAAGTCAACTACTTTCTCTCACTCAAGCCCATTCCAGAAGAATGAGCACTCAAGATTGTCCAAATGATCCAAGTTGATGAAAGGCCCAATGTGGGGGCATGATTTCTTCTTAGTCAATTTTATTTAATTATGTATTTGAACCTTTTAATTTCCTCAGTTTTGGTTCTTATTTTCTTTTTTTGGGATAATTTTGTAATAAGAGCTTATTGTTTGGGCTTAATTTGCACATAACAGAGCTAAGAATAGGTATTGCCTTCTAATTGGGCCTGGGCTACATTTGCGCTAGGGTTAGGATTAAAAAATGCGCTACCTTGCTGCTTCCTTTAGCTAGACCTAGCCGCATACCTAATGCCAATAAATAGGGTTGTGTTTACTGCATTTGACACTTTTGAATTTGAGAATATTATTGCACTCCTTTGTGAGTTTTGATAGCTTAGTTCTCTTGGGGTTCTTGGAAGACCCATCTTGGTTCTTGTCAAAGGTTTCCTTACCTTTGTGGCGAATCTTTGCTTGACTTATCACTCTCCAAGAGTGTGGCGTCTTCTTCCTTCCATTCCTTGTCTTTTTTAATTTTTTTTCTATTTTTTACTATTCATAGTACTGTTCATGACACTGTTCATATTACTATTCACCCATCATCATTTAATTCTTTAAAATACGAAATCAACTCAAGGACGATCAGCAAAAAAATATGCATCTAACTTGGATCATATCATTCCATGTGCCTTAACCCCCATGGACTCACCTTAATGGGTCCTAGAAGACATACATCTTTCTCTTAAAATATTAATGTCACATCTTTAGGCTCCATGCCAATTAAGTAAATGTCACAACTTTGAATCATTCTTTCACATAACAACTTCAATAGCTCATAATAGGTGACATTAACATAATCAATCATTTACTCAAAATTTAAACATCAATAGAATCTATATCATTAATTTTTAATATTATAACAATAGAATACATTATAACACATCAACAAACAATTCTAACCTTAAAATTTATGCTTGGCCGAGACACCCCTTTTTAGACAAAGAAGATTTTCTTCTCATTCTCAACATTACTAAATCACTTCTAACATCAAAAGATCATTCTTAGCTTCAATTTCATTTAAAATCAAAGTTTATATCAAAGTCCTCAATTTAATTTTTAACAAAACCCTAGTTCTTACATCTTCCTTTCTTAATCACAATTTCTCAAAATTAACATCATCTTTATGATTCATCTCCACCAACAACATTATTCTTTCAATAAGCTTCCATAGAAACCCAACCAAAGTCTCAAGAACAAAATTCAAATTTTACTAACCTAGGGTTTCAAACTAACAAAATAGCCATAAACAAGACTTCTTAATTTAAAAACATGGTGAAAATCATACTAGAACACTCTTAGAAATAAGAACAAATCAAGAAAACTTTAGAGAAAAGGCATGACTCCCTACCTCTTGGTCTTGAAAGAAACTTGAACAAAGAAGGATTTAAAGCTTGATTCTAGCCTAGATTCCTTGAAGATCTTCTTGTTCTCAACTAGCTTGTTGATTTCTATCTTCTTCTAATTTTCTCTTAGTTTTTCTCCTTTTCTTCCTCCTTGTTTCTCTCTTGGCTGAAACTCCCTAGTTCATGGAGTATTCATATTTTTTTTTTCCTTTCAATTCTTTTCCTTTTATATTTTCTAACCATCCAATGGAAATGGAAACAAGTGGCCTTTCTATAGGTTTCTAGCCAATAGAAGGCTTACCAAATGGCTAGGTCTTGATTGGTTCCTAGTTAATTCATCATGACTTAGTTTTCTAACAAATTAGAAGCTTACCAAATGTCTAGGTTTCTATTGGTTCATGATGACACTTAGTTACTCAAACCAAACTAATCTAACTTCTAGTTAGGACATCTAATTAGGAGTTTCTACGGTGGCTAACCTTCATTGGCCATAAAACCAACCACTTAGAATGGGTTTAGTGTCTTCAATCCACTAATAGGAAATAACTTAGTGTTTCTAAGAACCAATCATTTTAAACTCATGTCTTGTATAATGTCAAATTCCTATTGGTAAATCATTAACCAAACAATTTTGTACTTATGCCTTGTATATTGTCTAATTTCTATTGGTTGATCACATTAAGTTGTCTAACTCCCATTGGCTACTCCTTACTAACCAATCACATTGAAGTTATTGTGTTGTACTTTGTCTAACTCCCATTGGCTACTCCATATTAACCAATCACATTGAAACTAGTGTAATTCATTAACTAATTACCTTAGAATTGATGTCTTCTTACTATTGGTTAATCATCAACCAATCAAGTTAAGACTAATCCAATTTTTATAATTAATAAGTTGTCTATTAGCAAATTTATATCTTAAATAACTTATAAACCTTTTTCACAATTTCTAGTGTTCTAAGAAATCTTTTGTTAGTCCTTTGGACTTACTGTATACAAGTAATTCAATTTGTATGCAAAAATTTTCAATTCCATGTACATCTCTTATGCGCAAAAATTTTTAATTCCACATACGTCCTTAATAACAATTTTATAAATTACACGTATGTCCTATAGATACAGAATACGAATTAAATGATATTATGTATAAGAATTTAATTTAGAAGGGATATTACAACTTGTGCATGGGGGTATCTAATGTAACACCCCAACTTTTGGGTAAAAGACCGTTGTGTCCTTGTTTTACTGTTTCTTATTTTTCTGCATGAAATACAAATATATTTTACAGGCTCAAATTTTATTTGGTCATTTTGCATAATTTGCTTCAAGACTGTAAAATAAAATTTTTATCAAATTACTGTTTTAAATTTTTCTGTGTGAAATACAGATATATATTACTGTCTGTAATTTTATTTGAGCATTTTGAATGATTTGCTTCGTGATGGGAAAAAATGAAAAATGACCATTATGTCCCAAATGTACTGTTTTCAATTTTTCTATATGATACAGTGGGCAATATTACTGTCTGTAATTTTATTTGGACTTTTTGTGTGATTTGCTTCGGGGCAGGAAAATAATAATTTTCTGGACCGGAAAAATATTATTTTAATTATTCGGAGCTGGGGGATCTTACTAAACCCAACTCTGAATGATACTGTTGTTAATCTTTTAATTTTTAGGATTTAACTGTACAATAAAATAATTTTATATTATTATAATATTATTTTATTAGTCAGTACAAATAAGTGACAGCGGACCCGAAAATATTTTGTGGGACCCACGTTTAGTCATCAAGTGCTGTACACGTGGACCAATGAGGAGCTGGTCAAAATTGGTGGTCAGACTCACCACAAGAACTCGCCGCCTGAAAGCTTCTCGATGACTCAGCACTGTGACTCATTATGCTGATGCAGTCAGTGACTCAGCATGCTGACTCGCCATGCTGACTCACCTGCTCTAGAAAATATCTACGCTGACTCGCCATGCTGACTCACCCGTTCTAGAAAATTCCACGATGACTCATCATACTGACTCATCGTAGTGAGTCACATGTTCTAGAAATTTCTCTTTGATGACTCGCTCTATGACTCATCAAGGGCAATCAGTAGAAAAATGATCAACAATAATTGCTACCCAGTTAAAATAAGATAAAAATCTATGTATATTTTATTACTCATTGGACAATAGATACTGATTTTATAAACAGTAATTATTGATCATTGGTTAAAGTATACTATAAAATATACATTGTGCACTAATAGAATTTGGTCAACAAAAATAACAACCAATAGGAATCAAGTTAGTAAATATTCAACCAATAGAAATTAGTCAAGAATAATGGCTTGACTCTTTAAGGACCAATAGAAAACAAGCTATCAAACAAATTTAGGCTTCTTAAAATTAAATGGTTCTACGGTGGAGGAAGAGAGCAATTTGCTCTAATAGCCAATTCACAAAGTGAATTCACGTAGAAGGCTTTGTGAAATGCATATAGAAAAGCCAAATTGAATAAAAGGAAGACTAGTCAATATTGATGGCTTCTCTTTGTTGAAGTCTACGGTAAAGCAAAACCTTTTGTGAAGCAAATATTACTATTCAATTCTTACTATCTTACATTTAATTACCCAAGTAAGACAAAGTCAATTTTAGTGGCTTCTTTTCATATGCATTTACGGCAATGCATGTTTGAAGAAAACAATTTCAATACTTCAATTCATTCTTGCTCTCCAAGCATCTACGGTCATGCATTTCAAAAAGGAAATAAAGCTAATTTCAATTTCCTAAAATTAGTCAATTTTGGTGGCTCTCCTTTTTGGCTTTCCTAAAAGGAATATATCACTTTATATTCTTTCTTTCTCTCAAAGTGATTCACGGCCATGTATAGTAAAAAGGAGACTTTGTTTTCATTTAATCAAAGTCTTCACTTTTCTTCAAAGCTATCAAACAAGAAAAGCTCTCAAATTTTTCTTCTCCCTTTCTTCTCCAACCTCACGGCCTACCCATCCATTTCTATCATTCACTCTTCTATAATTCCAAATTACCTTCTTTCTTGCTTCTTTACTTCATTTCAAGACACTTGGTAGTTGAAACCTTAGTTTAAATCATCCTTTTTCTATCTTGATCTTCAAAATTCAAGTTTGAAGCCTTGAAGGTAGGATTCTTTAATCTTCATGTTTCTATCCATTTCAAAGTTTTAATCATGATTTTAATCCATGATTATTCTAGTTTAGAGCCTTAGGTATTAATATTGTATGTTTTCTTTGATTTTCAAGAAGCTCTTGGTGGAGAAAATTTGCTTGAAGGAGACATACAAGGAGCTTTGGAGATTCTTCAAGAGGTAAGAGGGAGATTACCCTCATCAACCATGTGTTGGTGGTGATGAATGTTTGTGTTTGTGGTGAAGAATCCATAAGGATTCATTCACTTGATTGTTTATTGTTTTTCCTAATTGAGATTGATTATATGTGAAAGCATGTCTAATAGCTTTAATATTTTGTATGTGTTATGTGTGTAACATGTCTAATAGCTTTAATAATTTGTATGTATTTTATGGTTGTTTTAGTATATGGTATGTATATATATATGCATGATAATTATTGTAACATGTAAATAATATACAAGGATTTGCATGAGTGTTCCAAAGAACACAAATCCAAGCTCACGGCCTCAAGGCGAAGAGGAGAACCAAAATGTTCTCTTAAATTTTCTAAAAGTGTGATTTAATTAACCTAGGGAAAATTGACAAGTTACCAATTTGTTTAGAGTAAGAAAAAAATGAATTTATGGATCAATGAATGAAATTATGTATTTCGGCCAACATGCCAAAGCCAAGCAATTATGATTTTTAAAATCGTTTCCAAACCATTTTCTAAAGCAATGATTTAATGAATTTAGGTAATATAATAATCTGACATTTATCTAGAAGATGAAAAATAATTTAAAGATCAAATGCAAAGACTTTGTTAAATTTGGCCAACATGCCACATACCTTTGATCCAAATTTATTTTCTAACTATTGACTAGATAATGTAATAATAATAAATTAGATCAAGAGTTTTATAAGAGATTAAATGTATGGAAATAATTAGGAATGAATTATAAAGCATAGAATGATTTTCGGCCAATATGCCAAATTTAAATGTTTTTTATTTATAGAATTGTTTTCAACTAAGATTAAGTAATAAATGCCAAAAGGATTTTATTACAATGAGTTTTGAAGAAATAAATTGATTAGAATTAAGTTTAAGAAGTTTAAACTAATGATTTTTACTGTTAGAAGAAAATACAGTAACTTTTGTAAATTGCTAACATATGGCTCATATTATATTTTGAAGCATGTTAGTGGTTTTCAAAAGTTAAATTATACGGTTAAAAATTAAGTAAACAGAATTTTTACAGAAAAATTACGAAACCATTATTATATATTTTCTAAACAAGATACTGTTAATTTATATTAAAAACGGACAAATAAGATAGAAAAGATGTCGAAAAGATGGTATACGGTATGAAAAATATTCCACGTAGTTTAAATGTATTAAATATTATTTCTGTTTATTTTAAATAGTAATTTTTAAGGAATTCGGACAAGAAATGATTTAAAAATCTTACGCGATTGAGAAAACGTGTTAAAAACTCTACGTGATTTTAAAAACAGCAAAATATATTTACGCGATTTAAAAACGTTTATAAAAACGACGAGATTGTGAAAACACGATAAAATTTCTACGCGATTGACCGAAATTGTATATTTTATACCGTTAAGGGTATTCTGTATATTTTTTTTTCTTTTTTCGCTGTCGGGCTATGGGGTGAACCCGTACAGGCTTTGTATATTTTTCGCTGTCGGGCTATGAGGTGAACCCGTACAGGCTTTGGAACAGTATTTGTCTGGTGGGACTTACTGTATCTTTTTATCTTTGAGGATATATTTTTATTGAGTTAATGCCAATTTTTTTTTGGTGGATTGATTGACGAGGTGAATCACTTCGTATTGTCGGTGCGATAAGCGTAGTGTGGTTCGATCTTGAATGAACTTGGAGACGTTAGTGTGCATAATTCCATATGTGGACAATTGGTGGCTCTTCTGGGCCGTGGTAATTGGCAACACACTAACGGACTCGACACACACTATACTTAATCGAGATCTTGTGAAGTCTAATAGTACATTGCCTGTAGTGCCACAACGTGAGACCGTGAACTACACCACGTCTTGGACAATGGGTTCCATGTGACGTGGGGCTATAGACGCAACGTGTGACAGCGCAATAGTTTGGTTGGGCAGCCGTGGTACTAATAGATTTTGCGGATCATTCTCTCTCTGATGTCTGTATGTTTTTAGCTCCATGGAGTAGGATTGTGTCAAATTGCATATGTTTATATGTTGTACATTATTATCTTTTATTTGTGATCTTTTATCTGTGATCTTATGATTATATGTTGTTATTATCTTTTTGCCTATGATCTTATATGTTGTTATTTATTATATTTTTATATTTTTATCTCTAATCTTATATGTGGTTATTTCTTATATTTTATCCATGATATTATATGTCGTTATTTATTATATGTTTATCGGTGATGTTATATGTTGTTATTGTTATTTTATTTTATTATGATATATGCTTATTTGATTTTATTGATAAATTGATAACATGATTGTATTGGTGATATCGGTGTGTATGGAATGACTTTGTCATTCGAATAATTCTTTGCTACCGTACTGGTACTGGTGAAAGTGGATCTCACCTCTTTACTGTATTGTTTTTGTTGTGTTTGTATTGTTAAATTCGTATAGTAGGTAAAACGAGTTTCTTAGACCTACTGGAGGCTATGTTCTGAAGATGGTGACGGCGACAAGGTGTAATCTTCCAAGTTTCAACTAGGATGCGATTGATGAAGAAATGGAACTTGTAGGTTGGGTTTTTCTCGTTAGTGTTGTTACCGTGCTATTAGTAATAACCTTCATTGGGTTTTCTACTGTTTCTCTGAGTCTGTAAATGTTATGTTTTAAATTGTTGTTGAATATTTTGTGACATATATAATATGTGTATTAATCAATTCAATTTGATTTATGTTTTACTTATAATTTTTGGTAAGTTTATATTTCCGTAAAAAGATATTTTTAAAATTTATCTTTTAAAACTCAAAGCTTTTATAAAATGTTTTCATTTGGTTTTATGTTTTATTTAAAAATGTGACGTCCTATGGAGGGTGTTACATCTAACGTTCTTATTGGCCTCTATATGGAGTATATCGACACTCCGCTATCACATCAGAGCACCGAGCTGGAGGCAACTATTTTGGACCAGTATCTTAGATCCAAGCCCAACATGACAAGCCTACCTTAGCTGACCCAATTGTGGCCCCTTGTTATTGCAACTCTTATGGGTAAGTACTTATCCATTAAGATAAATGTTATATCTTAATAGAGTCCTCTTTAATGAGGATATTTTGTGATCTTATTCTCTTATAAACTCCCAATCCTATATACTTTTCTCTCCTAGTGCGCAGTCCTATTGGAGTGCCTTATGTTGTGTAATTGCTCCAAGTCCCACATTGCTTAAGTCGGAGAAGCCTAAGGGGGTTTTCTTACATAAATAGGCCTTTGGTTATTGAGGAAGCACATCACCTAAGAGAGAGAGCCTAGACACTTAGAAGAGGTTGTAACTGGGCTATTGGGTGGTGAGTTTCAAGAAGAAGGTTTGCAACTTTAGTTGTGCAAAAGTTGTAATATAATAATTTTGTTAGTGAAGTATTTTTATCCTTTATAAAGGTCATGGACGTAATCCAGAGGGGTTGAACCACGTTAAATATGTGTTCTTTATTGTGCTTTAATTTTCTTTCTTCTTGTGCTCCTGTTGTGGGTCCATCTGCATTCCCATGAACTAGTATTAAGAGCTTTTGGTTCGATTGAGGGAAGAGAATTGTAGCGAGAAAAAAAGAGTATTTTAAGGAGGGAGGAGTGCTACACCACATTATGGCTGGCACAATGAAATTTAAAGTACTGCTTTTTAACGGGAAAAGCAATTTCACTATGTGGAAGTGCACAATTTAAGATCTTTTGGTGCAACAAGGTCTTGATGTAGCTTTGGATGATAAAATTCCTAAAGAGATGAAAAAAGGTGAGTGGAAGTCTACATATATAAAGAAAAGTTGGAAGTAAAATCATATTAGTACTTACTCTTACAATCAAGTACACGATAATAAATGAGACTTCACCTAAGGAGATCTAGAGAAAGTTGGAGGAGATTTATGAGTCAAAATCGCTAACCAATCACTTGTGCTTGAAGATGGACTTATACACACTAAGAATAGAAGAATGAGGTAATCTACATGATCATATTAATTGTTTAACTAGCTAGTATGTCAATTATTGAACTTTGGAGAAAGGTTAATTGATGAGGAGCAAGCAATTGTTTTATTAGCTTCATTGTCGTAGCCTTATAGATCATTGGTGAGATCTTTATTGGTTGGAAAAAATACTCTCAAGCTAGATGATGTGACTGTTGTCCTACAAGAGAATCAAAGGATGCATAAAGATGATCATGCCAATGAAAGTGGAAGTGTACTAGCTGTAGAAAGTACTCAAAGAAGTAGAAACAATTCGTGTTGGAGAGGCAGACAATAAAGAAAGTCTAGAGAGAGACTTTAGTGATGTAAAGTACCATTATTGAGAAGAGAAATGGCATATTTGTAACATCTTCTTTTTAGCATGTTAGCCTTGTATATAATTATAGAGGTATCATAGTACTTGGTTGACATGTCTACTAAATCTTATGATAAATTGAGTTAATTTGGACACTTTACTACCACAAAATGTGAAAAATAGCTTAAAATGACTCAGATAATAGCATAAATTGGTTAGATGAGGGAAATAAATATAAATAATTTATTTCTATATTACAAATGTATGAAATGAGATGCAGTTAAAGTTTTAAGATAAATTGAGTTAGTTTAGTATTTTTAAGTATAGTGGTTGTGTGTTTTAATACTAGATTAACTTATAACATATATGAAAAAAGTATGAAAATGATTAAAATAGTATTTAGATGAATCTTAAGATTTAGCCTAATACCTGTGGAAGTTAAGAAACTTGATTTTGTAAGATCAAAGTATTCTTAATAGATATAAAGTTTCAGCTTATGACTCAAGTGGGCTTAGTCCTATCCTACTTCATGACTTTCTATTCCTTTTTCTCCACTCACTCATGGCTCTTGCAGTAGAAAAGGAAATAGAAAACGAAAGAAAGAAGAGGAAGAAGAGGAAAGGAAGAGGTAAGGAAAAGGCAAGGTCAAGGCTTGATCATCTTTTACACAAAGTGAGGTAGGGGACTTGTTTTCATAACTCCATCTTTCCCTCTTGCTTCAACTTGCTGCATAATGGTTGCTTGTTGAATAAAAATAGGTTTGATTGTTGGTTGTGATTTTTCATGCTCGATTCTTGTTATTAAACTTGATGATGACTTGTTTTTAGTATGTTTGATGCTTTTGTGAGTTAGGACCTGGTTATGTCCATGTTCTTCCATGATCTTTGAAGTTAGAAAATGGGTTTTGGTGATTGATCTTTGCTCATTAATCTATGTTAGATGGGTTAAGTTTGTGTTTGATGATTCTATCATGTTTAGAGATCATGTTTAGGATTGAAAATCATTTAGAATCCATCATTTTGAGGATTGGATTAGTTTGGAAAACCAATTATGCAGAAACCAGTTTTGCAGAATCGATTCAGGTGCGCTGGCGCCTAGGCGCCCCAAGACCAGAAAAATAGGGCAGACGCTCTGGTGCACTGGCGCCTAGGTGCCCCAAGACCAGAAAAACTGTAACACCATAGATAAACATGTTAGATTTAAATATGATTATGGAGGTAGCTTAATACTTGCTTGACATGTCTATTGAATTTTGGGGCTTTCTGAGCATATTTAGTCACTTTGTTATAATACTAAGTGTGAAAAATAACTGTTATTAGCCCTGAAAATGGCTTAAACTGTTCAGTTAATGGAAATAAATGTGGAGACTTTATTTCTAGGTCACAAATGTGTGAACTGTGCTATAGTTAAAATCTGAGGATAATCAGAGCTAGTTTGGTATTTTGAAGCATACTGGTTATGTGTTTTAATGCTGGATTGACTAGTGACAGATATGGAAAAATGTGATAATGGTGAAACAAGATTTTTTATGAATCTCAGAATTTATTTTAAACTTGTTGGCTGTAAGAAAACTAGATTTGGAGAAATCTAGGAGTTCTTGGCATATCAGGATTTTTGGTACCCTTTAGTGATTGGCTATAAGAAGCCAATTCTGACTTCTTCTCTTCATTTCTCTCTCGGCAACCAGAAATGAAAGAAAGAAAAGAGAAAGGAAGAAAGGAAACCATAGGAATGAGAGAAGGGGGGAAAACTAGAGGACCAAGGATCAAAGCTTGAAGGAGGATCCAAGAGCAAGATCAAGACATCAAGATCTCCATCTTTGTTGTACAAGAGGTAGGGGAGTTTCTATTCATATTTTCCCTTCTTGTTCATTTTGAATAGTATTAGGGTTCATGAATGGAAAATTGGATTTGGTGAGCCAAATATGTGCTTTTAGCTTGGTTCTTGATCCTAAGAGTTGGGTTAGAGTATTTTCAGCTTGTTAGAAGCATGGTAGCTTAATTTTGCTTGGTAGATGTCCATAGGCCACTTGATGTGCATCTTGGTAAATGGATTCTCTCTTGTTTGATTGAGTTTGATTACATGTTTAATGAGTTGAGTTGGTGTTTAATGATTCTAACATGTTTGGAGACCATGATTAGAGTTAGAAAACACTTAAAATCCATGTTTGTATGATTGGAAACGGATTTGGGGCTAATGGAATAATGGCTCAATTCTGCATAATTTTCTACACAATTGACCATGCCTAAGTGTAGCTTGATCACACCTAGGCATGGACTGATTAGTTTTTGATCCTAAGCAGACAGAGAGTGCCTCACCTAGGCGTGGTAATTCCATGCCTGGGAGTGAGACAGCCATGCCTAGGCATAGGAAAGTTATGCCTAGGCATGAGTTCCAGAAATTTTTCAAGAATTGTATTCTTGATGTTTTGGACTTCCCTAAGTGTTGGGATCATTCATATATGCTTTCCTAAGTGTGTTGAGGCACTAATGGATGTATTTCATGGAGGGATTTACCCCCTTGCATATATGAGAAGTTGGAACACCTATAGGTACCCAAGTAAGGGGATTTGCCTTAGGACTTGGTTGGAGAACCTTTAGGCATCCAAAGTGTGGGAAATGCCTTACAATACAGTTGAAAGACCCTAGACACCTAAAGTGAGGTGGAGTGGCAATGGGTAATGTGTTAGGAAACCTTAGGCTTCCATTGTGTGGTGGAATGCCATAAGGTAGCCTTAAAAACCTTTAGACATCCTAATGAGTTAGATTGCAATAAGGTAGTGTTTAGAACCTTGTTCAATATGAGGTTGACTTTAGAATCACTTGTGAAGTGTGTAACATCCCAAATTACTAACTCTAATAACGTATCTGGTTTACGCATCAGTAATTAGAAATTTGGTAGATTACTCATGAATATCTAAAATTTTAAATAAAACAATTTGATAAGATACAAAATATGAGCCTTTTGCAGAAACGTAAATACGTACAATATAAAAAGAATTATATACAATTTATACCTCACTAAATATTACATATTATACAATACTACGACATTAAAAACTAAACCAAAGATACTAACTATATCTTCATTCCAAGCTTCATTTATCTTCATTCTGCTTGACTGTTGTTAATCTTTCTTGGAATCATCAGGGAAAACATAGATGTAGGGGAATGAGAATTATGAAATTCTCATTAATTTATTTAAAAATGTCATCACAACAATTCTAGCTATTTTGAAGAAAAATCATTATTAAACATTTATTATCTTTATAGGAAGGTGGCAGAAAATCAAAACAAATCATTCCTCTTCCCAAAATAGTTAATTCATTTTATCATTATGAAAGTCGTACATATTAATAAAATTTATATCATAAATCATATTTTTGATTCTCCTATTTTAATGTAAGCATAGATATGATTAATATCAAAATTTTATCGATAAAATCTTATTTCTGAAAACTCTTCAAATCATGACTCAATATCATTATAGAAATTCTTTCTTAAATCAACAATCTAGTACTATTCTCTTAGTTCAATAATGTTCAAGATAATCAATATGTAGTTTATCCTTTACATTCTCAATCAAAACTTGTTATTTAAACATAACTCATATATTATTAACTATAGCCAAAATAGGGCAGACCTCAACCATCTTTTAAGCTAACTTATCATGCATAATTTCAACATATTTTTTATTACAATAAGGCAGCCTTTTTGCCTTAACATTTCTAACCATTTCAAGTCACTATTATACATATTTAAAGTAACAAAATACTAGTTCAATTTGGGCAGTATTCTGCCTTCACTTTTCATCACAATTCAAACCCAATTTTTAATCACAAAATCAAGTATAATATCATCATAAATTCTGTTAGAATAGACCATGTACATCTATGAGTCATAGCATCAAAACATTGATCAAATTCACAACACTTTTGCTCAAAAACTCAAATTTCTTAATCATTATTAGGTAGCATTCCGCTAGAGGTTTTTAAAAGCATAATAGTCACAACTTGATATGATCCAACAATGGAACATATGACTTTCGGATCTTCCTTGAGTGGGTTCTCTTGTAACGAAATTCAACAACAAACAAAAAGAAGAAAAATTAAACATAGATTGATGTATAAGAATAAGAAGTGTTGAGAAGAACAAGATAGAAAAAAAAGATTAAAAGATGGAATTAGACAAGAAGATGAAGAATGACGCGACAATCTCAATTCTATTGAAAAGAATGAGAAAGATAAGCCTTGTGTATAATCGCCACAAAGGTATGAGGAACCTCTGATAAGATTCAAGCTATGGTTCTCTCTAAGAACCCAAGAGGCACGAAATAGCCCTCTCAAAAAATGGGGAATTCCTCTACTTTCATTAATCTTCAAAAATCTCCTTTTTGGAGTACATGAGTTCCTTATTTATAGACTAAGCTTGAAGCTATTTTCAACCATTGAAGCCCTAAAATGACTCTTGAAATATAAGGAAGAAACTTCCACTATCATGCAATTAAGTGCATTATTTCCTAGAAAATAACTATAAACACGATAATAAATTCTGACTAGCCATTATAATGACTTAGGAAGTCTTTAAATCCCAATAACTAACTTAGGAAAGACCAAAAGACATCTAAACTTATTTCAACAAAATAAAATATAAAAATTACAAAATAATAAGAAAAATGGATTCATTGGACTAACTTGGGTTCTTATAAAGCCCAAATCTCGCCAATCACAAGTCTTAATTAGAGTCCTCTTCAATTTGGATTAATTGGACCAACTTGGGTTTTTTTCTTCCTTATCTTGCTTTAGATTGAATATGTTGGTCACCTCTTGTTGTAAAGCTTCCTTAACTCTCTTAGACCTTGACCTAGTCTTAGGCCCTCCTAGCCCAATTAAAGCATCCTCCTTCTTAGCTCTTCCTTTCCCACTTGGTGGTCCTCCTTGGTCTTCATCATTCCCTCTTTCTTTAAGTGAATTCGTCCACGAATTTGGGGCTTGATCACCTACATCAAAAGGACTTAAGTCAGCCACATTGAATGTTGCATTAATTCTATACTCACCGGGTAGATCAATTTTAAAAGCATTATCATTGATTCTCTTTACAACTTGGAATGAACCATCTCCTCTAGGTTGGAGCTTTGATTTCCTTTGAATAAGAAACTGTTCCTTCCTCATGTGTATCCACACCCAATCTCCTAGTTCAAATACAACCCTTTTTTCTATCTTTGTTGGCTTGTTTGGCATATTGCTCCATTTTCTTGTCAATTTGGATCTTCACTTGTTCATGAAGTTTCTTCACATATTCGGCCTTTGCCCTGTCATCCTTATGCACTCGGTTTGTCCATCCTTTTTGCATCAACTCCTCCACTTATTCTTGGATCTCCTTTGTTTCTCAAGGACTGCTTCTATAGGTTGGCCTATTTGGAAGAGAAGCACCCGACATGAGGTCTATGTGATGTTCTATTCCTCTCATTGATGGCAAGTTGTGGGGCATTTCTTTTGGGAACACATCTTCAAATTCCTGCAAAATAGATTCAACATCATTAGGCAAAGGGTTAGGATTAGAATTCAAGCAAGCATCTTTGTATAAGAAAATGTGCATAGGTTGCCTTGCAAAAAATGCTCTCTTCACCTCATTTTCTTTTGCAAAGAAACTCTCAAATTTTTTCACATTCTTTCGAATTTTGTCCTTAAAAATGAAATTTTTCTTTTTTTAAGATCCTCCTATTTTTCTCTCAAGTCTTTTCTCTCTTGTACTCTCTTTATTTTCAACTTCACTTGATCCTCACAAACCTCTCTTGGAGATAATGGTACAAGTGTGAACTTAAGAGCATTATGTACAAAATAGAACTTGTTAGTGAAACCATCATGAGTAACATGTCTATCAAATTGCCAAGGCCTTCCAAGTAAAATATGGATGGCCTCCATGGGAACAACATCACATAAGACTTCATCATTATATTTACTAATTGAGAAGCTTACTAATACTTGTTAGTTCACTAACAACTCACCATCCCCATTTAGCCATTAGAGCTTATAAGGCTGCGGGTGTGGAGTAGTCTTTAGGTTGAGTTTGGTCACCAATCTAGTACTTGCAACAATGGTACAACTACCCCCATCAATAATCAAATAGCACACCTTCCGTTGAATGAGGCATCTTATATGGAAAAAGTTCTATCTTTGGCTTTCATCCTTCTCTTTAGCTTGACTCCCCAACAATCTTCTTACCAACAATAAGTCTTCCTCTTGTGGAATAGCCTCACAATCACTTTCCTTCTCACTTGATGAAATAGAAGAAGATTCACTAGTGATGCTCACATTGTCCCTCATCACCATTATTTTCTTATTTAGGCATTAAGAAGCTATGTGTCCCCTTCCCAAACACTTGAAGCATTTAATGTCCTTATTTTTAGAAGTAGAAGATAAAGTAAAAGTAGTAGGCATGGTGGCCTTAGGGGCAGCCACGGGTTCATTTGGACTAGAAGAGGATCCCTCCTTCTTTTGCTTGTCCTTCTAACTTGTTGTGTGGAAATTGGAAGAAGCCTTCTTCAAAGTACCTTCCTCTTGAGTTGTTGCTCCACCTTCATGGCTTGATGCACCAAGTCTTTAAGCTCAACATAATGTTACAACTCCACAATATCACTAATGTCTCAGTTGAGACCATGAAGAAATCGAGCCATGGTTGCCTCCCTTTCTTCAACAATGTTGGCTCTTATCATGGCAACACCTCCATTTCTTTGATGTATTCATTCACACTCCTACTCCCTTGAGAGAGTCTTTGTAACTTATTGTTCAACTCCTTATGATAATAAGAAGGTACAAACCTCCTCCTCATCAAAGTCTTCATTTCATCCCAAGTAATGATAGGATGCTCTCTATATCTTACCCTTTTTTTTTAACTTGATCCCACTAAATCAATGCATAATCCGTGAACTTAAGTGCAGCCACCTTCACTTTCTCCTCTTCATTGTAGTTGTGGCATGAGAAGATTTGCTCAATTTTCATCTCCCACTCAAGATATACTTCCGGATTATTCCTCCCTTGGAAGGAACGTATTTTGATATTCATACTCCCCAGCCCTTCTCATCTTTCACCTCTCTCATTTTCTCTATCTCTCCTCTCATGTCTCCTTCTCCCTCCTTGCCTTCTACCTTCTCTCCTTTTTGTAGGGAATTGTGGATCAAAATATCTTGCAGCAGAATAATAGAATTCCCTCACAGGATCCATGTGAAAAGTCCATAATCTGAGTTTTAAAAATTTACCTCTTGAAGCGTGATGAACGCAAGTGAGGTGAATCACCAACACCGTAATAGCGGCGATGTTTCTGCGGTATCCACACGAACAAACTTGCAAAAAGGAGTCACACCTCTGTTTCGCGTTGCTAGCTGCGAATAGAAGAGAAGAACCTTTCACTATCTCTCTCTCACTTTCTTAGGAGTGGCTAGGGTTGTAATGTAATGTGTGTAACAGCCCCCTTAGCAGGATTATTTATAATAGTGGCTGCCTTAAGTGAGTGTGAGCAGTAGCAAGGTAAGCTGTGCAACCCTAAACCCATCTGTCATGAGTTAGGCCTACAATTGAATCCAAGTCCAACTTAGATCCTTATTGCTCCAATTTAGTCTGCTCTAAGTGTGCGACCCTACAGGTTCTCATAACGTTGGTAGTAATATTAAAATCTCATTTTAATATTACAAACAGTGAGCAGTATCTAGCAACACATCACTGCTACCCAAGTAATGAGAATGTCAGTGATTTGACATAACCTATCCGTGATCAATGTTTCCGTGTAGTTTAGTCCCTTTGTCCAGATATCTAGACTGAACACAAGGCATGGAACGTGTCACCCTTGTTTAGTTCAATCTTCAGTTTCCTGATTCCCGAGTAGACATAGTAATAACAAATGAGATCAATATCTCATATTGACTCATTTGAGCATGGCCATGCATTTCGTAGTCTCACTCAATCAGGGGGCCCAAAGATATCACTCCTGTTATGTAGGAGGAATAAATCCCATCTAGGTCACTCACATCCCTCCACATGTATCGCAGTATGTCTAATAACTAACTTTATAATCATCTTGTTACAGATGACGTTTGATGACATTAAAACACATAACTCCTCATGTAGGAATCGTAGTGATTTCAGGTCAAAGGACCACATACACCATTATCACTATGAGAATCGCTTATGACACTCATGTAACGATCCACGTAGCGTTCTCATGGCGGGTCTGTCCAATACATCATTACTCTAATATGTATCCATGTGTAGACTTGATATCTCATATCCATGACCCGTGAGATATTGTCATCAGTCTACGCACATACTAGTCTCAATGCATTATTGTTGTCCTAATTAACAATAATACTTGACTAGGGACATTTAAGAATAGTATTTTATCCAATAGGATCTCACGATCAAGTCATTTACTTGATGTCCTATGGTGTTAAACTTACTATTCTAAGGATTTTATTATGTCTACCAAAAAAGAACACAATAAATGAAATGTCTCATATATCAAAAATAGCATAATACAATGTATGTAAATACAGACAAAATGTATTGGCCACTAGGGTATACACCAACACTTTCTCTTTCGGATTCATAGGATTCTTCATCATGGTTGGAAGATCTATGCCTCTCTAACCTGTCAATCCTCTCATGGATTTCATCACTTTGCCTTTGAAGAAGCCTTTTCAAATGTCTTGTTAGGGCTTGCATTTGGAACGTCATTGCGGCTGTCACTGGGGAAGGAGGGGGACTTCCAATTGGATCTCCTTCCGTAGACATTGTACAAAATCAACAAGTTAGTGAAAATAATTAAACAAGGTCCTCACTCACTCTTCTCACGTGTTTCCCTCGTAGAATTGTAGTTCCCTCGTGTTTGCACACATCATGGCTTTTATATAACAATCTCTCTTGCCTTTTTCTACTCAAGTCCTCTTTACAAGCCTTTAAAGTGAATCACAAGCCAATCAACACAAAAGTACTCACACACAATGTAAATAATTCACACAAAGTCAGCACTCAAGAGGTCAATGAAATGTGAAATACTCTTAGACAAACCAAAGAGCCCAATAAGGCAAACAAGAAAAGCTAAAAAAGAACAATGCACACTCAAATAGGAGTTGATCAAGACAAGAAACAAGAACAAGAGTAGAGTAGAAAAGAAAAAATTAGCAAAGGAGAATTATAGCGCTAAAGTCCACCAAGTAAATGTTAATATTCAAGAAGACTAAAACACTCTAAATATGTAATAGGGCGAAAATCAGCTGTTGTATTTTTTTTAACTTTGGTATTCATGCTTTTTTTTTCATTTTTTTAATTTTTTTTGTTTTTTTTTACACCAACAGCCCCACACAAGTTGAAGGGGGTGTTAACAAGATCAAATAGCCAAGGAAGGTGCTATCTAACACAAAAATATCGAAATATCAAAATCAACAAGATCAAAATGGATCAAACTTAGAACATAAATCAAGAATAAGTGCTAAATTGAAATAACACAAGATCATAACCCAACTCTAGGATCCTAGCTCTTGATACCACATGATATGATCCAACAATGGAACCTATGATTTTCGGATCTTCCTTGAGTGGGTTCTCTTGTAACCGAATTCAACAACAAACAAAAAGAAGAAAAATTAAACATAGATTGATGTAGAAGAATAAGAAGTGGTGAGAAGAACTAGTAAGATAGAAAAAAAAAGATTAAAAGATGGAATTTGACAAGAAGATGAATAATGACATGATGAACCTGCAAAACTTATAATTTTTATGGTTCATTGTATGTGTTTTTCATTCTTTTTAATCTTTTTAATTGGGTTTGTTCTTGAGTTTTGTTATATTTTTTGTATTTTAAATTGTGTTGTAATTATGTATTTCTATGTATTTTTGTTAGCTAAATACAAAGGATTGAAGAATGGAGGTGATTGCATAGAAGATTTGTTAAAAAAAAAAATACTTGATGGATGATGTCAACAAATCATTACTGTATCTTGCACTGTAGCACTACAGCATCACGTAGCGTCACTGTAGCATCACTGTAGCACTGTAGCTCCTGTAGCAAATTTGCCTATAAATAGGCAATCAAATTATGAAGGAGGGGCGTTCAGAAGGAGAGAATTTTTGTTCTGTTGTTCTCCTTTTCCTTTTCCTTTTTCTTTTTCTTTTCTTCTTTCTCATGTGTAACTAATCTTCATCTTGCTTGGGTAAAAAGGTGAAGCTCTTGGTAATAAATTAAGGTTAGATTAATTTCTTTCTTGTACTTAAATGATATATTATTAAGCAAATATAATATGTGTTGTATGTTGTTTCTAATTAATTTAGAAACTCTTCTTGTATAATGAATATCTTGATCCATTGTAGACAATAGGATTGGCACATTGGATGCTTTTGATGATTTACAAGTATTAGTAGATAATTATTAGAACCATAATATGATTACATGATTGAACTTTGAATGTTAAATCTTCCGATTGGAATCTTCATTATGCATGATTTCAATTAAGTTATAAAACGAAATAATCTTATTTTTAATTTATTACCAAGAGTGGATCTCCTAACCCAAGCAAATCCTTTTCATTTGTGAACAACTTATATCACCTTTAATCTTGTGACACATCTTCTCTTTACCTCAATTAATTAGTTTTCCTTCATCAATTCCCTGTGGATCGACCTTGGACTCCCGAGAATTTATTACTTGAGACAACCTACACTTGAGTTTGAAACTTTTAAATATAATATATCCCATTAAGTTTTTGGCGCCGTTGCCGGAGACTTGATTTGAAGTTCTAATATATTGAGGTTCTCTTTTCTGTAAGTAAACTTCACTATCAAGTATATTCCTCCTCTACTCTTTTCATTTTTATTTACCTATTTACTAACACACTAACTAGTAATTTTTTTATGTGAATAGTAATATGAATAGTATGTAAATAGTATGTAAATAGTAATATGAATAGTACATAAATAGTATGTGAATAGTAATATGAATAGTATGTAAATAGTATGTGAATAGTAAAAAAATTAAAAAAAATAATAATATAAAAAATTTAACCTTTTGTATATACTAACTCGATGGGGTAACTCTCTCTTTTATTTTACTTGTAATTTACTTTTTGTATTTTTTTATTTGGTGGTTGGTTTATTACCCCATCTTTGTAAACATTTTTTTTATTTATTTACGCAATCTAACTTTTAAATTCTGTCATTTATTTTACGCAATCTAACTTTTAAATTAATCATCATTTATTTTTCGCAATCTAACTTTTAAATTAAATGTCATTTATTTTTCTGCATTCTAACTTAATGAAATAATATTTCTTTTTCTCTTCTCTTTCGCACGGCTCTGTGGGGCTCTGCCACTCTCCGATTTTCATATTTAAATTTACTTTCTGCACTTTATTTTCTGCATTTTTATTTTTGTTTTTTTTTAATTTTTGGGTGGCTGATTTATACCACATCCTTCTTAATATTTAATGGCTGGTGTCTACCGCCTACTTGTATTTTATTTTTATTTTTATTTTATGTCACTTATTTATGCTTAACTGGTATCATGATTCAAATTCTGGACGTTTGGTTAAAATTAATCCTAGTAATTTATACATTGATTTATTTGAATCACAATCACACACAATTAACATAATAGCTGAATTTGAAGGTGCACATGTTGAACATGATAATCAAACACAACGAGCTGAAAATAAAAGTATACATGATGAACAACCATTGCGAACTATGCGTGTATATTTGCAACCACCTCGAAATTCTAGTCCATCATGTTTTATCTTTCCACTTATTGCTAATAATTTTAGATTTAAGCCGAGTATGATTTCTTTACTTCTTAATTTTCATGGTTTAGAAAATGAAAGCCCATATTTACATCTAAAAGAATTTGAAGAAGTCTGTATTGCTTTCAATGATCAAAATTGCACTGAAAAAATTGTTAAGCTTAAATTGTTTACTTTTTCTTTGAAAGATAAAGCAAAAACTTGGCTTAATGCTTTGAAACCAAGATCAATTGGCACATGGCAAGAAATGCAAAGTGAGTTTTTAAAGAAATTTTTTCCAACACATAAAACCAATACTTTGAAAAGACAAATCCAAAATTTCTCCCAAAATTCAAATGAAACATATTTTCAAAGTTGGGAATGTTTTAAAGATTTGTTAAATTCTTGCCCACATCATAGTTTTGAAAAATGGCGGACTACAAGCTTCTTTTATGAAGGTTTAACACCTAAAACTAAACAATTTGTGGAAACGATGTATAATGGCGAGTTTCTTGATAAAGAACCCGAAGATGCTTTAGATTATTTAAACCATTTGGCTGAAAATTCTCAATCTTGGCATGGAACTAATCCTTCTGAAAATTCAATTAGATATAACCTTGCAAATGTAGGAAAAGGAAAATACCATCTTAGTCAAGAAGAAGATCTAAATGCAAGGTATGCTAGTTTGGCTAGAAAGATTGAATCCATGGAATTAGGAAAAGTAAAAGAAGTCAAATCTGCGCAAAGTGAAGAAATTTGTGGCATTTGTGATGAATTAGGACATTCGACAAATGAATGTCCCAATATTCCTGTTTTTAAAGAAGTTGTGCATGAGCAAGTAAATGCAATAAACAATTTTAAAAAGTCATTCACCTCTTCTTTTTCAAATTCTTACAATCTAGGATGGAGAAATCACCCGAACTTCAGTTGGAGGAATCAAGTACAATTTATGCAACCACCACCTCCTCGGGCACAACAAGATTCTCAAAATTCTCAAGGATATGCACCTTATGTCCCATCATATAGGAAAAACCTTGAAGGAACTTTGCATGCATTTATAGAAAAGCAAGCTGTCATTAATGAACAAAACACTCAAATCATGATTGACATAAAAGACACTATTGCTAAACTTACGTTTGCACTCACCATTCACGAGAAAGGAAAATTTCCTTCTCAACCCCAACCGAATCCCAAAGGTCAATATAGCCTAAATGAGGGTTGTTCTAAAAGCAAACAAATAGATCAAGTCAATTCGGTAATAACTCTTAGGAATGGAAAGGTTGTTGAAGAAAGTAAGGAGATAAAAAGCCAAGTGTTCAGAATGATGAACTCCTTGAGTGTGAATGAGCTAGAGAATGTAGAAAAGAATCTAGATAGTAGTGATGTCAAACTACCCAAGGAACTTTAGGTGACAAAGAATCCTATTAGCTAGAAAATAAAGACAAGGGTCACCAAACATACATAATTGACTCAATCATGGAGAAGGGACTTTCTACAACCTTTGATTTTGATCCCCTTGAGAATCTTCTTGTTAATTCTGAGTTTAATTTTATCAGTAATCCACATAATGTATTTGATAATTGTACAAACTTTTATTTAACTCAGAATCATGACACTCAGGGATGGAGTCCAAAGTTTAAGGAGTTGCTTAATAAAGGTTAGAGTTTTCCTGATAAAAAATGTGGTCATCCCCTAGTCTATTCTCATGAAATTAAATTGGAGGCAGGTAAATGGTCAGCAGTTAAAGCCATAACTTGAGTTGAAAGATCCAGATGTAGTCGAGACTTTGGTAAAAGATCCTGTCTACCAAAGCTAAGGTAAGTTTTTAATATTTCGTTTGTATTTTTGAGTCGGCTTAAGTGCCTCCCAGATTTCGGAACCTTTGTATGGGGATGTAAATATTGTCAGCCTAAAAAAAACAACAAAAAAAAAGTATGTATACATCTTGGGTTTGGCTTTGGTAACACAAAACGTGAATGAGGAAATGCATGCATCCTAATCCAGCCTTCTTAATTGAAAAACAAAGAAGGTAGATTGTATCCTACATGTGAGGCAGCCAGTCGTATTATGGCCACGTGTCCCTTTCGGGAGCCCTATGTTGTGCTGGTCTTAAATGGGTCTAATACTGGTCAACAATGCTTTGGCATAAAGCCGAAAGAGCAGACTACCTCCATCCCAATCTCAAGTGAGTATACACCCATCTTTCATCAGGTTTTTAACAACTTGAAAAAAAAATAGAGGGCGAAACTACGGTTGTACTTGGTCTTTCATTAGATTAGGAGCCCCGGGTGGATACTCGTCCTGTCATAGACTCAGGAGGAGGCCTTCACATGCCAGTATGTAAATAAAGTTCATGTGCCATGCTCTGTAGAGAGCCGCGTGCTACATTCCTAGTTCTTGGAACCAAGGCTCTGTAGCACTGATGGACAGAAAGAAGCGTCCCGTCTTTACAGTGAACAGAAACTGTTAGCTGAGCTGTATACTTACTTTAATTAGTAGGTCTCTATGGCGAGTTCTGACTGCTGTGATCAGGTACCATCTTCTTACAATACAAGCCTTTAATTAGGTTTGCAGGAAGATAGATGGTTGTTCTTCCGCAAGCAGGACGGAAAGGATTCAAAGGTTCTTGTTGTCGGTTCGACAATCCTTGTGGAATTCATATGTTGCACTGGTGACACGCAACTTAAATACATGCCACTACTGCATTCATGACACGCAGTATAAAGATACGCTATGAAAACTGTACATACAGGTATGTCCTTGCTTATTATTATATTTCTTTTATCTTTGTATGATTTTATTGTATTTTGATTTTTGGATAGACGATCCTTTGAGTAGGATCCTTCAGGGGTTTCTAAACTTCTTTACCCTGATGGTTTTCTTGAAGTTAAAAAAAAAGTTAAAAAAAATTAAAAAAAAATTCATGTTTCTTAATTTCAAACTTTTCTGACAACAGCCAACCTACCCTTATAGGTGTTATGATTACTTTTTCCCTTCTTTTCCCTATTTAAACACTCTATTTTCTTCACTTTCCTCCAACTCATGATCATTCAGAGGGAAGGTGAAATTATGGGACCTCCTGTTCATAACCTTAAAAACGTCTGTATTTTTTGTAGATCAAGTTATGGGAAGGGTTTAGAGTTTGTAAATGTAGCAAGCGCTCTTGGTCGAACACTTGCTGTAAGAAATATTCATGTTGTATATGGGGGTGGTTGTCATGGGTTAATGGGGGCTGTATCACTCTCTGCATTTGTAGGAGGCAGTCAGGTTTTAGGTGTCATTCCTAAACCTTTAGCTCAAAATAACATTACTGGAAAGACAGTTGGAGAAGAAATTCAGGTAACATCTATGCATGGACGAATGAAAACAATGCTTGACAACTCTGATGCATTCATTGCCTTACCAGGTGGTTTTGGTACTTTGGAAGATATTTTTCAAATTGTCTCTTGGACCCAACTGAACATCCACCATAAACCCATTGGTTTGTTGAATGTTAATAATTTCTTTGATCTTTTGTTATTTTTTCTTGATAAAGCTGTGGAACAAAAATTTATCACTCCATCGGCAAGAAAACTTCTTATCTCTGCCTCCACTATTGATGAGCTGATTTATATATTAGAAGCTTTTGTTTATGAACCTGATAAAGTCCTAGCTCAGATAGATTGGTCATCAGGAAGTAGCGAGGGAAGCAGTAAGAAAAGCAAGCCAGATCTAACATTTCATCTTTAATGGGTTTGATTTTATTTATCGTCCTTTGTTTCTGTTTTAATTTGTGTCAGATTTCTCCAACAGGTACTATTTTCTATCCTTTACTCATCTATATTTTAACATTGCGGACAATGTTGTGATCTGGTTGGGGGGGAAGGATAGTTTTAAAAAAAATTAGGGAAGTATGATATGATTTTCATGAACTTGCTTAACCAATGAATATTGGCCGAGTAAGGAGTAATTTTACTTCTGAGACGCATTTAAATTTAAATTGGGAAGTATGTTTAGTGAGATGACTGTCAGAAACCTATAACAAAACCAATTAAGGATGGCAGAGTAAGGAGAAAATTTTGCCCTTAAGGTAATTTTACTCTTGAGACGCATCATAGTTGAGAAAAAAAATTGGTTTTAGAAGTAGCAAAAAGCATATCTTGGGTCATAGCATAAATTTTCTTTTTTCTTAAAAATCACATGCTTGGATTTGAATGTTGAATTGGTGGATTGAGAATGATAGAAACATGCCTTGTGAGATTTTGAGCTTATTGATGAATGGATTGAACATTTGTACCATTCTCTTCTTTCTTATGTGATTTTCACTCATGAAATTGTTACTCTAGAACTTGCTTTGATTCTTTTTAAGGCTACATTTTCACATGCATATATAAATATGATTGAGGCATTTTAAAATAGCTACTTTGACCAAATGACCATCCTTGTATATTTTTCCTTGTATAACCCCTTTGAGCTTATTTGGCCAGTTCTTGTTTTTAGCTTATTACGTGCCTTAAAAAAAAGGGGGAACATGTTTTTACCTGACCTTAGGGAATAAGAGAGCATTGACTTTTTTCTTAAACAAGTGTGGGTGTGTGTGTGTAAAAAAAAAAAGAAAAGAAAAGAAAAGAAAAGAAAGAGCTAACCATCTGATACACTATGTGACATATCCATATCTAGAATAAAGATTGATGCTTTGAAACAACAGGAAGAGAAGGAGAAGGTTTATGCCTAACAATGAATTCAACTCATCAATTTGGGATTAATTTTTAATAAAACATTAGTCAAATATTGGTCATTGTCCTTATTGATGAATGTTCTCAAATATCTTTTCCACTCTAACTGTATCATAATGCTCTTTTATTCTCTTTGGTATTTATCTTCTTATGTCCATATTATCCATTTTCCTTTACCATGACCCTGTTACAACCTTGAATAAAGTCCTCTTGATTTTTGTGTGCAAGTGTTCTGAGTAGTGGAGAAGTAGAAGATAAGCAAGCTTATGGTAGTGCAATTTTTCATGGGTTGAATTGAGTGAAATATCTACCATTTTAAACACTAGAGGGATTGAGAGTGAATCTTGTGAGGATCTTTCATTCTTGATTCGTTCTTTTTAACTGAAGTTTCCTTGCTTGATGGTTTGAGATGTGAAGAAATATTAAAAAAAATGCTTTGTTCCCTTGAATGACTAGTTACTCTTCTTGTTTCATTAAATCTTTTAGAGTTTTTAGTTTGTTTTAGTTCAGTGTCATTTCCTAGTTTTGGTCTTATATATTTTGCCCAGGAGTGCAAAACCTCAAGTGTGGGGGTGTGATGAACCTGCAAAACTTATAATTTTTACGGTTCATTGTGTGTGTTTTTCATTCTTTTTAATCTTTTTAATTGGGTTTGTTCTTGAGTTTTGTTATATTTTTAGTATTTTAAATTGTGTTGTAATTATGTATTTCTATGTATTTTTGTTAGGTAAATGCAAAGGATCGAAGAATGGAGGTGATTGCATAGAAGATTTGTAAAAAAAAAATACTTGATGGATGATGTCAACAAATCATTACTGTAGCTTGCACTGTAGCACTGCAGCATCACGTAGCGTCACTGTAGCATCACTGTAGCACTGTAGCTCCTATAGCAAATTTGCCTATAAATAGGCAAACAAATTCTGAAGGAGATGCGTTCGGAAGCAGAGAATTTCCATTCTGTTGTTCTCCTTTTCCTTTTCCTTTTTCTTTTTCTTTTCTTCTTTCTCATGTGTAACTAATCTTCATCTTGCTTGGGTAAAAAGGTGAAGCTCTTGGTAATAAATTAAGGTTAGATTAATTTCTTTCTTGTACTTAAATGATATATTATTAAGCAAATATAATATGTGCTGTATGTTGTTTCCAATTAATTTAGAAACTCTTCTCGTATAATGAATATCTTGATCCATTGTAGACAATAGGATTGGCACATTGGATGCTTTTGATGATTTACAAGTATTAGTAGATAATTATTGGAACCATAATATGATTACATGATTGAACTTTGAATGTTAAATCTTCCGATTGGAATCTTCATTATGCATGATTTCAATTGAGTTATAAAACGAAATAATCTTATTTTTAATTTATTACTAAGAGTGGATCTCCTAACCTAAGCAAATCCTTTTCATT
Source organism: Ormosia emarginata (assembly GCA_029884605.1). NCBI lineage: Eukaryota > Viridiplantae > Streptophyta > Magnoliopsida > Fabales > Fabaceae > Ormosia > Ormosia emarginata. The sequence goes on along the minus strand of JAQQTP010000010.1, from coordinate 358,180 downwards.
TGTGAACAACTTATATCACCTTTAATCTTGTGACACATCTTCTCTTTACCTCAATTAATTAGTTTTCCTTCATCAATTCCCTATGGATCGACCTCGGACTCCCGAGAATTTATTACTTGAGACAACCTACACTTGGGTTTGAAACTTTTAAATATAATTATATCCCATCATGACACCATAATCTCAATTCTATTGGAGAGAATGAGAAAGATAAGCCTTGTGTAGAATCGCCACAAAGGTATGAGGAACCTTTGATAAGATTTAAGTTATGGTTCTCGTTAAGAACCCAAGAGGCATGAAATAGCTCTCTCAAAAAATGGGGAATTCCTCCACTTTCGTTAATCTTCAAAAATCTCCTTTTTGGAATACATGAGTTCCCTATTTATAGGCTAAGCTTGAAGCCATTTTCAATCCTTGAAGCCCTAAAATGACTCTTGAAATACAAGGAAGAAACTCCCACGATCAGGTAATTAAGTGCATTATTTCGTGGAAAATAACCATAAACATGATAATAAATTCTCACTGGCCATCATAATGACTTAGGAAGTCTTTAAAGCCCAATAACTAACTTAGGAAAGACCAAAAGACATCTAAACTTATTCCAACAAAATAAAATACAAAAATTACAAAATAATAAGAAAAATGGATTAATTGGAGCAACTTAGGTTCTTATAAAGCCCAAATCTCGTCAATCACAAGTCCTGATGACATCCAAATGGATAGGTTGCCTTTTTGATGATCTTAGGTTGAATTTTCAAGAATACTTTGTTAAGTTTCAAGCACGCTTAGATTAAATATTTTGTGTTCATTTCAAGACAGGAAGAAAAAAAAAGAAGATAGGTGATGTAACACCCCAAAATTTATCCATTCTGCTATCGATATTCATTTTGTAATATTTATGATGTTATGGAATTTTTCTGGATTTTTTTTAGAACGCAAAATATTTTAATATATTTCTTGTTTTGTGTGCACAGTGGACAGAGTCGGGAAAATAATTGTAACGTTCCAAAAGTTAGAAAATTATATGACGAATAGTCATTTTATAATATTTTCAATTTTTGAGAATTTTCTGGGAATTTTTTGGAAATGCGAAATATTTTAATATATTCTTCATTTTGCGTGTGCGTTAAGCGGAGCTGGAGGAACGAGGTATTTTCTCCGAGAACCTTGAACTATGGAAACATCGACTGGGGATCTTACTAAACCCGAGGCTAGACACAGTTGCAAGATTTTACATTTTTTGAGAAATTTTAGTAGATAGAATAATAAAACACTGCGTAAAATTTATCTGTCAAATTAATTAATACTGACCTCTGTTGACTATGACTATTATCCCTTGGATAATAGCATGTAATAAAAATCCTATCACCTTATCCCAATGTAATCTACTTTATGTCATAACAAATCCACTTTAATTCAAATATATATTGTTATTTTAATCAAGTTTCTAGAAACTTTGACCCAAGAAAGGACTTAACTACCCTTAGCTTGCTTGAGAAGCTTGTCAATTTCTCTCTTCTCTCTCTCTCTATGCCGCGGCTGCCACCAAGCAAAAAGGGGAGGATTTGGTTTCATTCACTTAACCAAAACATACCAAACTATCACACTTTAACCTAACAACTTCTTTCTCTACCTCTTCATCTTTTTCCTTGCTCTCCCTTCTCTCTAAAACTCCATAGCCAAACTGAAATCTACAGCTCACTCTCCACTTGATCTCTTCATCTTTTCTCTTCATCAACCACATTTCTTTACTCTCCATCATCATCTCTACTACTTTTCTTCACAAGGTTTCACCAAAATCTTCCATTTCCTTTTCTCTCCATTTCGGGTTGCCACTTCCACCATCCCTATTTTCGTTTTCTTGCTTCATTAATCTCATTTTTATCTTCTCTTCATCATTCTAAACTTTTTTCCTTCCATACCCTACATCAAAATCTTTCATCTTCACCAATCTTCTTCAAGGGTAAAGTTTGAGGCTTTAAGGTAAAAATCACAACTTTCTTCTCTTCTCTTCTCCTTTTCGTGTTCCAAGACCATTTTCATGGTCAAGGAGGCTGTCCTTTTCAAGATATGGTGATTGACTCTTTAAGTTTGTTTTCTAGGGTTTTGAGGAGCACAAAATCGAAATCACAAGGAGCACCTTCGTGCTCTCCTCTTTGGTAAGAGGGAGACCACTCTATTCAACCAAAAATGGTGGTTGGAGACTTGTTATTTGAAGATTTGTGAGAAACCCTAATAGGGGTTACTCTTGCTATTTTATTTTCTTACCATTGATCCTTTAAATTTTCGTTCTTCTAATTGATTTGTTAGATAGAATTGGTTCTTGTTGACATTGTAATAATTGCAATGGATTGAAATTGATAAGAATTGAACAAAAGCCCCTTGCTTGAGGCATGGAGGCTCACGACCACACCCTCCTTGGTGGGGTGTTGGTGCTTAAAATTTTAAAGCTTGATGGATTGGTGTTTATTAAGTAATTAATGATTAATGAAGACATGAAAATCCTAGAACCCTAACTTTGTGAGGCTTATAGCCATGGAGGAGAAAAATAGTGAAGAATTGTGATTTGGATAAAGGATTGGGAAATTGGACATTAGATGGTAATTAGGAATCCATAATGTGTAACGAAAATTAATTAAAGTATTAATTTGGCAAGTTGGAGAATTTGACTCAAGAGAAAGAACATGAGTGTGTGAGTTTGGGAGTACTTGAAGTAAACACTTAAAGTGGATTAAAAGTAAGACACTAATACATGAAGAAAATGAAATCAAACATTGGACTTGAGAATCTAATGAGGGCCACGGTTTTGACCAAATTGAGATAGTAAGAAATTGACTTTGATGGACTAATGAAATTAAAAGAATTGGTGATAATGAAATAATACCTAATGCGGTGAAAGAATGGAAATTCAAAGACTCTTGAATGTCATGGATACAAGGAATTAAAGTGACCCAAAGTTACCACATTCAATTAATATCATATAACTTGAAAAAGTGAAAATCTACAATGTAGACCATAATGATGAATAAAAATTAGAAAGCGGTATTGACATAGAATTTGACTCTATGCTATTGTGAACCCTTGTGGGCTAAATACTTGATGGTTACGTACCGTGAAAATATTATGATGAAATGATACTGTTACATGACTATGATAAACATACATGATTTGAATTTGTGTCATCATGCATATGTGTCACCCGTTGGACACTGTTATAAAGGCTGTGTGGGCCTAGGAGTGTGAATAACACCTATGTGCGGGTGCGAATAGACTAAGCGTAGGTGTCATATATTGTTGACCCTGGGGGCGTCGGGGTGTGGGTGTCTCACAATAAACAGTGGTAGCTCCACTGGGGCCGTGGGATAGACCAATGCGACACACCGACGATCCTGTCTGAGACGCTGTCCTATATCGCGATCAACTGTCGAGGTACCATGTATAAGCCATTGCGCAAACATTTTTATGAAATAAAGCACACTATATTTTCTGAGGCTAACGATGTACTGGTATTACTCCTTGATCATTCACTTCGAAAATGTTTATGCCTAGCTCCATTGAGTAGGTTTTGAGACACTTTTGCATCATGAGCTGTCGGTCGTATAACTCATTGAGCATGAGCATTATTAACTGTGAAGCATGCTTATTATTATTTCTGTAAAAATTATTGGTTACCTGAACTGTTGACTGCTGATGGTATCTCTGTTATTTAAATGTTATTATTCTACTTTCACTGTAAATTTTTAATGTTGTGGTGCTTAAGTGTATAAATTGTGTTCTATTTGGGCGTTCAGCGCCGTTTAGTTTCTTGCTGCTATTATTGGTAATGAATGAAGAGTATCTCACCTCTTTATTGTATATTCTACCATTTTGTGTCACCCTATGATTGCCCGAAGACATTTGTGAGGAGGACAAGGGAACCACTGAGTTTTAGGGTTTCTGGTCGTATCTTGACTAAGATCGAGGCTGTTGAGGATGTCATTTCACCCCCGTGGATTCTTTGGTTATGTGCGGATCAACTTTCATAATGGTCCGGATTGCTGGCATATCAACGTGCAGACTGATCGTTGTGTATACCATGGCGAATTGATGGTGTCCTTAGCGTGGGGACGTTATAATGCTTCTATTTTTTATTTCCATGCCTTTGTATGGCTGGAATTTTACCTGCCTGTGAGAGACATGTGGGCAGATATGTACTATACCTCACGGGACGACTCTTTCTTGTCCACTGCTCGGGCTCCTGCCTGTTGTTCCGTTGTTCCGATGGATGTCTCGTCGGACGAGGAAGACCCTGAGGAGGACCCATCTACGGTTCCTTCTCATTCTCGTCAGTCTTAGGGACTATTTTTTTTTATCAATGGCTACTGATGGCTATCTATTTATTTTTGTGGGAGCCTGACGTATTATTGGATTGATGGGTATATATATTTGTATCTCTTGGGGTAGGTACATATATTGCTGGCATATCAATGTGCAGACTGATCGTTGTGTATACCATGGCGAATTGACGGTGTCCTTAGCGTGGGGACGTTATGATGCTTCTATTTTTTATTTCCATGACTTTGTATGGCTAGAATTTTACCTGCCTGTGAGAGACATGTGGGCGGATATGTACTATACCCCTTGGGACGACTGTTTCTTGTCCACTGCTCGGGCTCCTGCCCGTTGTTCCATCATTCCGATGGATGTCTCGTCAGACGAGGAGGACCCATCTACGGTTCTTTCTCATTCTCGTCAGTCTTAGGGACTATTTTTTTATCGATGGCTATCTGTTTATTTTTGTGGGAGCCTGACGTATCATTGGATTGATGGGTATATATATTTGTATCTCTTGGGGTAGGTACATATTTTGCTTTTTGTGTACATTTTGGAAATGTAATTAATACAGGCTTGTATGTATAATTATGATAGTGTAGTTCCGATGTATAGTTTAATTTCTGTTGACTGTATTTCCACTACAACAGGGATTTTTTTTTATTTACTATTGTACTACTTACAATGACTTACACAAAAAAAATACAATAATGATACTATAATAAGAGTATGGCAAAAGTTTTAAGATAAATTAAACCAGCATTAATACACCGGGTTTTATGGAAATTCAAACCAAGTACTATTTTCTGCAGTATAATCTTACCTTATGTTTTTATGATTATATAAATATAATAGTGTGACGTTCCTTCTTCGCGAGTATTGGATAAGAAAAAGGGGCGTTAAACTGTCTTGGTATCAGAGCTCCCGGTTATGTTTTCTTTTGGGTTATGTGGTTTTGGACTGTCTTATTTGTGCTCTGTGATTTTTACTGTTTGGTATTCATAAGGATACATCTGACTTTCTCTATGTTTTGCGTAGTTTAATTTGAAAAGAAGCGATGGCTCGTAGAGGTGATATGGCTGCTGCCATAGAGGCAATACAAAAGATGGCCGAGGCAATGCTACAGCAGAACCAGCAGACAGCTCAACAACAGGCTAGAGCTGCACAACAGCTACAAGCTACGACGGATGTTCAGAACTTAGAGAGATTTCATCGTGCTAACCCTCCACAGGTCAAAAGGGAGTTTGATCCAGAGAAAGCTACATTGTGGATCCAAGAGCTGGAGAAAATATTTGTTGGTATGAATTGTGCTGACGATAGAAAGGTGACCTATGCTGCATACATGCTGATAGGAGACGCTGAGCATTGGTGGACTGGAGAACAAAGGTTGCTGCAAGCTGCAGACAGAGTGATAACTTGGGAGGTGTTCAAAGAAAGGTTCTTAAACAAGTATTTCCCTGAAAGCACTAGGCACGCAAAAGAAATAGAATTTCTGAGGTTGCGACAGGGAGGCATGACTGTGAGCGAGTACGCTGCCAAGTTTGAGAACTTGTCCAGATTTTTGACCTATTTTCAACTTCAACCCAATGAAATCTGGAAACGCCGAAAGTTTGAGGAAGACCTGAGGCATGAGGTGAAGAAAATTGTGATAGCATTGAAGATTACTCAGTTTTTCGAGCTACTTGACACCTGCTGTCAATTAGAAAGTGTGGAACAAGAATGTGAGGCGAGAAACAGAAATTTTAGACCCGTTCGGTCCCAAAGAGGAGGTGGTGATAACGCAAGTCATTATCAAAAGAAGCCCTATTCCAGACCATCTGGAAGCCAACAGCCACAAAGACCTCAAGAAGGAAGTCCAACTGGAAGTCCAGGAAGGATGGGTTAGAATGCTGCAACTACTCCGAGGTGTATGAAGTGTGGAAAGGAGCACTTTACAAGAGACTACACAATCAAAGGAATTATTTACTTTCGGTGCGAGAAACCTGGTCATGTTTCTCGAGATTGTAGCCAGACCAAGAGGGAACCATCCGTCAATGTTGCTAAGACTTCTAAACCACAAGTTGGAGGCAGAGTCTACACCCTGAGTGGTGCTGAGGCCTCTAAATCTGAGGATCTGATACAAGGAGAAGGTATCATCAAAGGTAATCTTTTAATTGTACTGTATGATTCTAGTGCTACTCACTCTTTCATTTCATGTGATTGTGTGAAAAGACTTGGATTGTCTGTGTCTTCTTTACCTTTTGATTTGACAATTTTGACTCCTACTGCAAAACTTGTCGTTACTGCTAAAGTCTGTCCAAATTGTCCTTTAGTTGTGGAAGGTCGATTTTTTTCTGTCAATTTGCTCTGTTTACCATTATCTCAATTAGATGTGATATTAGGAATGGATTGGTTATCTGCTAACCATGTCCTGTTAGACTGTTCTAGAAAAATAGTGGTTTTCCTTTGGATGAGGATTCTAGATTTTTGACCGCCAACCAAGTGAAAGCTTTCTGAAAGAAGGAGCTCGAGGATACATATTGTTATCTTCTTTAAAAGTCGAGAGTGAAATTGATGTGGACGTAATCTCTGTTGTACGAGAATTTCCTGAAGTTTTCCCTGATGATATACCTGGCTTTGTAACACCCCAACTTTTGGGTAAAAGACCGTTGTGTCCCTATTTTACTGTTTCTTATTTTTCTGCATGAAATACAAATATATTTTACAGGCTCAAATTTTATTTGGTCGTTTTGCATAATTTGTTTCAAGACTGTAAAATAAAAATTTTATCAAATTACTGTTTTAAATTTTTCTGTGTGAAATACAGATATATATTACTGTCTGTAATTTTATTTGAGCGTTTTGAATGATTTGCTTCGTGATGGGGAAAAATGGAAAAATGACCATTATGTCCCAAATGTACTGTTTTCAATTTTTCTATATGATACAGTGGGCAATATTACTGTCTGTAATTTTATTTGGACTTTTTGTGCGATTTGCTTCGGGACAGGAAAATAATAATTTTCTGGACCGGGAAAATCTTATTTTAATTATTCGGAGCTGGGGGATCTTACTAAACCCAACTCTGAATGATACTGTTTTAATCTTTTAATTTTTAGGATTTAACTGTACAATAAAATAATTTTATATTATTATAATATTATTTTATTAGTCAGTACAAATAAGTGATAGCGGACCCGGAAATATTTTGTGGAACCCACGTTTAGTCATCAAGTGCTGTACACGTGGACCAATGAGGAGCTGGTCAAAATTGGTGGCTGTGTCTCACCGCAGTGACTCGCCAATTCCGAGAGCTTCTCGATGACTCAAAGACCGTGACTCATTATCGCGATGCGATCGGTGACTCGAAGATCTTGACTCGCCATGCTGACTCACCTGCTCTAGAAAATATCTACGCTGACTCGCCATGCTGACTCACCCGTTCTAGAAAATTCCACGATGACTCATCATACTGACTCATCGTAGTGAGTCACATGTTCTAGAAATTTCTCTTTGATGACTCGCTACGATGACTCATCAAGGGCAATCAAGAGAAAAATGATCAACAATAATTGCTACCCGCTAAAATAAGATAAAAATCTATGTATATTTTATTACCCATTGGACAATAGATACTGATTTTATAAACAGTAATTATTGATCATTGGTTAAAGTATACTATAAAATATACATTGTGCACCAATAGAAATTGGTCAACAAAAAAGCAACTAACAGGAATCAAGTTAGTAAATATTCAACCAATGGAAATTGGTCAAGAATAATGGCTTGACTCTTTAAGGACCAATAGAAAACAAGCTATCAAACAAATTTAGGCTTCTTGAAATTAAATGGTTCTACGGTGGAGGAAGAGAGCAATTTGCTCTAATAGCCAATTCACAAAGTGAATTCACGTAGAAGGCTTTGTGAAATGCATATAGAAAAGTCAAATTGAATAAAAGGAAGACTAGTCAATATTGATGGCTTCTCTTTGTTGAAGTCTATGGTAAAGCAAAACCTTTTGTAAAGCAAATATTACCATTCAATTCTTACTATCTTACATTTAATTACCCAAGTAAGACAAAGTCAATTTTAGTGGCTTCTTTTCATATGTATTTACGGCAATGCATGTTTGAAGAAAACAATTTCAATACTTCAATTCATTCTTGCTCTCCAAGCATCTACGGTCATGCATTTCAAAAAGGAAATAAAGCTAATTTCAATTTACTAAAATTAGTCAATTTTGGTGGCTCTCCTTTTTGGCTTCTACGGCAATTCACCTTTGGTGAATCCTACAATTAGCTATATCACTTTATATTCTTTCTTTCTCTCAAAGTGATTCACGGCCATGTATAGTAAAAAGGAGACTTTGTTTTCATTTAATCAAAGTCTTTACTTTTCTTCAAAGCTATCAAATAAGAAAAGCTCTCAAATTTTTCTTCTCCCTTTCTTCTCCAACCTCACGGCCTACCCATCCATTTCTATCATTCACTCTTCTATAATTCCAAACTACCTTATTTCTTGCTTCTTTACTTCATTTCAAGACACTTGGTAGTTGAAACCTTAGTTTAAATCATCCTTTTTCTATCTTGATCTTCAAAATTCAAGTTTGAAGCCTTGAAGAAGCTCTTGGTGGAGAAAATTTGCTTGAAGGAGACATACAAGGAGCTTTGGAGGTTCTTCAAGAGGTAAGAGGGAGATTACCCTCATCAACCATGTGTTGGTGGTGAGGAATGTTTGTGTTTGTGGTGAAGAATCCATAAGGATTCATTCACTTGATTGTTTATTGTTTTTCCTAATTGAGATTGATTATATGTGAAAGCATGTCTAATAGCTTTAATATTTTGTATGTGTTATGTGTGTAATATGTCTAATAGCTTTAATAATTTGTATGTATTTTATGGTTGTTTTAGTATATGGTATGTGTATATATATTCATGATAATTATTGTAACATGTAAATAATATACAAAGATTTGCATGAGTGTTCCAAAGAACACAAATCCAAGCTCACGGCCTCAAGGCAAAGAGGAGAACCAAAATGTTCTCTTAAATTTTCTAAAAGTGTGATTTAATTAACCTAGGGAAAATTGACAAGTTACCAATTTGTTTAGAGTAAGAAAAAATGAATTTATGGATCAATGAATGAAATTATGTATTTCGGCCAACATGCCAAAGCCAAGCAATTATGATTTTTAAAATCGTTTCCAAACCATTTTCTAAAGCAATGATTTAATGAATTTAGGTAATATAATAATCTGACATTTATTTAGAAGATGAAAAATAATTTAAAGATCAAATGCAAAGGCTTTGTTAAATTTGGCCAACATGCCACATACCTTTGATCCAAATTTATTTTCTAACTGTTGACTAGATAATGTAATAATAATAAATTAGATCAAGAGTTTTATAAGAGATTAAATGTATGGAAATAATTAGGAATGAATTATAAAGCATAGAATGATTTTCGGCCAATATGCCAAATTTAAATGTTTTTGATTTATAGAATTGTTTTCAACTAAGATTAAGTAATAAATGCAAAAAGGATTTTATTACAATGAGTTTTGAAGAAATAAATTAATTAGAATTAAGTTTAAGAAGTTTAAACTAATGATTTTTACTGTTAGAAGAAAATACAGTAACTTTTGTAAATTGCTAACATATGGCTCATATTATATTTTGAAGCATGTTAGTGGTTTTCAAAAGTTAAATTATACGGTTAAAAATTAAGTAAACAGAATTTTTACAGAAAATTAGGAAACGATTATTATATATTTTCTAAACAAGATACTGTCAATTTATATTAAAAATGGACAAATAAGATAGAAAAGATGTCCAAAAGACAGTATACGGTATGAAAAATATTCCACGTAGTTTAAATGTATTAAATATTATTTCTGTTTATTTTAAATAGTGATTTTTAAGGAATTCGGACAAGAAAATGATTTAAAAATCTTACGCGATTGAGAAAACGTGTTAAAAACTCTACGCAATTTTAAAAACAGCAAAATATATTTACGCGATTTAAAAACGTTTATAAAAACGACGAGATTGTGAAAACGCGATAAAATTTCTACGCGATTGACCGAAACTGTATATTGTATACTGTTAAGGGTATTCTGTATATTTTTTTTTCTTTTTTCGCTGTCGGGCTATAGGGTGAGCCCGTACAGGCTTTGTATATTTTTCGCTGTCAGGCTATGAGGTGAACCCGTACAGGCTTTGGAACAGTATTTGTCTGGTGGGACTTACTGTATCTTTTTATCTTTGAGGATATATTTTTATTGAGTTAATGCCAATTTTTTTTTGGTGGATTGATTGACGAGGTGAATCACATCGTATTATCGGTACGATAAGCGTAGTGTGGTTCGATCTTGAATGAACTTGGAGACGTTAATGTGCATAATTCCATATGTGGACAGTTGGTGGCTCTTCTGGGCCGTGGTAATTGGCAACACACTAACGGACTCGACACACACTATACTTAATCGAGATCTTGTGAAGTCTAATAGTACATTACCTGTAGTGCCACAACGTGAGACCGTGAACTACACCACGTCTTGGACAATGGGTTCCATGTGACGTGGGGCTATAGACGCAACGTGTGACAGCGCAATAGTTTGGTTGGGCAGCCGTGGTACTAATAGATTTTGCGGATCATTCTCTCTCTGATGTCTGTATGTTTTTAGCTCCATGGAGAAGGATTGTGTCAAATTGCATATGTTTATATGTTGTACATTATTATCTTTTATCTATGATCTTTTATCTGTGATCTTATGATTATATGTTGTTATTATCTTTTTGCCTATGATCTTATATGTTTATTTATTATATTTTTATATTTTTATCTCTCGATCTTATATGTGGTTATTTCTTATATTTTATCCATGATATTATATGTCGTTATTTATTATATGTTTATCTGTGATGTTATATGTTGTTATTGTTATTTTATTTTATTATGATATATGCTTATTTGATTTTATTGATAAATTGATAACATGATTGTATTGGTGATATCGGTGTGTATGGAATGACTTTGTCATTCGAATAATTCTTTGCTACCGTACTGGTACTGGTGAAAGGGGATCTCACCTCTTTACTGTATTGTTTTTGTTGTGTTTGTATTGTTAAATTCGTATAGTAGGTGAAACGAGTTTCTTAGACCTACTGGAGGCTATGTTCTGAAGATGGTGACGGCGACAAGGTGTAATCTTCCAAGTTTCAGCAGGATGCAGTTGATGAAGAAATGGAACTTGTAGGTTGGGTTTTTCTCGTTAGTGTTGTTACCGTGCTATTAGTAGTAACCTTCATTGGGTTTTCTACTGTTTCTCTGAGTCTGTAAATGTTATGTTTTAAATTGTTGTTGAATATTTTGTGACATATATAATATGTGTATTAATCAATTCAATTTAATTTCTGTTTTACTTATAATTTTTGGTAAGTTTATATTTTCGTAAAAAGATATTTTTAAAATTTATCTTTTAAAACTCAAAGCTTTTATAAAATGTTTTCATTTGGTTTTATGTTTTATTTAGAAATGTGACGCCCTATGGAGGGTGTTACAGGCTTGCCACCGGAACGAGAAGTCGAGTTTGCTATTGACTTGGTACTAGGAACTGGCCCTATATCCATAGCGCCATACCGTATGGCACCAGCAGAGCTAGTGGAACTTAAGAAGTAGTTGGAAGAGCTTCTGGAAAAACAATTCGGGAGACCCAGTGTGTCACCCTGAGGAGCACCTGTGTTGTTGGTTAAGAAGAAAGATGGGACTTCAAGATTGTGCGTGGATTATCGTCAGTTGAACAAAGTTACGATCAAGAATAAGTATCCATTGCCAAGGATAGATGACTTGATGGACCAATTAAACGGAGCAGCTGTGTTTTCAAAGATCGATCTGTGATCGGGTTATCACCAAATCAGAGTGAAAGTGGAAGATATTCCCAAGATGGCTTTTCGTACTCGTTATGGACATTACGAGTACCTAGTGATGCCTTTTGGTGTGACTAATGCACCTGCAGTATTTATGGACTATGTGAATAGGATCTTTCGTCCTTATTTGGACCGATTCGTCGTTGTTTTCATCGATGACATCTTGATCTATTCACAAAATCAGGAGGATCATGCTAAACATCTCAGCATAGTTCTCCAGATTTTGAAGGAAAAAGAGCTATATGCGAAACTATCCAAATCTAAGTTTTGGCTAGATGAAGTGAAATTTTTGGGTCATGTGATCTCGAGGGAAGGAATTGTTGTGGATCCTTTGAAGGTAGAAGCTGTGCTACAATGGGAAAGACTAACGACAGTGATGGAAATCCAAAGCTTTGTCGGATTAGCCGGATACTACCGGAGATTTATTGAAGGATTTTCTAAGATCGCTGGACCACTCACTTAACTCACAAGAAAGAATCAAGCTTTCAAATGGACAGATTCCTGTGAAGCAAGTTTTCAAGAGTTAAAAAGGAAACTAATTACGTCACCCATATTAGTTTTACCGAATCCTAGCGAACCGTTTGAAGTGTACTGTAACGCTTCATATCAAGGTTTGGGGTGCGTCCTTATGCAAAATGGAAAGGTGGTGGCTTACGCCTCAAGACAATTACGAATGCATGAGAAGAACTACCCAATGCACGATTTGGAGTTAGCTGCCGTGGTGTTTGCATTGAAGATATGGAGGCATTACTTGTATGGAGCAACATTCAATGTCTTCAGTGACCACAAGAGTTTGAAATACCTATATGATCAAAAGGAGCTGAAGATGAGGCAACGAAGATGGCTAGAATTTCTAAAAGACAATGATTTTCAACTTCAGTATCACCTTGGAAAGGCAAATGTGGTGGTCGATGCCTTGAGTAGGAAGACGGTCAGTGTTTTTACCATGATGATCAGAGAGAAAGATCTACTAGAACAATTCAGAGACGTATGGTCATTTGTGGAGTTAACACCGAGTAAGATCTACATGAATATGGTTACTATCTCGAATGACTTAATGGATGATATTCGAGAAAAATAGAAGATCGATAAGTTCCTACAAGAGGAGAAAGAATTGATAAGGCAGGGCAGTGTATCAACATTGAAGGAAGGAAATGATGGAATTCTGAGATTCCAAGGTAGAGTCTGTGTGCCTAAGGATGAGGAACTTAGGAAGCACATACTTGAACATGCTCATTCGAGTTAGTTGAGTATGCATCCGGGTATGACCAAAATGTATCAAGACTTGAAGAAATTATTTTGGTGGCATGGAATGAAAAGAGATATTGCTAGATGCATATCATCTTGTTTGGTTTTCCAGAAGATGAAGATTGAACATCAACGACCAGCTGGAATGTTACAACCATTGGCTATTCTCGAGTGGAAATGGGAGAGTATCGCCATGGACTTTGTTGTCGGGTTGCCAAGGACAAGGAAAGGATATGACTCAATATGGGTAATTGTGGATCGACTTACAAAATCAGCCCACTTTTTACCGATCAACATAAGATATCCGTTGGATAAGTTGACTCAGATATATATTGGTGAAATTGTCAGACTTCATGGCGTACCCACGAGTATTATTTCTGACAGAGATCCGAGGTTTACATCGAAGTTTTGGCAGAGTCTTCAAGGGGCTATGGGAACGAAGTTGCGATTAAGTTCTGCATACTATCCACAGACAGATGGTCAATCAGAAAGAACAATTCAGTCATTAGAAGATTTGTTGAGAGCTTGTGCTATAGAGCAGACTGGAAGTTAGGATGAAATCTTACCGTTGGTAGAATTCACCTACAATAACAGTTATCATTCAAGTATAGGGATGGCACCCTATGAGGCTCTATATGGATGAAGGTGTCGAACACCATTATGTTGGTATCAGGATAGAGAACGACTTACCATTGGACCTGAACTTATTCAGCAGACAACCAAAAAGGTCAAAATGATTCAGGAGGAAATAAAAACGGCTCAGAGTCGGCAAAAGAGTTATACGGACAAAAGAAGGAATCCTCTTGAGTTCAAAGAAGAAGAGCATGTCTTCTTGAAAGTCACACCTATGACTGGGGTCGGTCGTGTTCTCAAATCTAGAAAGCTCACTCCAAAATTCCTTGGACCTTACTAAATTCTTCGTCGGGTAGGTCCTGTTGCTTACCAAATAGCTTTACCCCCTTTTCTTTCAAATCTCCATAATGTCTTTCATATGTCACAACTCAGAAAATATATTCCAAGTCCTAATTATGTCATAGCACCTGATTCAGTACAATTAAAGGAAAACTTGACTTATGAGACAACTCCTGTAACGATTGAGGATAGGAGGACAAAGCAACTTAGAGGGAAGGACATTGCACTGGTGAAAGTAATCTGGAATGAAACAACTGGAGATACGACATGGGAACTGGAGGATAAGATGAAGGAGTAATACCCCAAACTATTTTAAGGTATGAAAATTTCGAGGACAAAATTCTTATTTGTTGGGGAGAGTTGTAACACCCCAAAATTTATCCATTCTGCTATCGATATTCATTTTGTAATATTTATGATTTTCTGGAATTTTTCTAGATTTTTCTGAGAATGTAAAATATTTTAATATATTCTTCGTTTTGTGTGCACAATGGACAGAGTCGGGAAAATAACTGTAACGTTCCAAAAGTTGGAAAACTATATGACGAATAGTCGATGAATTTTGAAGAAATGCGAAATATTTTAATATATTTTTCGTTTTGCATGCGCGTTAAGTGGAGCCGGAGGAACGAGGTATTTCTCCGAGAACCTTGAACTATGGAAACATCGACGGGGGATCTTACTAAACCCGAGGCAGGACACAGTTGCAAGGTTTCATGTTTTTCAAAAAAATTTAGTAGATAGAATTAAAAACACTGCATAAAATTTATTTGTCAAATTAATTAATACTGACCTCTGTTGATTGTGACTATTATCCCTTGAATAATATCATGTAATAAAAATCCTATCACCTTATCCCAATGTAATCTACTTTATGTCATAACAAATCCACTTTAATTCAAATATATATTGTTATTTTAATCAAGTTTCTAGAAGCTTTGCCCCAAGAAAGGACTTAACTACCCTTAGCTTGCTTGAGAAGCTTGTCAATTTCTCTCTTCTCTCTCTCTCTATGTCGCGGCTGCCACCAAGCAAAAGGGGGGGATTTGGTTTCATTCACTTAACCAAAACACACCAAACTATCGCACTTTAACCTAACAACTTCTCTCTCTACCTCTCAATCTTCTTCCTTGCTCTCCCTTCTCTCTAAAACTTCATAGCCAAACCAAAATCTACAGCTCACTCTCCACTTGATCTCTTCATCTTTTCTCTTCATCAACCACATTTCTTTACTCTCCATCATAATCTCTACTACTTTTCTTCACAAGGTTTCACCAAAATCTTCTATTTCCTTTTCTCTCTATTTCGGGTTGCCACTTCCACCATCCCTATTTTCGTTTTCTTGCTTCATTAATCTCATTTGTAGCTTCTCTTCATCATTCTAAACCTTTTTCCTTCCATACCCTACATCAAAATCTTTCATCTTCACTAATCTTCTTCAAGGGTAAAGTTTGAGGCTTTAAGGTAAAAATCACAACTTTCTTCTCTTCTTTCCTCCTTTTCGTGTTCTAAGACCATTTTCATGGTCAAGGATGCTTTCCTTTTCAAGATATGGTGATTAACTCTTTGAGTTTGTTTTCTAAGGTTTTGAGGAGCACAAAACCAAAATCACAAGGAGCACCTTGGAGGTCATTTTCGTGCTCTCCTCTTTGGTAAGAAGGAGACCACTCTATTCAACCAAAAATGGTGGTTGGAGACTTGTTATTTGAAGATTTGTGAGAAACCCTAATAGGGGTTACTCTTGCTATTTTATTTTCTTACCATTGATCCTTTAAATTTTCGTTCTTCTAATTGATTTGTTAGATAGAATTGGTTCTTGTTGACATTGTAATAATTGCGATGGATTAAAATTGATAAGAATTGAACAAAAGACCCTTGCTTGAGGCATGGAGGCTCACGGCCATACCCTCCTTGGTGGGGTGTTAGTGCTTAAAATTTTAAAGCTTGATGGATTAGTGTTTATTAAGTAATTAATGATTAATGAAGACATGAAAATCCTAGAACCCTAACTTTGTGAGGCTTACGGCCATGGAGGAGAAAAATGGTGAAGAATTGTGATTTGGATAAAAGATTAGGAAATTGGACATTAGATGGTAATTAGGAATCCATAATGTGTAAGGAAAATTAATTAAAGTCTTAATTTGGTAAGTTGGAGAATTTGACTCAAGAGAAAGAACATGAGTGTGTGAGTTTGGGAGGACTTGAAGTAAACACTAAAGTGGATTAAAAGTATGACACTAATACAAGAAGAAAATGAAATCAAACATTGGACTTGAGAATCTAATGAGGGCCACGGTTTTGACCAAATTGAGATGGTAAGAAATTGACTTTGATGGACTAATGAAATTAAAAGAATTGGTGATAATGAATTAATACCTAATGCGGTGAAAGAATGGAAATTCAAAGACTCTTGAATGTCATGGATACAAGGAATTAAAGTGACCCAAAGTTACCACATTAAATTAATATCATATAACTTGAAAAAGTGAAAATCTACAATGTGGACCATAACGATGAATAAAAATTAGAAAGCGGTAGTGACATAGAATTTGACTCTTTGCTATTGTGAACCCTTGTGGGCTAAATACTTGATGGTTACGTACCGTGAAAATATTCTGATGAAATAATACTGTTACATGACTATGATAAACATAAATGATTTGACATTGTGTCATCATGCATATGTGTCGTCCGTTGGACACTGTTAGAAAGGTTGTGTGGGCCTAGGAGTTTAAATAACACCTATGTGCGGGTGCGAATAAACTAAGCGTAGGTATCATACGTTGTTGACCCTGGGGGCGTCGGGGTGTGGGTGTCTCACAATAGACAGTGATAGCTTCACTGGGGCTGTGGGAAAGACCAATGCGACACACCGACGATCCTGTCTGAGACGCTGTCCTATATCGCGATTAATTGTCGAGGTGCCATGTATAAGCCATTGCGCAAACATTTTTATGAAATAAAGCACACTATATTTTCTGAGGCTAACGATGTACTGGTATTACTCCTTGATCATTCACTCCGAAAATGTTTATGTCTAGCTCCATAGAGTAGGTTTTGAGACACTTTTGTATCGTGAGCTGTCGGTCGCATAACTCATTGAGCATGAGCATTATTAACTGTGAAGCATGCGTATTATTATTTCTATAAAAATTATTAGTTACCTGAACTATTGAATGCTGATGGTATCTCTATTATTTAAATGTTATTATTCTGCTTTCACTATAAATTTTTAATGTTGTGGTGCTTAAGTGTATAAATTGTGTTCTATTTGGGCGTTCAGCGCCGTTTAGTTTCTTGCTACTATTATTAGTAATGAATGAAGAGTATCTCACCTCTTTACTGTATATTCTGCCATTATGTGTCACCTTATGATTGCCCGAAGACATTCGTGAGGAGGACAAGGGAACCACTGAGTTTCAGGGTTTCTGGCCGTATCTTGACTGAGATCGAGGCTGCTGAGGTTGCCATTTCGCCCCCGTGGATTCCTTGGTTACGTGCGGATCAACTTTCATGGTAGTCCAGATTGCTGGCATACCAACGTGCAGACTGATCATTGTGTATACCATGGCAAATTGACAGTGTCCTTAGCGTGGGGATGTTATGATGCTTTTATTTTTTATTTCCATGCCTTTGTATTGCTGGAATTTTACCTGCCTGTGAGAGACATGTGGGCAGATATGTACTATACCCCACGGGACGACTCTTTCTTGCCCACTGCTCGAGCACCTGCCCCGCTGTTCCGTCGTTTCGATGGATGTCTCATCGGAAGAGGAGGACTCATCTACAGTTCCTTCTTATTCTTGTCAGTCTAAGGGACTATTTTTTTTTATCGATGGCTACTGATGGTTGTCTATTTATTTTTGTGGGAGCCTGATGTATTATTGGATTGATGGGTATATATATTTGTATCTCTTGGGGTAGGTACATATTTTGCTTTTTGTGTACATTTTGGAAATGTAATTAATACAGGCTTGTACGTATAATTATGATAATGTAGTTCCGATGTATAGTTTAATTTTTGTTGACTGTATTATAACTATTCAGTGTTTGAAGTTCCGCTACAACAGGGATTTTTTTTATTTACTATTGTACTACTTACAATGACTTAAACAAAAAAAAATACAATAATGGCACTATAATAAGAGTATGGCGAAAGTTTTAAGATAAATTAAACTAGCATTAATACACCAAGTTTAATGGAAATTCAAACCAAGTACTATTTTCTGCAGTATAATCTTACCTTATGTTTTTATGATTATATAAATATAATAGTGTGACATTCCTTCTTCGTGAGTATTGGATAAGAAAAAGAGGCGTTAAACTGTCTTGGTATCAGAGCTCTCGGTTATGTTTTCTTTTAGGCTATGTGGTTTTAGACTATCTTATTTGTGCTATATGATTCTCTGTGATTTTTGCTGTTTAGTATTCATAAGGATACATCTGACTTTCTCTGTGTTTTACGTAGTTTAATTTAAGAAGAAGCGATGGCTCGTAGAGGTGATATGACTGCTGCCATAGAGGCAATACAAAAGATGGCTGAGGCAATGCTACAGTAGAACCAGCAGACAGCTCAATAACAGGCTAGAGCTGCACAACAGCTAGAAGCTACGGCAGATGTTCAGAACTTAGAGGGATTTCGTCATGCTAACCCTCCACAGTTCAAAGGGGAGTTTGATCCAGAGAAAGCTACATTGTGGATCCAAGAGCTGGAGAAAATATTTGTTGGTATGAATTGTGCTGACGATAGGAAGGTGACCTATGCTGCATACATGCTGATAGGAGACGCTGAGCATTGGTGGACTGGAGAACAAAGGTTGCTGCAAGCTACAGACAGAGTGATAACTTGGGAGGTGTTCAAAGAAAGGTTCTTAAACAAGTATTTCCCTAAAAGCGCTAGGCATGCAAAAGAAATGGAATTTCTGAGGTTGCGACAGGGAGGCATGACTGTGAGCTAGTACGCTGCCAAGTTTGAGAACTTGTCCAGATTTTTGACTTATTTTCAACTTCAACCCAATGAAATCTGGAAATGCCGAAAGTTTGAGGAAGGCCTGAGGCATGAGGTGAAGAAA
The DNA here is from genome assembly GCA_029884605.1 of Ormosia emarginata. Taxonomy (NCBI): domain Eukaryota; kingdom Viridiplantae; phylum Streptophyta; class Magnoliopsida; order Fabales; family Fabaceae; genus Ormosia; species Ormosia emarginata. Next base: position 338,730 of record JAQQTP010000010.1, on the reverse strand, counting down.
ATTGTGATAGCTTTGAAGATTACTCAGTTTTTCGAGCTACTTGACACCTGCTGTCGATTGGAAAGTGTGGAACAAGAATGTGAGGCGAGAAACAAAAATTTTGGGCCTATTCGGTCCCAAAGAGGAGGTGGTGGTAACGCAAGTCATTATCAAAATAAGCCCTATTCCAGACCATTTGGACGCCAACAGCCACAAAGACCTCAAGAAGGAAGTCCAACTGGAAGTCCAGGAAGGATGGGTCAGAATGCTGCAACTACTCTGAGGTGTATGAAGTGCGGAAAGGAGCACTTTACAAGAGACTACACAATCAAAGGAATTATTTACTTTTGGTGCAGGAAATCTGGTCATGTTTCTCGAGATTGTAACTAGACCAAGACGGAACCATCCGTCAATGCTGTTAAGATTTCTAAACCACAAGCTGAAGGGAGAGTCTACACCCTGAGTGGTGCTAAGGCCTCTAAATCCAAGGATCTGATACAAGGAGAAGGTATCATCGAAGGTAATCTTTTAATTATACTGTATGATTCTGGTGCTACTCACTCTTTCATTTCATGTGATTGTATGAAAAGACTTGGATTATCTGTGTTTTCTTTACTTTTTGATTTGGCTATTTCGACTCCTACTGCAAAACCTGTTGTTACTACTAAAGTCTGTCCAAATTGTCCTTTAGTTGTGGAAGGTCGAATCTTTTCTATCGATTTGATCTATTTACCATTATCTCAATTAGATGTGATATTAGGAATGGATTAGTTATTTGCTAACCATGTCCTGTTAGACTGTTCTAGAAAAACAGTGGTTTTCCCTTTGGATGAGGATTCTAGATTTTTGACTGCCAACCAAGTGAAAGCTTTCTTGAAAGAAGGAGCACAAGGATACATGTTGTTATCTTCTTTGAAAGTTGAGAGTGAAGTTGATGTGGACGCAATCTCTGTTGTATGAGAATTTTCTGAAGTTTTCCCTGATGATATACCTGGCTTGCCACCGGAACGAGAAGTCGAGTTTGCTATTGACTTGGTACTAGGAACTAGCCCTATATCCATAGCGCCTTACCGTATGGCACCAGCAAAGCTAGTGGAACTTAAGAAGCAGTTGGAAGAGCTTCTGGAAAAACAATTCGTGAGACCCAGTGTGTCACCCTGGGGAGCACCTGTGTTGTTGGTTAAGAAGAAAGATGGGACTTTAAGATTGTGCGTGGATTATCGTCAATTGAACAAAGTTACGATCAAGAATAAGTATCCATTGCCAAGGATAGATGACTTGATGGACCAATTAAAGGGAGCAGCTGTGTTTTCAAAGATCGATCTGCGATCGGGTTTTTACCAAATCAGAGTGAAAGTGGAAGATATTCCCAAGACGGCTTTTCATACTCGTTATGGACATTACGAGTACCTGGTGATGCCTTTTGGTGTGACTAATGCACCTACAGTATTTATGGACTATATGAATAAGATCTTTCATCCTTATTTGGACCGATTCGTCATTGTTTTCATCAACGATATCTTGATCTATTCACAAAATCAAGAGGATCATGCTAAACATCTCAGCATAGTTCTCCAGATTTTGAAGGAAAAAGAGCTATATGTGAAACTATCCAAATCTGAGTTTTGGCTAGATGAAGTGAAATTTTTGGATCATGTGATCTCGAAGAAAGGAATTGCTGTGGATCCTTCGAAGGTAGAAGCTGTGCTACAATGGGAAAGACTAACGACGGTGACGGAAATTCGAAGCTTTGTCGGATTAGCTGGACACTACCAGAGATTTATTGAAGGATTTTCTAAGATCGCTGGACCACTCACTCAACTCACCAGAAATAATCAAGCTTTCAAATGGACAGATTCCTGTGAAGGAAGTTTTCAAGAGTTAAAAAGGAAACTAACTACGTCACCCGTGTTAGTTTTACCGAATGCTAGGGAACCATTTGAAGTGTACTGTGACGCTTCATATCAAGGTTTAGGGTGCGTCCTTATGCAAAATGGAAAGGTGGTGGCTTACGCCTCAAGATAATTACGAATGCATGAGAAGAACTACCCAACTCATGATTTGGAGTTAGCTGCTGTGGTGTTTGCATTGAAGATATGGAGGCATTACTTGTATGGAGCAACATTCAATGTCTTCAGTGACCACAAGAGTTTGAAATACCTATATGATCAAAAGGAGCTGAATATGAGGCAACGAAGATGGCTAGAATTTATGAAAGACTACAATTTTCAACTTCAGTATCACCCTAGAAAGGCAAATATGGTGGCCAATGCCTTGAGTAGGAAGACGGTCAATGTTTCTACCATGATGATCAGAGAGAAAGATCTACTAGAACAATTCAAAGACGTATGGTCATTTGTGGAGTTAACACCGGGTAAGATTTGCATGAATATGGTTACTATCTCGAATAACTTAATGGATGATATTCGAGAAAAATCGAAGATCAATAAGTTCCTACAAGAGGAGAAAGAAATGATAAGGCAGGGCAGTGTATCAACATTGAAGGAAAGAAATGATAGAATTCTGAGATTCCAAGGTAGAGTTTGTGTGCCTAAGGATGGGGAACTCAGGAAGTACATACTTGAACATGCTTATTCGAGTCAGTTGAGTATGCATCCGGGTATGACCAAAATGTATCAAGACTTGAAGAGATTATTTTGGTGGCATGGAATGAAAAGAGATATTGCTAGATGCATATCATCTTGTTTGGTTTTCCAGAAGACGAAGATTGAACATCAACGACCGGCTGGAATGTTACAACCATTGGCTATTCCTGAGTGGAAATGGGAGAGTATCGCCATGGACTTTGTTGTCGGGTTGCTAAGGACAAGGAAAGGATATGACTCAATATGGGTAATTGTGGATCGACTTACAAAATCAGCCCACTTTTTGCCGATCAACATAAGATATCCGTTGGATAAGTTGACTCAGATATATATTGGTGAAATTATCAGACTTCATGGCGTACCCACGAGTATTATTTCTGACAGAGATCCGAGGTTTACATCGAAGTTTTGGCAGAGTCTTCAAGGGGCTATGGGAACGAAGTTGTGATTAAGTTTTGTATACCATCCACAGACAGATGGTCAATCAGAAAGAACAATTCAGTCGTTAGAAGATTTGTTGAGAGCTTGTGCTATGAGCAGACTGGAAGTTGGGATGAAATCTTACCGTTGGTCGAATTCACCTACAACAACAGTTATCATTCAAGTATAGGGATGGCACCCTATGAGGCTCTATATGGACGAAGGTGTCGAACACCATTATGTTAGTATTAGGATAGAGAACGACTTACAGTTGGACCTGAACTTATTCAACAGACAACCGAAAAGGTCAAAATGATTCAGGAGAAAATGAAAACGGCTCAGAGTCGGCAAAAGAGTTATGCGGACAAAAGAAGGAAACCTCTTGAGTTCAAAGAAGGAGAGCATGTCTTCTTGAAAGTCACGCCTATGACTGGGGTCGGTCGTGTTCTCAAATTTAGAAAGCTCACTCCAAAATTCCTTGGACCTTATCAAATTCTTCATCTGGTAGGTCCTGTTGCTTACCAAATGGCTTTACCCCCTTTTCTTTCAAATCTCCATAATGTCTTTCATATGTCACAACTCAGAAAATATATTCCAAGTCTTGATCATGTCATAGCACCTGATTCAGTACAATTAAAGGAAAACTTGACTTATGAGACAACTCCTGTAAGGATTGAGGATAGGAGAACATAGCAACTCAGAGGGAAGGACATTGCACTGGTGAATGTAATCTGGAAAGAAACAACAGGAGATACGACATGGGAACTGGAGGATAAGATGAAGGAGCAATACCCCGAATTATTTTAAGGTATAAAAATTTCGAGGACAAAATTCTTATTTGTTGGGGAGAGTTGTAACACCCCAAAATTTATCCATTCTGCTATCGATATTCATTTTGTAATATTTATGATTTTCTGGAATTTTTTTAGATTTTTCTAAGAACGCGAAATATTTTAATATATTTTTCATTTTGTGTGCACAGTAGACAGAGTCGAAAAAATAACTGTAACATTCCAAAAGTTAGAAAATTATATAATGAATAGTCATTTTATAATATTTACAATTTTTGAGAATTTTCTGGGAATTTTTCGGAAACGTGGAATATTTTAATATATTCTTCATTTTGCGTGCGCGTTAAGCGAAGCCGGAGGAACGAGGCATTTTCTCTGAGAACCTTGAACTATGGAAACGTCGACGGGGGATCTTACTAAACCCGAGGTCGGACACAGTTGCAAGGTTTTACGTTTTTCGTGAAATTTTAGCAGATAGAATAATAAAACACTGCGTAAAATTTATTTGTCAAATTAATTAATACTGACCTCTGTTGATTGTGACTATTATCCCTTGGATAATAGCATATCATAAAAATTCTATCACCTTATCCCAATGTAATCTACTTTATGTCATAACAAATCCACTTTAATTCAAATATATATTGTTATTTTAATCAAGTTTCTAGAAGTTTTGACCCAAGAAAGGACCTAACTACCCTTAACTTGCTTGAGAAGCTTGTCGATTTCTCTCTTCTCTCTCTCTCTATGCCGCGGCTGCCACTAAGCAAAAGGGGGGGGATTTGGTTTCATTCACTTAACCAAAACACACCAAACTATCACACTTTAACCTAACAACTTCTCTCTCTACCTCTTCATCTTCTTCCTTGCTCTCCCTTCTCTCTAAAACTTCATAGCCAAACCAAAATCTGCAGCTCACTCTCCACTTGATCTCTTCATCTTTTCTCTTCATCAACCACATTTCTTTACTCTCCATCATCATCTCTACTACTTTTCTTCACAAGGTTTCACCAAAATCTTCCATTTCCTTTTCTCTTTATTTTGGGTTGCCACTTCCACCATCCTTATTTTCGTTTTCTTGCTTCATTAATCTCATTTTTAGCTTCTCTTCATCATTCTAAACCTTTTTCCTTCCATACCCTATGTAACACCCTTGTGGGGATGTCACATTTATAAATAAAATAAAAGAAAGATAAATAAAATCTACCCAAGTTGTAAAACATTTATTACATAGTAGTACGGGTTGTAAAATTTTTCTTGTTAAATAGAATAGTAATAAATAAAAAAACGCGGAAACACAAAATAAACAAACCAACATCACACATAATATACATATGGTTCTAGTTATAAGTTATACAAATAATTTACAACTATCCATATTTAAACTAAAACAGTAAATAAAACAGTAAAAAAGTCAATATATACAAACGCAGACGCACCCAAGTACACATCACAAATATCTAACCCTTTGACGGATCACTCTCAGATGAAACTTCAGGTGATAGATATCCAGGATGCCTCGACCCTCTACGGACACGGGTCCGTGCAGTCGATACGCTGCTGATCTCGCTAGGCGCATCGAACATACCGCCCCAATGACGCCTAAGAGATAGCGGCAACTCCACATGTAAGTACAACAAAGTAGAAAAGATCGGCACTCCATCAAACTCCGTACGTATGGTCACAGTCAGATGCCCTACGTACGTCACCGAGTCTTTATCCTCTCGCAAACGCCAGGCTTCAGAGCCTCCGTGAAACTCAAGTTGCACGAATCCAAAGAATCCTGGTAGTGTCATCTTCACACAATCAATCCAATGGATAGGGATGATCGAATGGTTCTTGCTCGTAGAACTAATCTTCTGCTTGCTGCTCTTCCTCCTCCTCTGGATACTCACACTCAAGAGGTTGTTCCTCTTCCTCAAACTCTTTATCACATAATTTAAAATATACAGATAACACATACAAGAAAGAGGTAAGACAATCTAAATCATCACAAACATGGTAAATAAGAAAACGACAATACAACAGATAAAACAGTTCATATAATATAGAACGCTATAACAGAATGCAATAACAACATAAACATAATTTCAGCATAACACGAAACAATATAAACATAAATACAGTATAACATAAATATGATGTAAGAATTAAATATATATAATGTATAATAATGTATGACACAGATACATATGCAATATGACACAATCCTACTCTATGGAGCTAAACACATACAGACATCAGAGAGAATGACCCGCAAAATCTATTAGTACTACGGCTGCCTAACCAAACTATTCCACGGTCTCACGTTGCGTCTATAGCCCACAGTCACATGGCGTGGTGTAGCACACTGTCTAACGTCGTGTCACTACAGGCAATGTACTATTAGACTTTACAAGATCTCGATTAAATATAGTGCGTGTCGAGTCCATTAGTGTGTTGCCAGTTACCACGGCCCAGAGGAGCGACCAACTGTCCACATATGGGATACCGCACACTAACGTCTCCAAGTTCATAAAGAAAATGAACCACACTACGTTTATCGCACCGACAATACGATGTGATTCACCTCGTCAATCAATCCACCAAAAATTGACATTAACTCAATAAATGATAAAAAAAATTACCAGAATACCCTCAATGGTATAAATATGCGTATTTACGCAAATGCCCTCAATGGAAAAAACTCATGCCCTCATGGCAGAAATAAATACAGTAAGTCCCACCAGACAAATACTGTTTCACAACCTGTCCGGGTTCACCACTTAGCCCGACAGTAAAAATTCACTGTTTTTGTCAATCGCATAGAAATTTTATCGCGTTTTCATAATTCTATCGTTTTTACAAATGTTTTTAAATCGCGTAAATATATTTTAATGTTTTTAAAATCGCGTAGGGTTTTTAATACATTTTCTCAATCGCGTAAGGTTTTTAAATTATTCTCTGGTCCGAATTCCTAAAAATTACTGTTTAAATAAACAGAAATAATATTTAATACGTTTAAACTACGTAGAATATTTTTCATATTATATACTGTCTTTTGGACATCTTTTCTATCTTATTTGTCCGTTTTTACTAAAAAAATTGACAGTATTTTGTTTAGAAACTTATAATAATGGTTTCCTAATTTTTTGTAAAAATTCCTTTTACTTAATTTTTAACCGTATAATTTAACTTTTTGAAAATCACTAACATGTTTCAAAATATAATATGAGCAATATGTTAGAATTTTATAAAAAGCTACTGTATTTTCTTCTAACAGTAAAATCATTAGTTTAACTTCTTGAACTTAATTCTAATTAATTTATTTCTTCAAAACTTATTGTAGAAAAATTCCTTTTAACATATATTGCTTCTTTTTAATTGAAAATGGTTTGGAAATGATTTTAGAAATCTTAAATCCTTGGCTTTGGCATGTTGGCCAAAATACTTAAAATTTCCATTTGCTCTCTACATTCATTTTTCTTGCTGTAAACAATTTTGCATCTTGTTAATTTTCCTAGGTTAATTAAATCACACTCTTAGAAAATTGATGAGAACATTTTGGTTCTCCTTTTTGGTTGAGGCCGTAAGCCTTGGTAGTGTGTTCTTTAGAACACTCATGCAATCCTTGACATGTTGTTCACATCCTAATATTTACACATGCATCTACTAACACATACAATATTTCAAAGCTTGTAGACATGCAAATTAATACAAATCACAAATAGGAAAGCTAATAACAAACACACAAATGAATTCCTATGGATTCTACAATCACAAACAATTTCCATCTTCTAATCACCACCCAAGGATGATAAGATTTAAGTCTTCCTCTTACCTTAAATGAAGACAAATACTCTTTCACTCCTTTCTAGGGTTTTGGTTTTCACTCCTCCAAATCACCTAACAAGCTTAAACAAAATTCTACAAGTTATTAACATAAAAGAGAGCTTAAACCATGGATCAATCATGGCTTAGAGCTTTGAAAATGAATTTAGAAATGAAAAACAAGAAATTTCACCTTCTAGGTAAAATCTCCCAAGTAGGTTTTCAAGCCCAAGATGAAGGATTTTGCAAGAACTCTCAACTAGAGATGTTCTTAGAATTATGTTTAGGTTTAGAAAAGTTGGTTAGAAGAAATTTTGGGTGGATGGATGGTGAAGAATGGTGCTTGGCCGAATGGACCTTCAAAGAAACATCAATGGAGTTTGGCATTTTTGAAAGAGAGAGAAGAGAGAAAGTGTTAGAAAATTAAGTGATAATTACCCTCCAAAATGGTGCATGGCCGTGGACTTCAATGGCAAGGAGGTGTCCACTTGGTTGGCTCCATCCAAGCCTTAGGAATGATCAATGGTTAGGATTAAAACTTGATCACTAAGCTTAGCTCTTATTGGTTAATCTAAGCCTAGTCACTAAGCCTTGTCATTAAGCCTTGTCACTAATTAAGCCTTGTCACATGCTTAGTCACATGCTCTTGAATGTTCCACCACTAATGATGCTTAATTAAGCTACTAATCCTATTAAGTTTGTACTAAACGTGGGTCCCACAACACATTTCCGAGTCCATTACCGCTTATTTGTACTGACTAATAAAATAATATTATAATAATATAAAATTATTTTATTTTACAGTTAAATCTTAAAAATTAAAAGATTACTAATCGTATCATTCAGAATTGGGTTTAGTAAGATCCCCTAGCTCCGAATAATTAAAATAAGATTTCTCCGGTCCGAAAAATATTATTTTCCTATCCCAGAGCAAATCACACAAAAAGTCCAAATAAAATAACAGACAGTAATATAAAACAGTAATTCATACAGAAAAACAACAAACAGTACAAAAAGGACACAACGGTCATTTATCCTAAAGTTGAAAAACATCAAACAGTACATTCGGGATACAACGGTAATTCACCCAAAAGTTTAGGGTGTTACAACTCTCCCCAACAAACAAAAATTTCGTCCTCGAAATTTGTTATTCATCAAACATTTGGGGATATTGCTCCCTCATTTTGTCCTCGAGCTCCCAGGTAGCATCACCCGTCACATCGTTCCATATGACCTTCACCAACTCGATCATCTTCCCTCGAAGCTGCTTTACTTTTCTGTCCTCTATTCTAATAGGTAAAGTCTCATAAGTCAAATTCTCTTTCAACTGCACTTCGTCTGGTTGTATAACATGCGTCGGATCCGGAACATATTTCCTTACCTGAGATACATGAAATACATCATGCAGATTTGATAGAAAAGGCGGCAAAGCAATCTGATATGCTAGAGGACCTATACGTCGGATAATCTGATACGGTCCAATGAACTTAGGAGTAAGCTTCTTGGATTTAATAACTCTTCCGACACCGGTCGTAGGAGTCACTCTTAGAAATACATGCTCACCCTCCTCAAATTCAAGAGGTCGTCTTCGTTTATCCGCATAACTCTTTTGTCTGCTTTGCGTCGTTTTCATCTTCTCTTGTATCATCTTTACCTTCTCCGTAGTCTGTTGTACAAGATCTGGTCCAATAGTCATACTTTCCCCATCTTGATACCAACACAACGGTGTTCGACAACGCCTTCCATACAACGCCTCATAGGGTGCCATCCCTATACATGCGTGAAAACTGTTGTTGTAGGTGAATTCTATCAAAGATAAAAATTCATCCCAACTTCCTCGTCGTTCCAAAACACAAGCACGCAACAAATCTTCCAAAGACTGTATAGTTCTCTCTCTGTCTGACCATCAGTTTGCGGATGATAAGCTGAACTCAACCGCAACTTAGTTCCCATGGCTTCTTGTAAACTTCGCCAGAACCTCGATGTAAACCTCGGATCTCTGTCAGAAACTATACACGTAGGCACACCATATAACCTCACAATCTCACTGATGTATAGATGGGTTAATCTTTCCAACGAATATTTAATATTGATTGGCAAGAAATGAGTCGACTTCGTAAGCCTATCGACTATAACCCATATCGAATCATGACCTCTCCTTGTTTTTGGTAAACCAGTAATGAAATCCATTGAGATACTATCCCATTTCCACTCGGGAATAGCCAACAATTGCAACATACCAGCTGGTCTCTGATGTTCCACTTTCGCCTTCTGACAAACCAGACAAGACGCCACACGTTCCGCTACATCTCTTTTCATTCTCAGCCACCAGAACAACTTCTTCAAGTCTTGGTACATGTTGGTCATTCCTGGATGCAAACTCAAATCACTAGTATGAGCTTCATCTAGGATCCCCTTTTTAAGTTCAGAATCATCAGGCATACAGATTCTTCCTTTGAACCTTAAAATTCCATCTGCTCCTTCCTCTACCGTCGACTTATGACCTTGCTTTAACAATTCCCTCTCATTTTGTAAAAACGCATCTTCCTTTTGCTTATCTCGGACTACATCGAGAAATTCATTTATGATCACGACCTTACATAGGCGAACTCTTCCAGGCAGAAACTCCACTGACAACCATAAATCTCGGAATTTGTTAATCAATTCCTTCTCCTTTATCATCATTGCCGAAACACTAAGCACCTTTCTACTTAAGGCATCAGCTACCACATTAGCTTTTCCTAGATGGTACTGGAGCTGAAAATCATAATCCTTTAAGAATTCCAACCATCGCCTTTGCCTCATATTCAATTCTTTCTGATCAAACAAGTACTTTAGACTTTTGTGATCACTAAAGACATTGAATATCGCTCCATACAGAAAATGCCTCCACACTTTCAAAGCAAAAACCACTGCGGCCAATTCCAAATCGTGGGTTGGATAATTCCTTTCATGAACCTTCAACTGTCGAGAAGCATATGCCACAACATTTCGATTTTGCACCAATACGCATCCTAACCCTTGGTAAGAAGCGTCACAATACACATCAAAAGTTCCCTTAGAATCCCGTAAAATTAACACTGGTGCAGTTGTTAATCTCTTCTTTAATTCTTGGAAACTGGCTTCACGTTCTTCTGTCCACTCAAAAGCTTGACTTTTCCTCGTGAGTTGCGTAAGCGGTCCAGCAATCTTAGAAAAACCTTCGATAAACCTCCGGTAATATCCAGCAAGTCCAACAAAACTTCGAACTTCTATCACCGTCTTAGGTCTTTCCCACTGCAAAACAGTCTCCACTTTCGATGGGTCTACCGTAATACCTTCCTTTGAAATCATGTGACCTAGAAATTGAACTTCCTCTAACCAGAACTCACACTTCGCCAATTTTGCATACAACTGCTTTTCCTTCAAAATCTGAAGAACAATACCGAGATGTTCAACATGCTCTTCCTTAGATTGAGAATAGATCATAATGTCATCGATAAAAACAATGACAAATCTGTCTAGATACGGACGAAAAATCCTGTTCATATAGTCCATAAATATGGCAGGAGCATTCGTCACCCCGAATGGCATTACCTGATACTCATAATGTCCATAACGAGTTCGAAAAGCTGTTTTGGGTACATCCTCCCCCTTAACACGAATCTGGTGATAACCCGATCTCAGATCTATTTTGGAAAATACCACTGCTCCCTTCAACTGATCCATCAAATCATCAATTCTTGGAAGCGGATATTTATTCTTGATAGTCACCTTGTTCAACTGACGATAATCCATGCAAAGTCGAGAAGTTCCGTCTTTTTTCTTGACCAAAAGCACTGGTGCTCCCCACGGTGAAATACTAGGTCGCACAAACTGTTTCTCCAACAGTTCCACCAATTGCTCTTTCAACTCTACCAACTCTGCTAGCGACATACAATAAAGTGCAATTGAGATAAGACCTGTTCCCGGTACTAAATCAATTGAAAACTCGATCTCCCTCTCGGGTGGCAAACCAGGTACGTCATCAGGAAAGATTTCTGGAAACTCATTGACAACAGGAATAGTATTCACATCTTTCTCGTTCTTGACTTCTAGAGAAGACAATAACATATATCTCTGTGCTCCCTCTCTCAACAACGACTTGACTTTGACAGCAGTCAAGAATCCAGACTTTTCTTCCTTAGGAAAAACTATGGTTTTGCTTGCACAGTCTATAAGGATATGGTTAGAAGATAACCAGTCCATCCCTAAGATTACATCTATCTCAACAAGAGGCAAACAAATCAAGTTGACCGAAAACATACGGTCCTGGATAACAATAAGACAATCCAAACATATCTTAGATGTAACTACAGGTTTAGCAGTTGGTGTAGATACACTCAATTTAACATTCAGAGAAGACACAGACAACTTCAATCTTTCCACACAATCATATGCAATAAATCAATGTGTCGCACCAGAGTCATATAACACAGTCAAAAGATTACCTTCAATGACTCCTTCTCCCTGAATAAGGTCATCAGACTGAGAAATTTTTGTTCCCGTCATAGTATATACTCGTCCTCCTGACTTCGGTTGAGTACCTCCTGATTTTTGCTGACTTGCACGAACATAACGAACAACAGGTTTCCTTTCCGGCTGTGTACAATCCTTAGACATGTGCCCAGGTTGTTTACAGTTAAAGCAAACTGTCCCTCTGATTGTGCACTCTGGAGAGATATGGCCTTTCTTTCCGCACTTAAAACATGTTGGCGTGAACGCCACCCCCTGACCAGCTCTATTACCACTAGCATTTCCCCCAACTGGCGGTCGTTGAGATTGATTCCCTGGTGGTCTGGAATACGGCTTGCGCTGAAACCGATTAGTATTACTGCTACCACCCCTTTGAAACCTTATTGGTCCAAAGTTACGATTCCTCTGATCTCGTGACGGCTCCAATTCCTCGAGTCGTGCACACGCATCAACTAAAGCATGAAACTGAGTCATCCTCAAAGATATCACTCCTCGTTTCAGTTCCACTCTCAACCCTGCCTCAAACTTTCGACATCTCCACACATCATTCGGTCTAGTTTGAGCATAATCTGAGAACTGAGACAAGCTCTCAAATTTAGTAGCATACTCATTCACAGTCATATTAAGTCCATCTCCTTGGCATGTCTAGCACTCCCAGGAAAATACTTCTCCAGAAATACGTTAGAAAATACCCCCCATGTAATTTCCGTTCCTTCAGCCTGCAACAACCGGCGGGTTCCTCTCCACCAATGTTCTCCATCTCCTCTTAACATAAAGGCTGCATACGTCACTTTCTTCTCATCGGAGCATCTCATTCCTTCAAAAATTCTCTCCAAGTCTTGTATCCATTGACTTGCTTTCTCAGGATCAACCTCGCCTCTAAACTGCGGCAGATTGTTACACCTAAATTCAGATAAATTTAGGGCATCAGCAGTAGCATCTTCTTTGTTGAGTTGCTTTCTCGGTCTGGCGAGTAATCACTTCAGCCATTCGCTGCATAGCTTCAGCAGTCGCAATCATTGGATCCACTACATGATTTACGTTTACACGTCCTCTTCCTCTACCAGACATCTTCTTTCTTCTAGCATAACAAAGCAAAGTTAGATACATCCTTTTGGAAGTAAATCACAAAAAATCACACAGCACAAACAAAAACAGACCCAACCACAATCCCAAAAGACTCTAGCTTGGGCTCTGATACCAACTAATGTAACACCCCTGTGGGGATGTCACATTTATAAATAAAATAAAAAAAAAATAAATAAAATCTACCCAAGTTGTAAAACATTTATTACATAGTAGTACGGGTTGTAAAATTCTTCTTGTTAAACAGAATAGTATTAAATAAAATAACGCGGAAACACAAAATAAACAAACCAACATCACACATAATATACATATGGTTCTAGTTATAAGTTATACAAATAATTTACAACTATCCATATTTAAACTAAAACAGTAAACAAAATAGTAAAAAAGTCAATATATACAAACGCAGACGCGCCCAAGTACACATCACAAATATCTAACCCTCTGAAGGATCACTCTCAGATGAAACTTCAGGTGATAGATATCCAGGATGCCTCGACCCTCTACGGACACGGGTCCGTGCAGTCGATACGCTGCTGATCTCGCTAGGCGCATCGAACATACCGCCCCAATGATGCCTAAGAGATAGCGGCAACTCCACATGTAAGTACAACAAAGTAGAAAAGATCGGCACTCCATTAAACTCCGTACGTATGGTCACAGTCAGACGCCCTACGTACGTCACTGAGTCTCTATCCTCTCGCAGACGCCAGGCTTCAAAGCCTCTGTGAAACTCAAGTTGCACGAATCCAAAGAATCCTGGTAGTGTCATCTTCACACAATCAATCCAATGGATAGGGATGATCGAATGGTTCTTGCTCGTAGAACTGATCTTCTGCTTGCTGCTCTTCCTCCTCCTCTGGATACTCACACTCAAGAGGTTGTTCCTCTTCCTCAAACTCTTTATCACATAATTTAAAATATACAGATAACACATAGAAAAAAGAGGTAAGACAATCTAAATCATCACAAACATGGTAAATAAGAAAACGACAATACAACAGATAAAACAGTTCATACAATATAGAACGCTATAACAGAATGCAATAACAACATAAACATAATTTCAGCATAACATGAAACAATATAAACATAAATACAGTATAACATAGATATGATGTAAGAATTAAATATATATATAATGTATAATAATGTACGACACAGATACATATGCAATATGACACAATCTTACTCCATGGAGCTAAACACATACAGACATCAGAGAGAATGACCCGCAAAATCTATTAGTACCACGGTTGCCCAACCAAACTATTCCGCGGTCTCACGTTGCGTCTATAGCCCACAGTCACATGGCGTGATGTAGCACACTGTCTAACGTCGTGTCACTACAGGCAATGTACTATTAGATTTTACAAGATCTCGATTAAATATAGTGTGTGTCGAGTCTATTAGTGTGTTGCCAGTTACCACGGCCGAGAGGAGCGACCAACTGTCCACATATGGGATACCGCAGGCTAACGTCTCCAAGTTCATAAAGAAAATGAACCACACTACGTTTATCTCACCGACAATACGATGTGATTCACCTCGTCAATCAATCCACCAAAAATTGGCATTAACTCAATAAATGATAGAGAAATTACCAGAATACCCTCAATGGTATAAATATGCGTATTTACGCAAATGCCCTCAATGGCAAAAACTCATGCCCTCATGGCAAAAATAAATACAGTAAGTCCTACCAGACAAATACTGTTTCACAACCTGTCCGGGTTCACCACTTAGCCCGAAATAAAAATTCACTATTTTTGTCAATCGCGTAGAAATTTTATCGCGTTTTCATAATTCTGTCGTTTTTACAAATGTTTTTAAATCACGTAAATATATTTTAATGTTTTTAAAATCGCGTAGGGTTTTTAATACATTTTCTCAATCACGTAAGGTTTTTAAATTATTTTCTGGTCCGAATTCCTAAAAATTACTGTTTAAATAAACAGAAATAATATTTAATACGTTTAAACTGCGTAGAATATTTTTCATACCATATACTGTCTTTTGGACATCTTTTCTATCTTATTTGTCCGTTTTTACTAAAAAAATTGACAGTATTTTGTTTAGAAACTTATAATAATGGTTTCCTAATTTTTCTATAAAAATTCCTTTTACTTATTTTTTAACCGTATAATTTAAATTTTTGAAAATCACTAACATGCTTCAAAATATAATATGAGCTATATGTTAAAATTTTACAAAAAGCTACTGTATTTTCTTCTAACAGTAAAATCATTAGTTTAACTTCTTGAACTTAATTCTAATCAATTTATTTCTTCAAAACTTATTGTAGAAAAACTCCTTTTAACATATATTGCTTCTTTTTAATTGAAAATGGTTTGGAAATGATTTTAGAAATCTTAAATCCTTAGCTTTGGCATGTTGGCCGAAATACTTAAAATTTCCATTTGATCTCTACATTCATTTTTCTTACTGTAAACAATTTTGCATCTTGTTAATTTTCCTAGGTTAATTAAATCACACTGTTAGAAAATTGATGAGAACATTTTGGTTCTCCTTTTTGGTTGAGGTCGTAAGCCTTGGTAGTATGTTCTTTGGAACACTCGTGCAATCCTTGACATGTTGTTCACATCCTAATATTTACACATGCATCTACTAACACATACAATATTTCAAAGCTTGTAGACATGTAAATTAATACAAATCACAAATAGGAAAACTAATAACAAACACACAAATGAATCCCTATGGATTCTACAATCACAAACAATTTCCATCTTCTTACCACCACCCAAGGATTATAAGATTTAAGTCTTCTTCTTACCTTAAATGAAGACAAATACTCTTTCACTCCTTTCTAGGGTTTCGGTTTTCACTCCTCCAAATCACCTAACAAGCTTAAACAAAATTCTACAAGTTATTAACATAAAAGAGAGCTTAAACCATGGATCAATCATGGCTTAGAGCTTTGAAAATGAATTTAGAAATGAAAAACAAGAAATTTCACCTTCTAGGTAAAATCTCCCAAGTAGGTTTTCAAGCCCAAGATGAAGGATTTTGCAAGAACTCTCAACTAGAGATGTTCTTAGAATTGTGTTTAGGTTTAGAAAAGTTGGTTAGAAGAAATTTTGGGTGGATGGATGGTGAAGAATGGTGCTTGGCCGAATGGACCTTCAAAGAAGCATCAATGGAGTTTGGCATTTTTGAAAGAGAGAGAAGAGAGAAAGTGTTAGAAAATTAAGTGATAATTACCCTCCAAAATTGTGCATGGCTGTGGACTTCAATGGCAAGGAGGTGTCCACTTGGTTGGCTCCATCCAAGCCTTAGGAATGATCAATGGTTAGGATTAAAACTTGATCACCAAGCTTAGCTCTCATTGGTTAATCTAAGCCTAGTCACTAAGCCTTGTCATTAAACCTTGTCACATGCTTAGTCACATGCTCTTGAATATTCCACCACTAATGATGCTTAATTAAGCTACTAATCCTGTTAAGTTTTTACTAAACGTGGGTCCCACAACACATTTTCGAGTCCATTACCGCTTATTTGTACTGACTAATAAAATAATATTATAATAATATAAAATTATTTTATTTTACAGTTAAATCCTAAAAATTAAAAGATTACTAACCGTATCATTCAGAATTGGGTTTAGTAAGATCCCCACTCGAATAATTAAAATAAGATTTCCCAGGCCCAAAAATATTATTTTCCCCGTCTCCGAAGCAAATCACACAAAAAGTCAAAATAAAATAACAGACAGTAATATAAAACAGTAATTCATATAGAAAAATAACAAACAGTACAAAAAAGACACAACGGTCATTTATCCTAAAGTTAAAAAACATCAAACAGTACATTCGGGATACAACAGTAATTCACCCAAAAGTTTAGGGTGTTACACCCTACATCAAAATCTTTCATCTTCACCAATCTTCTTCAAGGGTAAAGTTTGAGGCTTTAAGGTAAAAATCACAACTTTTTTCTCTTCTCTTCTCCTTTTCATGTTCCAAGACCATTTTCATGGTCAAGGATGCTTTCCTTTTCAAGATATGGTGATTGACTCTTTGAGTTTGTTTTCTAGGGTTTTGAGGAGCACAAAACCGAAATCACAAGGAGCACCTTGGAGGTCATTTTCGTGCTCTCCTCTTTGGTAAGAGGGAGACCACTCTATTCAACCAAAAATGGTGGTTAGAGACTTGTTATTTGAAGATTTGTGAGAAACCCTAATAGGGGTTACTCTTGCTATTTTATTTTCTTACCATTGATCCTTTAAATTTTCGTTCTTCTAATTGATTTGTTAGATAGAATTGGTTCTTGTTGACATTGTAATAATTGTGATGGATTAAAATTGATAAGAATTGAACAAAAGCCCCTTGCTTGAGGCATGGAGGCTCACGGCCACACCCTCCTTGGTGGGGTGTTGGTGCTTAAAATTTTAAAGCTTGATGGATTGGTGTTTATTAAGTAATTAATGATTAATGAAGACATGAAAATCCTAGAACCCTAACTTTGTGAGGCTTACGGCCATGGAGGAGAAAAATGGTGAAGAATTGTGATTTGGATAAAGGATTAGGAAATTGGACATTAGATGGTAATTAGGAATCCATAATGTGTAAGGAAAATTAATTAAAGTCTTAATTTGGTAAGTTGGAGAATTTGACTCAAGAGAAAGAACATGAGTGTGTGAGTTTGAGAGGACTTGAAGTAAACACTTAAAGTGGATTAAAAGTAAGACACTAATACATGAAGAAAATGAAATCAAACATTGGACTTGAGAATCTAATGAGGGCCTTGAGATGGTAAGAAATTGACTTTGATGGACTAATGAAATTAAAAGAATTGGTGATAATGAATTAATACCTAATGCGGTGAAAGAATGGAAATTCAAAGACTCTTGAATGTCATAGATACAAGGCATTAAAGTGACCCAAAGTTACCACATTAAATTAATATCATATAACTTGAAAAAGTGAAAATCTACCATGTGGATCATAACGATGAATAAAAATTAGAAAGCGGTATTGCATAGAATTTGACTCTATGCTATTGTGAACCCTTGTGGGCTAAATACTTGATGGTTACATACCGTGAAAATATTTTGATGAAATGATACTGTTACATGACTATGATAAATGTACATGATTTGACATTATGTCATCATGCATATGTGTCGTCTGTTGGACACTGTTAGAAAGACTGTGTGGGCCTAGGAGTTTGAATAACACCTATGTGCGGGTGCGAATAGACTAAACGTAGGTGTCATATGTTGTTGACCCTGGGGCCGTCGGGGTGTGGGTGTCTCACAATAGACAGTGATAGCTCCACTGGGGCTGTGGGATAGACCAATGAGACACACCGACGATCCTGTCTGAGACGCTATCCTATATCGTGATCAACTGTAGAGGTACCATGTATAAGCCATTGCGCAAACATTTTTATGAAATAAAGCACACTATATTTTCTGAGGCTAACGATGTACTGGTATTACTCCTTGATCATTCACTCCCAAAATGTTTATGTCTAGCTCTATGGAGTAGGTTTTGAGACACTTTTGCATCGTGAGTTGTCAGTCGCATAACTCATTCAGCATGAGCATTATTAACTGTGAAGCATGCTTATTATTATTTCTGTAAAAATTGTTAGTTACCTGAACTGTTGACTGCTGATGGTATCTCTATTATTTAAATGTTATTATTCTGCTTTCACTGTAAATTTTTAATGTTGTGGTGCTTAAATGTATAAATTGTGTTCTATTTAGGCATTCAGCGCCGTTTAGTTTCTTGCTGCTATTATTGGTAATGAATGAAGAGTATCTCACATCTTTACTGTTTATTCTGCCATTATGTGTCACCCTATGATTGCCCGAAGACATTCATGAGGAGGACAAGGGAACCGCTGAGTTTCAGGGTTTCTGGCCGTATCTTGACTGAGATCGAGGCTGCTGAGGATGTCATTTCGCCCCCGTGGATTCTTTGGTTACGTGCAGATCAACTTTCATGGTGGTCCAGATTGCTGGCATATCACCGTGCTGATTGATCGTTATGTATACCATGGCGAATTGACGGTGTCCTTAGCGTGGGGACGTTATGATGCTTCTATTTTTTATTTCCATGCATTTGTATGGCTGGAATTTTACCTGCCTGTGAGAGACATGTGGGCGGATATGTACTATACCCCACGGGACGACTCTTTCTTGTCCACTGCTCGGGCTCCTGCCCGTTGTTCCGTCATTCCGATGGATGTCTCATCGGACGAGGAGGACCCTGAGGAGGACCCATCTACGGTTCCTTCTCGTTCTCGTCAGTCTTAGGAACTATTTTTTTTTTATCGATGGCTACTGATGGCTGTCCGTTTATTTTTGTGGGAGCCTAACGTATTATTGGATTGATGGGTATATATATTTGTATCTCTTGGGGTAGGTACTTATTTTGCTTTTTGTGTACATTTTGGAAATGTAATTAATATAGGCTTATACGTATAATTATGATAATGTAGTTCCAATGTATGGTTTAATTTCTGTTGACTGTATTATAACTATTCAGTGTTTGAAGTTCCGCTACAACAGGGATTTTTTTTATTTACTATTGTACTACTTACAATGACTTACACAAAAAAAATATATACAATAATGATACTATAATAAGAGTATGGCGAAAGTTTTAAGATAAATTAAACCAGCATTAATACACAGGGTTTTATGGAAATTCAAACCAAGTACTATTTTTCGCAGTATAATCTTACCTTATGTTTTTACGATTATATAAATATAATAGTGTGACGTTCCTTCTTCGCGAGTATTGGCTAAGAAAAAGGGCGTTAGAGGTGAAGATTAGAGATGAATGGTGCCACAAACCAAGGGGTTTGATAAGCCAAGTGAAGTTCGCCATGAGAATCTTGGATTCTTGATAAGAACAAAGGTAGCTCAACCAAGAACCAAAGAGAACAAAATTCTCACAAATAGATTTAGTCCAAATTCAACATCCAAAAGTCCCTTCATTCATGTTTTAGGCGCATACATATAGGAAAATAGGGGCATAGAATATGCATACAAAAAGGTCATCATAATGTGACAAATTTCCCATAAAAGCAATAACTAATCCACTAAGTGGCTAATTAAAGCATTAACTAGTCCACTAAGTGCCTAATTAAAGTAACTAATGAAAACTAAGTGGATAATAAACGTGGTTCCATGACTTCTAAAAAGGAGTTACCTAGGCATGCAAGCCAAAGGTTGCCCTCCCAAGAAGCTCCATAAAAGCAATAACTAATCCCCTAAGTGGCTAATTAAATCATTAACTAGTCCACTAAGTGGCTAATTAAAGTAACTAATGAAAACTAAGTGGATAATAAAAGTGGTTCCATAACTTCTAAAAAGGAGTTACCTAGGCATGTAAGCCAAAGGTTGCCCTCCCAAGAAGCTTAATAAAAATGTGCACCGTCCACACACATAGTTTATTACACTTTATTTAATAGAAATAAACTAGAAAATGCCACTTTAGACAAGTGGACGTCCAAGCCATCATAGGACTTCAAGTTGTATGAGATAAGTAACCAATTTGGGCTCCACTCCATCAAGACTTGAATTTGGGCTTGCTTCAATTAAAGTTGTCACCATTTGATTTAGGACTTCTTGGGCTTTCTTGATCCTAGCTCTTGTCATAGGTCCACCAAGTCCTTATAGTGCTCCTTGATTCATGCTCCTTAGTGGGCTCACATCATCCCCTCCTTCTTTAAGTGAATTCCACCTCGAATTGAAATCTTCATCACCTACATTAAAAGGAGACAAATCAGCCACATTGAAAGTTGCGCTAACACCATACTTACTTAGAAGGTCTATCTTGTAGGCATTATCATTGATCTTGGCTAACACTTGGAATGACCCATCTCCTCTTGGTTGAAGCTTGGATTTTCTTTGTGAAGGAAATCTCTCTTTTCTCATGTGCATCCAAACCCAATCTCTGGGTTCAAACACCACCTTCCTCCTCCCTTTGTTGCCTTGCCTAACATAGCTTTCAGTCTTCTTCTTAATTTGAGCCTTGACTTAATCGCGTAACTTCCTCACAAATTCAGCTTTAGCCCTGCCATCTTTATGCTTTAAAATTGAAGAGTTAGGCAATGGCAATAAATTAAGAGGAGTTAGAGGATTAAATCCATGAACAACCTCAAAAGGAGAATATTGAGTAGTACTATGAACAGTCCTATTATAAGCAAATTCCACATGAGGCAAACACTCCTCCCCAAGACTTAATGTTCTTCTTTATTACAACCATAAGAAGGGAAAAAAGTGTCTTATTAACTACCTCAGTTTGCCCATCCATTTGGAGATGGCAAGTAGTGGAGAAAAGAAGCTTTGTACCCAGCTTGCCCCACAAAGTCCTCCAAAAATGACTAAAGAACTTTGTGTCACGATCTGAAATAATACTTCTTGGAAGGCCATGAAGCCTTACCACTTCTTTGAAGAATAATTCAGCAACATGACAAGCATCATTAACTTTTTTACATGGTATAAAATATGCCATTTTAGAAAACCTATCCACCACCACAAAAATTGAATCCTTACCATTCTTTGTTTGGGTAAGTCCTACAATAAAATCCATTGACAAATCTATCCAAGCAAAATCAGGAATAGGCAAAGGAGTATAAAAGTCCATGAGGCATCACTTTAGACTTAGACTTTTTACAAATAATGCATTTTTCACAAA
Source organism: Ormosia emarginata (assembly GCA_029884605.1). Classification (NCBI taxonomy): domain Eukaryota; kingdom Viridiplantae; phylum Streptophyta; class Magnoliopsida; order Fabales; family Fabaceae; genus Ormosia; species Ormosia emarginata. Next base: position 316,863 of record JAQQTP010000010.1, on the reverse strand, counting down.
ACTTTTGGACATCATGTTTCATGTGTGGCCAATGAAAATGTTCGTGCAACATGTCTAAAGTCTTTTGAACCCCAAAATGCCCCATTAATCCCCCTTCATGCGCCTCCCTCACAAGCAACTCTCTTATGGAACTTTTGAGCACACATAATCTCTTTTCTTTAAACAAAAACCCTGGGTGCCTAAAATACCCATTTTGAGTCGAATGCAAACAATTAGCATAGATATGGGAAAAATCTTTATCATGCTCATATAATTCTTTAATGCATTCAAGCCCAAACAATTTTGTTTCAAGGGTAGAGAGTAAGGTATACCTTCTTGAAAGTGCATCCACCACTATGTTGGCCTTACCTTTCTTATGCTTGATCACATATGGGAATTGTTGAAGAAACTCAACCCACTTGGCATGCCTCTTATTCAAATTTCCTTGTCCTTTCAAATACTTTAAGGACTCATGATCACTATGGATAACAAACTCTTTTGACAAAAGATAATGTTTCCATGTTTGCAAAGCCCTCACAAAGGCATACAATTCCTTATCATAGGTGGGATAATTAAGGGCAGCACCACTTAATTTCTCACTAAAATAAGCAATTGGATGCCCTTCTTGCATTAAAACAGCTCCAACACCAACATTAGAAGCATCACATTCAATTTCAAAAGATTTAGCAAAATTAGGCAAAACAAGTATTGGTGTATGAGTAAGTCTTTCCTTAAGCTCATTAAATGCATGCTCTTGTTTCTCCTCCCATCTAAACACAACATTTTTCTTGACAATTTCATTAAGAGGTGTAGCCAATGTACTAAAGTCTTTAACAAACCTCCTATAGAAACTAGCCAAGTCATGAAAGCTCCTCACATCACTCACATTTTTGGGGGTTGACCACTCTTGAATGGCCTTAATTTTCTCTTTATCAACATGAACCCCTTTTGAATTTACAACAAAAGCAAGGAAGATCACATGATCAGTACAAATGTACATTTTTTCAAATTAGCATATAATTTTTCTTTTCTTAACACATGCAAAACAACCCTTAAGTGTTCATGATGTTCATCGAGGCTTTTGCTATATATCAAGATATCATCAAAATACACAACAACAAACTTGCCTAGAAAATCCCTTAAGACATAGTTCATAAGCCTCATGAAAGTGCTAGGTGCATTTGTTAAACCAAAAGGCATTACCAACCATTCATATAATCCATATTTAATTTTAAAGGCAATTTTCTATTCATCCCCTTCCCTTTTCCTAATTTGATGGTACCCACTTTTCAAATCAATTTTAGAAAACAAACAAGCACCACATAATTCATCAAGCAAATCATCAAGTCTAGGGATAAGATGTCTATACTTGATTGTGATGTTGTTCACAGCCCTACAATCTATGCACATCCTCCAACTTCCATCCTTTTTAGATACTAGGATAACCGGGACAACACATGGACTTAAGCTTTCTTGCACCCATCCTTTTTGCATCAACTCCTCCACTTGCTTTTGTATTTCTTTGGTCTCTTGAGGATTACTCCTATAGGCTGGCCTATTGGGTAATGATGCACCCGGAATGAGGTCAATGTGGTGTTCTATCCCCCTTAAAGGAGGTAGGCCGTGTGGCACTTCTTTTGGGAACACATCACCAAATTCCTGCAAAAGAGTTTTAATGCCACTAGGCAAAGAGAGTTCGTTAGGAGCATTAGCATTCAAACAGAATTCTTTACAATAAAGCATATATAGGGGCTGCCTTGAAATCAAAGCCCTCTTCACCTCACTTTTTGTTGCCAAATGTAACACCCCAAATTTCCTATCTATTGCCTGGAAGAGGGGGATGGTTTTTGAAGCTTGTTTATTAAGTTTGATCATTGTCATTGATCATTCTTGAACTTTCCTAAAGCAAAACTCTTCAAAAATTTCTCTCCTTTCTCTCTCCAAACTAAGTTCACAAATCATGGCACCATTTTTATTCTTTTTCACGTCATAATTTTGACAGTTAATAGAATTCTACTATTTAGTGATTTCTGTGTGCTGTAACATTATTTTGATTATTCCGTCAGTACATTTGATCATTTTGAGTGATTTACTCCATGTCAAGAAAATAATAATTTTCGGGCCGAGAAAAATCTTTATGTATTTATTTCTCTTGATTGTTAATTATTTTTAACAATCTAGCTTGATTTTCATACGTTTTCTAATATTTATCATTTTTGTGGATGATTATGAAATTTTTATATTTCTCTGATTGTTTTTGGCCTGTTTGTGGGCCCAGGTGGTCCTATGTGGGCCCAAGATGGGTCTCGCAAAGTGAATTTTTCAGCGGATAGAAAAATTTGTACTGTTTAGACGGAGACAAGAGATCTTACTAAACCTGAATCCGAAAATAGTTTTTAAAATTTTTTTACTGTGTTTTGTACTGTATTTAATTATCGGGCGATAAAAATACAGTAAAAATATTATTCGATGGGTAATAGTAGATAAAAAAATAAATATTATACTGCTTAAGTCAACATTATTGGCTTGGACATCAACCATTGATTTAATCAATAGTGGAGACTTGATCTTGATTTAATTGACGGAGGAGATTTGGTCTTATAAAGTGGCTAGGACCATTTATAACCATTGGATGTAAAGTTTGAAGGAGTAATCTTGACCCTTCATTTTGGAGATACATCTAATGGCTAGGATTTCAAGGAGAAAGATCCAATGGCCTAGATTAAGTCAACTAATCTAAAGCTAAACCTATAATCTACCTTAATCCTAACCATTGATCTAATCAATGGTTAGGAATGCTCTAAATGGTGGCTTGTAATAATGGTCACTCAAGGAGAGTGCCTGAAGAGGGGGGATGGTTTTTGTGCTTGTTTAGGAGCTAAAGCAAGTTTGAAGACCATTATTAGCTATCTTGGTCATTATTGATCATTATTGATCATTCTTGAACTTTCCTAAAGCAAAACTCTTCAAAAATTTTCTCTCCTTTCCCACTCATCTTAAGTTGGTCCTCACTTACTTTTAGGGACAAAGTTCATGTGAAAGAGTGACATGGACAAAAGTGAATTTGTTAAGTGAATCCATCATGGTTGGCTTTCCTATCAAATTGCCAAGGCCTCCCAAGTAACATATGACTTGCCTTTATGGGTACCACATCACATAAAACACTATCATGATACTTTCTAATAGAGAAACAAACTTCAACTTGCTTGTTCACGGTCAACTCACCAACTTCACTAAGCCATTAAAGTCTATATGGCTGTGGGTATGGCTTAGTCACAAGATTCAATTTAGAAACCATTCTAGTACTAGCAACATTGGTACAACTCCCACCATCGATAATTAAAGAACATACCTTCCCTTGGATCATGCATCTAGTATGGAAGATGTTTTCTCTTTGGCTCTCATCATGCTCCTTGGCTTGGCCTCCCAAAAATCTCCTCACCATGAGCAAATCTCCTCCTTCCCGAACTACTTCTCCTCACTTTCTTCTCACTTTAGAAGCCTCGGATTGTGTGACCAAACTAAGTTCACAGTCATGGCACCATAATCTACCTTCCATCACTCTTTAATTTCAACCAATCATATTTCTTGAATCCTTACCTCATTCTACGACACTTTGTAGTTTGGAGCAAGTTCTAAATCATTCATCTTCAAGGACTTTCTTCAAGAACAAAGTTATAGGTTTTTTATGAAATGTAAGGAAACTTCATTTCTTCTCTCTTTTTCATGTTCTAAGCTATGTTTGATCCATGGTTCCTCTTGTTCAAGCTTGATATGCTAATAAATATATGTTTTGTTGTGTGTTTAAGAAACCTTTGGTGGTAAAGGACTTGGAAAAAGAAGCAAAATAAGGAGCTTTTGAGGATCTTCAAGAGGTAAGAGTGAGATCTATCTCACCAACCAAGTATGGCGGTGAGAGATAGTTTTGTATTTGATGGATGTTGAATCCATGTGAGGATTCATATCCATGATCATGTAATTATTTGTGGGTGTTTATGTGTTTGATTTATTTGTTCATGTACTACCTGACTCGATTAAATATAGTGAATGTCGAGTTGCTTTGTATGATTTGTATGATTTATTGCTTTTGATTATGACATACTTGTGGTCTATATGATGAAATATGTATATGTATGCCATGATGTGATGATGGAAAAGAAAACAATTTTGGTTCCAAACAACCATAGAGGCACACTGCCTCAAGGACATTTTTGAATAAAAATATTCTAAGTATTTTGTAAATCATGAGTTTTAAATGAAAAGAGTAATGAGTTGTTGATTTTAAGGATTTGCAAAGAAAGTGAAAATGAAAATAAACAAATGAATTAGTTTTTAAGACTAAGAGTCTCACGGTTTTGAAGGAAAATTTTAATGATTTTGTTTGTGTAAAACCATATTGACTTAGAAGGAAAAATATTTGATGGTTTCAATGGCCATGTACCACGGTTTTTTTTAGGAGATTGGAATAATTTTGGTTTTATGAAACAAAATGATTTCAAAGTGGAAACAAAGTGTTTCAGTACAAGAATTAAGGAAAATGGAAACAAGGTGTTTTGTTACTTAAAAGATGGAATTTCATTTATGAAAAACAAAAAAAAAGAGGTTGAACGTGTTTGAACCTCAATTTATTTTGAAGAGAATTGATTTGAGAAAAATGGAGAATATAATAGTGATTTGATATTTTCTAATGTATAACTCATCCTTTGGGTTTTGAAGTGTGATAAGGAATTTTAAAGATTTGAAAACATTGATTTACATCAATGGAAATGGTGAAATTGTAGAATTTATTACGAAAAGGATTTCTTGAATATGGAAATGTGGAAAATGAAGTACGAAGTCATATTATTATGAGAAAGGTTGAAATGGAATTTTTGAAGGTTGAGAAATATTTTTCGTAATGGAATTATGATGAAAAACGATTTACGTAACTTAAAAATGTGATTTTTAAGCTATGCAATTTGAAAAACGTTAAAAAATATAAGCGTTTAAATATTTCAAAAATGATGGAAAATGGTTTACGCGACTTAAAAGAATGATTTTTAAGTTATGCGATTGTGAAAATGGTGAAAAATTACTACGCGATTTGAGAAACGTGTAAATATTTTTACGTGATTAAGAAAACGTTGAAAAATGAATATGTGATTTGAAAATACAACAGAAGTGTGCAGAATTGTGAAAACGTAACAGAAATATTGCGCAATTATGAAAAAACGATGAAAGTGTTTTGTGACTATGAAAATGCGATAATATGATTTCGCTGTTGAAAATACAGTATGATTACTGTTGAACAAGTGTATGGACACTGTATGAGAAAATGATGAGTTTTGCCTGTGATTGGCATTTGGTGCATTATACATGCATTGGAAAAATATGCATTGTGGCATATGATGAAATTGAAAGATATGCATTGTGACATATGATGAAATTGAAAAATTTGCATTGTGGCATATGATGAAATTGAATAAAATTGCATTGAGATATTCGTGGATTGAACAAAAAATTAATACCTGAAAGTTATTGTCACCCTTGTGGTTGAAGAGGGAATGAGAATTGATAGTGAGGTCTATGATGGATCTTGGGGGCGTCAAGGTGCGGCAGTCGACCAGTGGATGTTAATTGGCAAAATGACCATGTGCCACTTGGCGATGCAGTCCGTTGCAACGCATTGACGATACCTAACAATAACACGATTCTTTTCAACGACTGGAAAATTGTCTTTAGGCTAAGGCTGACAATTAACCAGAGCATTCTTCTCGAAATTATGAAAACCTCCATGGAGTAGGACATTGAGTCTACATGCATAACATATGCATCATTATTGAGCATTGGTTATGATAATTGAACTGTTGAATACTTGAATAATGTTGAGGGCATTATCATAAATATTGAATATCAATTTCTAATTGAGGAATATTGGATGATGATGATGATAAATAATGTTGATGGCATTATTGTTATTATTGTTATTTTATTCATTATGATGATGGCATAATTATAATTGTGATATGATATATCTGTGTGGTGTGTTGTTTGTGTTTTCTCTATGCTACCATGTTGGTATTGGCGTAGGTGATCTCACCTCTTTGTTATATTATTTTGTTGTGTTTGTATTGTTAAAAATTATATAATAGATGGAACGAGTTCCTTAGACGTGACGGGAAGTAAATATGAGTAACCATCCCGGATTCAATAGTGTGCAGTATTGATGAGGAATAGATATATGGCGCATCAAGATGGATACAAGACAGAATAAGTATGTTGAGTATTTATCGTTAGTGTTTTACCGTGCTATTGAGTAAGACCCGTCATGGGATTTGCTACTATTTAAAATTGAGTCTGTAAGTTTTATATTTCTTGAATAATTGTTAAATTTTAAGTGATGTCTATTATATGAGTTTTAATCAGTTTAAATCTATTTTTCAATATTACTTATAAATATCAGTAAGTTTATGTTTCCGCAAAAAGAAATTTTGAAACTCATCTTTTATAACTCAAACTTTTTATGAACTGATTTGAAGATTATAAGTTGGTAGTCGGAAATATGATGCCCCGTGGGGGTGTTACACCAAATAACTCTCTTTTCTCTCACTATTTTTATTTTTTTTCATTTTGTCATCACTCTTCTTTTCACTGCCTCTTTCTTTTTCCTCTTGCTCTTTCTTTTCTCTCATCTTAAGTTGGTCCTCACTTACTTCTTTTAGGGACAAGGGTGAAAGAGTGACCTTTCGGTCATAATGGACAAAAGTGAATTTGTTAGTGAATCCATCATGGTTGGCTTTCCTATCAAATTGCCAAGGCCTCCCAAGTAACATATGACTTGCCTTTATGGGTACCACATCACATAAAACACTATCATGATACTTTCTAATAGAGAAACAAACTTCAACTTGCTTGTTCACGGTCAACTCACCAACTTCACTAAGCCATTAAAGTCTATATGGCTGTGGGTATGGCTTAGTCACAAGATTCAATTTAGAAACCATTCTAGTACTAGCAACATTGGTACAACTCCCACCATCGATAATTAAAGAACATACCTTCCCTTGGATCATGCATCTAGTATGGAAGATGTTTTCTCTTTGGCTCTCATCATGCTCCTTGGCTTGGCCTCCCAAAAATCTCCTCACCATGAGCAAATCTCCTCCTTCCGGAACTACTTCTCCCTCACTTTCTTCTCACTAGAAGCCTCAGATTGTGTGACAACTTCTCTATTTCTTGATACCATTGTCCTTTTAGTTGGATATTGAGATGCAATATGTCCATGACCCAAGCACTTGAAACACTTCACATCACAGTTTCTAGGAGATGCTTCCATAGGCTTCTTTCCATGAGATGTAGGCACGGCCTCCTTTGAAGATGAAGTACCCTCCTTCTTTGATTTGTCCTTCTAACTTGAAGATGAAAACTTAGAAGAAGAAGGAAATTTGGACTTCTTCCTCTTGAGTTGTTGCTTCACCTTTATGACTTATTGGACCAAATCTTCAAGCTCCACATAGTTTTGAAGCTCCACTATGTCTTGAATGTCTTGATTCAACCCATGTAAGAATCGAGCCATAGTTGCCTCCCTATCATTAATGTTGGACCTAAGCAAGGCTAACTCCATCTCCTTGTGGTACTCATCAACACTTTTGGATCCTTGGGTCAATCTTTGCAATTTGTTGTGAAGATCCCTATGGTAGTGATTTGGAACAAATCTCTTTCTCTTAACTTGTTTCATTTCTGCCCAAGTCTCAATAGGCTTCTCCTCATACCTTCTTCTCTCCTTTTGCATTTGATCCTACCAAATAAGTGCATAGTCTTTGAATTCAAGAGCAGTTACCTTCACTTTCTTTCTTTCATTGTAATTGTTGCAATCAAACACTTGCTCCATCTTCATCTCCCACTCCAAGTAGGCTTCAGGATCACTCTTCCCATAAAAGGTAGGAACTTTGATTTTGACCCCTTCAATTCTATCCTCTCTATCACGCCTCCTTCCTCTACGTGGTCCATGTCTAGGTCTGTCTTCACTCTCATAATCACTTCCATGATTTGATTCTTCTTGGTTTTGGAGGTTGGCAAGTTGTTCATTGAAGTTTGCATTCATTTGCTCCATTTGCCTTGCAAGGTTTACATTTGAGTAGTCATCCTAGCATGAAAAACTGCAGACCTTGGAGAAAGAGGTGGACTATCACCTTGGGCTGCCATCACTTGAAACACACAATATAAAAAATAACAAGATAGTATAAATCCTCACCACACTCCCTCATGTGTGCACACAATGTGTATTTCACTCAAATAGGCTTTTTCCACACAAGATGTAATTTTCACTCTAGCCTCTTTCCACTCATTTTGTTCTCTTTTAGGTCTTAGAGGAGTCAAACACCAATCCACACAAAATATCCAAAATCAAGTAACAAAAATCACAAAACTTATTTAAACAAAGGAAAACAAAAGGAAATGCTAGAAGAAGGAAAACTTTAGGAATAATGAAATCAAGGAAGAAGGGAAACTTTTTCAAGGACACAAATTGCCCAAATTGGATTTTCTCTTCTCTTTTCCTTCACTTATCATGCGTTGTTTTCTATATATTTTTTTTATTTGCTACTAAGAGAAACACAATTGTAATTTCTATATATATTTTTTTTATTTGCTACTAAGAGAAACACAATTGTAATCCTTTGTTACTTAGGGCAACCAAATGGATAGGTTGCCTTTTTTATGATCTTAGGTTGAATTTTCAAGAACACTTTGTTAAGTTTCAAGCAATAATTCCCTTCAAAACAGAAACAAGGTAACAATTTTTTTTTTTTTTGGCTCAACCAAGAACCAAAGAGAACGAAATTCTCACAAATGGATTTAATCCAAATTCAACATCCAAAAGTCCCTTCATTTTTTTTTTTATAGGAAAATGGGGTGCATATAATATGCATACAAAAAGTAGAAACAAGAAAGGTAGAAGATAAAGAAGAAGAATGAAGAACACAAACAAGTAATTCAACCAAACCTAAGCTTTGATGCCATTTGATGACAACCAAATGGATAGGTTGCCTTTTTTATGATCTTAGGTTGAATTTTCAAGAACACTTTGTTAAGTTTCAAGCACGCTTAGATTAAACATTTTGTGTTCATTTCAAGATAGGAAGAAAAAAAAAGAAGATGGGTGAAGATTAGAGATGGATGGCACCACAAACCAAGGGGTTTGATAAGCTAAGTGAAGTTCGCCACAAGAATCTTGGATTCTTGATAAGAACAAGGGTGGCTCAACCAAGAACCAAAGAGAACGAAATTCTCACAAATGGATTTAATCCAAATTCAACATCCAAAAGTCCCTTCATTCATGTTTTAGGCGCATACATATAGGAAAATGGGGTGCATATAATATGCATACAAAAAAGTCATCATAATGTAATAAATTCCCCATAAAAGCAATAATTAATCCACTAAGTGGCTAATTAAAGCATCAACTAGTCCACTAAGTGCCTAATTAAAGTAACTAATGAAAACTAAGTGGATAATAAAAGTGGTTCCATGACTTCTAAAAAGGCGTTATCTAGGCATGCAAGCTAAAGGTTGTCCTCCCAAGAAGCTCTATAAAAGCAATAACTAATCCACTAAGTGGCTAATTAAACATTAACTAGTCCACTAAGTGGCTAATTAAAGTAACTAATGAAAACTAAGTGGATAATAAAAGTGGTTCCATAACTTCTAAAAAGGAGTTATCTAGGCATGTAAGCCAAAGGTTGCCCTCCTAAGAAGCTTAATAAAAATGTGTACTATCCACACACATAGTTTATTACACTTTATTTAATAGAAATAAACTAGAAAATGCCACTTTAGACACGTGGACATCCAAGCCATCATGGGACTTCAAGTTGGATGAGATAAGCAACCAATTTGGGCTCCACTCCATCAAGACTTGAATTTGGGCTTGCTTCAATTAAAGTTGTCTCCATTTGATTTAGGACTTCTTGGGCTTTCTTGATCCTAGCTCTTGTCATAGGTCCACTAAGTCCTTGTAGTGCTCCTTGATCCATGCTCCTTAGTGGGATCACATCAAGTCCTAATTGGAGTCCTCTTCAATTTGGATTGGGATCACATCAAGTCCTAATTGGAGTCTTCTTCAATTTGGATTAATTGGACCAACTTGGGTTCTTTTCTTCTTTATCTTACTTTAGATTGAATATGTTGGCCACCTCTTGTTGTAAAGCTTCCTTAGCTCTCTTAGACCTTGACCTATTCTTAGGCCTTCCTAGCCCAATTAAAGCATCCTCCTTCATAGCTCTTCCTTTCCCACTTGATGGTCCTCTTTGGTCTTCATCACAACTCCAAGTAAACAATGAACAAATTCTGGTCTTAAATAAGACATGAATTGTCGTAACCATTTAAGCACATTCAGGCCACCAATTACATGTTAAAAATAGCCACATTACCAAGCATAAAATATATTCAAAATTCATCTCTAAGTATGGTAGCATTTCATCATCATTTTATCCACCATTTAAACTTCAATTTCAATCACAAGGTATCACAAATTTAGCCCTAAAGCAAGGTATTTAGTCATAAGTCAAATAAAAGAAATTACAACCCATCTCTCAAATTTTTCATTCAATAATTCATGATAGGAAAGGACTTAACACAAATAAGGATTAAAATCACCAAATACAAGATAAATTCTTGCTTTTCTTCCATGGTCTAGCTGTCGACTCTAAAGGCATTAATGACCAGAAATTTAACTTAGAAACAATAAGAAATAAAGGATGGAATGAAAGCAAGGGATGTCCTCTAATTCATAGCTTGACCTATACGGTCAATTCAATGACTTAATAGAAAGTGAAGAGCAAAATTAAGACACATAGCTACAACTATGAAAATTAAGATACAAAACTATTCACAAACATAGAGAATATGTCTCACAAAGTCAATAAAATGTCACAAATTATGGTCTTGGTCGTGGATAGCTAGACTTAAAATCAATTAAACTCAAAGATAACAAAGGATACATAAAAGTCAAGGCAATGGTCAAAGCTTCATCAAATCACATATCAATTAAATTTAAAGTCAATGAAAATGGCTCAACTAAATTTAAGTCAACAAAAGTGACTCATATACATTTTTGGTTGTAGCCAACACTTTCAATTCAACAATATTATCATTAAATGACTCTTGACCGTGAACAACCTAAAAACAAATATGAAAACATGGACTTTTTAAAGAACTAATACGTCTTGGTTCTGTTTCAACAATTAACTATGACATATATTATTCAAAATATCAAGAATCTCATTCAACAACAACGCAATTTTTATTCAACAACTTATACATATAAACAAGGAACAAACATAATAAATTCAAGACAAACTCCTCCTCTATCATATTCAATCCGTGGTTGTCCTCATGAAACAGAATCAGAATTTCACTCAAGAACAATACAAAAATAAGAGCAAGTCAAAGGTAATTAACCCCTACCTCATGATTCTCCTTTGTTCCCTTTTTATTCTTCAAGTTTTCCCTTTCCAGTTTCTCCTCTTTTACGTCCTTCATCTTCTTCCTCTATTCTCTGTTTTTCTTGTTTATTTTTCTCATGTGATTGACTATGAGACATTAAATATTGGTTTTGATGATAACAAATATGAAGATGATGAGAAGACCAAGTCCAAGAACTTAAAAATTAACTTTAGGACTTAGAGCCCTGTGTAGGGTGCCTTTTTGAATATCTCATTGATCTTGCAAAATAAGATAAACAAATGTTTTTGAAAACCATCTAGGAAGTTTTCTAAAATGTTTATAACTGTTTTTCAACAAGGTTATTCGAATAAAGTCTTCTTTATTCGAATAAACCAAGTTATCAGAATCCTTTCTTATTAAGGGTTATTCGAATAACCCTAGAGTTATTTGAATAAACATGTTTAAGTTTCCTGAACTTATTTGTTTTCAGAAAACATCATTCGAATAGCACCCTTGCTATTCAAATAAAAGGCTTTTAAGAACTGTGTTTTTAAATGAACTATTCGAATAACTCAATGGTTATTCGAATAGACCTGTTTCACAGAAAATCTATTATAAAAAAGTTATTCGAATAACTCAAATGTTATTCGAATAACCCATATCAGAATTGGTTTTCACGAAATATTTCAAAATGTGTTATTTGAATAACATAATAATTATTTGAAAAAACACGGGTTATAGTTTTGGAAAGAAACGACCATATTCATATTAATTACGTGATTTAATTCTTCTAACAACTATTTTCTTTAAGAACTCTATAAATAGAAACCTTGGGACATCTTTGAAACCTACCCCATCTATCTGAAAACAATTCTTGCTTGATTATTTCGTGAATCATATTTTTGCATATTTTATGTGCTCTTTTTATGCCAAAACTTTGAGATATCCTTAAAGAGCTCCTTAGCGCTTCAAGTTGTATTATTTGTTCTTTGTAAGAGTTTCTCTTCTTTTATATTATGCTCTTTTGTAAAGAGAGTGAGCTATCCATCAAAGGTACTGTAAAGACGGTAAGGTATCCCTCAAAGGTTTGTGTAAGGGTGAGGTATCCCTGAAAGTTGAGGTTTTAGCACAAGGGTAGAGTTTCCCTGCATGTGAAAAGTACTCTAGTTTGTAACGGTATCAAGCACCTATTCAAGCTTGTATTGATAGTGAAAAATCTTGGATAGTTTTTTGAGGACTGGACGTAGGCTACAAGTAGTTTGGTGGCTGAACTAGAATAAATATTATGACTGCTCTCCTCTTCTTTATCTCTTTATGTACTACAATTTATTTATTATTACTTGCCTATTTATTTTCTATGCTTAAGGATTTAATCCTCTCTTTACATTCACATCTTTTTAAGAAATAGCTTTAACAAAATTTGTTTTATTAGTGTTTGCAAAAAGTTTTTAATACTTAGTTCACCCCCTCTTGAGTACTGGAGCCACTTGGTAACAAGTGTTATTAGAGCTAGACTCTTATTTAAAGAGCTTAGTAGCTTCAAGAGAACACGGCTTCTTCAAATGGTTTTTCAGAGGGATCTTCCATAAACCGACCACCCTTTTTCAATGGGGATGATTATGCCTATTGGAATGAAAGAATGAAAATATTCATTGAAGCTATTGATCTAGATGTGTGGGATGCTATCGAAAATGACGCTTTTATACCTACACAAGAGGTCAATGGTGTAAAAATTGAGACACCAAGATGTGATTGGTCTGATGAGGATAAAAGCAAAGTTCAACATAATTTGAAAGCCAAAAACATCATTACCACTGCTTTGGGGTATGATGAATTTTTCAAAATTTCAAATTGTAAAACTGCTAAAGAAATGTGGGACACTTTATAAGTCAGCCATGAGGGTACTAGTGAAGTAAAGAGGTCAAGAATCAATTCTCTTACTTGCAAATATGAATTATTTAGAATGAACCAAGAAGAAAACATTCAGGAAATGCAAAAGAGGTTCACCTACATTGTAAATCATCTTGCATCATTAGGAAAGAATTTTTCTAACAAAGATTTAATTAACAAAGTTTTTAGATGTCTGAGCAAGATTTGGCAACCTAAGATGACATCCATCTCAGAATCATGGGATTTGTCAATAATGACACTAGCTACATTGTTTGGAAAACTCCATGAACACGAATTGGAGCTGAGCAGATTAAGTCAAAGTGAAGAAAATGATAAGAAGAAAAAAGGAATAGCTCTCAAAGCCACCTCCTCAGCAATTGATGATAATGATGATGAGGACGGAGAACGCATAGAGAACCTTGAACTAAATGAAGAAAACCTTAGCCTTATGGTAAGAAAATTTGTAAGTATCTTAGGAAAAAAGGAAACCAAAAAAGACCACATTTTCCTCTAAAGAAAACCCATCTCAAAGGGGAAGGAACATCCTCAACTCCAACTTGCTATGAGTGCGAAAAATCAGGACACATGAAGATGGAGTGTCCAATTTACCAAAAGAAAATGAAGAAATTTGAGAAGAAACCTTTCAAGGAAAGAAAAGAAAGAAGAGCCTACATAGCATGGGATGACAACGATATGGACTCAACTGATAGGTTAGACAGTGAGGAAGCTCATCTATGTCTTATGGCCAAAGGAGAAGAAGAACAAGAAAAAGACACTGAGGTAATATCTAACTCTGACTTATCTCCTTCTTATGATGAATTACAAGAGGCTTTTGAAGAATTGCATGATGAATCACTAAGACTCACTAAATTAGTCTCTTCGTCTAAGAAAATAATTTCTTCTTTAGAAAATCCAATTCTTATTTTAAATAAAAAAATTGAAGAATTAAAAATTAAAAATGAGACATCATGATTAATTGATGCATGCACAACCTATTCTTCACATGCTTCTATATCTTCATCTTGTCATGTTCTTGAAAAGGAAATTGAAGACTTAAAGAACATCCTTGCTAAATTCACTTTTAGAAGAGATAATTTAAATATTTTGTTAGCAAAATAAAGAGTTGTTTTTCAAAAAGTCGGGATAGGTTATAATCCCAAAAATCAGCAAAAATTTTATAAAAATTTCTTTGTTCATTCTAGTACTTCAAGTATTCCTTTTATTAAATATTTTTATTGTGGGAAGAAAAGACATGATGCATCAATATGTAATGCAAGGAAAAATATCAACACGAAAATTAGAACTAAAATAGTATGGGTTTCTAAAGGTACAATACCTAGAACTAATACACAAGGACCCAAGAAAATTTGGGTACTAAAAGTTAAAAATTAAATATGTGTTGTAAGTGTGCTTGAAGGTTAAAAGCTTAAACTGGTACTTCGATAGTGGATGCTCCAAACACATGACCAGAGACAACTCCAAATTCTCAGTTCTTGTTCCCAAAACTCACAGACATGTAACCTATGGTGATAACAACAAAGGGAAGATTCTTGGAGTTGGCAAAGTCGAGGCTTTGGCGAAAACACATTTGGATAACAAAGAAGAGAGGAAGCTAGAAGAAAGTCAAGAGGATTCCCTAAATCAAGAGGATTCGCAAGTCATAGACCTTCCCAAAGAATGACGAACATCAAGATACCATCCACTTGACCAAGTAATAGGTGATGTATCCAAAGGTATAAGTACTCGAAACTCAATTAGAAATGCATGTAATCATATGACTTTCATTTCTCAAATTGAACCTAGAGATATAAATGAAGCCTTTAATGATGAATATAGGATCTTGGTCATGCAAGAGGAGCTAAACCAATTTAAAAAAAATCAAGTTTGGGAATTGGTTTCAAGGCCCAATGATCATCCAATTATAGGTACCAAATGGGTCTTTAGGAACAAGCTTAATGAAGCTGGAATAACAAGAAATAAAGCTAGGCTTGTAGCAAAAGGATATAATCAAGAAGAAGGTATAGACTATGAAGAAACATATGCGCCTGTTGTTAGATTAAAAGCTATTAGAATGTTACTTGCTTTTGCTTGCATCATGGGTTTTAAATTATATCAAATGGATGTTAAAAGTGCTTTTCTAAATAGATTTATTCAAGAGGAGGTATACGTTGAACAACCTCCAGGTTTTGAAAATTATGAACTACCCAACCATATTTTCAAACTGAAAAAGGCTTTATATGGTTTAAAACAAGCTCATAGAGGTATGAAAGGTTGAGTAAGTTTCTTTTAGAAAATAATTTTACAAGAGAAAAGGTTGACACAACTCTTTTTATTAAAAATAAAAAGCATGACATACTCCTTGTACAAGTATATGTAGATGATATTATCTTTGGTGCTACTAACGAAATTCTGTGTAAGGAATTTGCTAATATCATGCAAAGCGAATTTGAGATGTCCATGATGGGAGAGCTCAATTTCTTCCTTGGGCTTCAAATTAAGCAAATAAGGAATGAAACGTTCATTAGCCAATACAAGTATTGCAAAGAGCTTCTCAAGAGATTTGGAATGGATAACTCTAAGCATATGGATACACCAATGATCATCTCATTTTACTTAGACAAGGATGAAGCAGGTAATCCTGTAGAAATCACTAAGTGTAGAGGTATGATTGGATCTCTTCTTTATATTATTGCTAGTAGAGCAAATATTATGTTTAGCGTATGTATGTGTGCTAGATGCTAAGTTAATCCTAAAGAATCGTACTTAAGTGCAGTAAAACAAATTATGAAATATCATGGTGGCACTTCACAAGTGGGCTTGTAGTACCCCAAAGGTGCCACTTGTAGTCTTATTAGTTATTCCAACTCCGATTTCACTGGATGTAATTTGGATAGGAAAAGCACTAGTAGGACATGTCACTTGCTTGATAGCTCTTTAGTTTCTTGGCATAGCAAGAAACAAAATAGTGTGTCATTGTCTACCGCTGAGGTTGAATATGTTGCAGCCAGAAGTTGTTGTGCCCAAATCATATGGATGAAGCAACTGTAACGCCCCTTTTTGGGAGGGAGCGTCACACTATTGAAATCGAAACGAAAATGTGAAAAGTGAAATTTTTTGAACAGTTAATAAGACCCGATTTATTAGGTTGAGTTTTAAACTTATTTAATGCTTAACTATGTGAGTGAAAATGACGATATTGTTGTTGTTTTTTGTTAATTTTATTTATTAGTGCGGAATACAAACAACAATGAGAAATAAAGTAATAAACAGAATTCACATTTAAGTAACATACATGTAGAGATATATATATTTATATATTGACATCGATTGTGTCTAATTACAAGCCTGAAATATTCAAAAAGCAAAACTATACCTGCCCCAAAAGATTATACAAATATGCCCCAAGATACCAAATATACAGCCCACACAAAAATACATCAGGCCCCAAAATAAAACACTGGTAGCCATCAGTAGCTACCAGTAAACTCAGTCTCTCAGATGAGGAGGGACCATATCCGGGTCCTCAGCAGGGTCCTCCTCTTCCGAGGAAACCTCCATTGGAACCACAGAAGCACGGGACGGAGCCCGAGCGGTGGAATCATAGGAGTCCTCCCGTGTGGTATAGTAACGAGCACCCCACATCTCACGAATGGGCAAGTAATACTCCAGTCGTAGGCTGATGTGACAGGTGAGGACAGGTGCCTCGTGACATCTCCAGGCTAGGGAAATGGATACATCTCCCATGTAGACACAGCGATCGGAATTCAAGTTGATGTGCCAGCACTCCGGCCCTCCGAGGAAGGTCAGACGCACGTCACCCAGAAGTCCGCGCATGCGTGCCTCCATCGTCTTCAATAGATGTTAGTCTTGCTCGGGCCAGAAGCCGGGAAAGTCAGGAGCTTCAACTTCCGCGCCGTCGTCTTTGGTGGATACAGTATAAGCACATGCAACAAATAACAGAAGCACGGAAAAGAGGTTAGACTTCCTACCATCATTACCAACTATGGCAGCCAGGAATAATACGGCGCATAGCGCCCATACACAGTCTCATGAATAATAACAACAATGATAGGCAGATAGTACATCTATAAGCAAGTAGACAGTTCCAGGCAGACATTTATCATAATGATTATGTAAACATGTTTAAACTCACATAGGGTAGTAATCATTAATAGTAAGACATCTCATGATGCACATGCATACGGTATTCAAATTCCCTACTCCATGGAGCTAGACTCAAACAGTCGAAGAGAAAGATCAGGAGACGTGTCTGTAACTCGGCTGCCATGGCCAAGGTGCTAAAACTCAACAGTTTTCTACGTGCACATCAGGCATTGTACAGACAGTCCGCGCTCGATCACGACATAGGACAGTGTCTCGGTCCGGATCATCGGTGTGTTTGCATCGGTTTGCCCCACGGACAGAAGAGCTACCAACTGCCCACTGTGAAGGACCCGCACCCCGACGCCCCCAAGGTCATAACACGACCTACACTAGTCTATTCGCACCCGCACCAAGGTGTGTTCAATCTCCTAGGCAACTCGGCCTTACAACAGTCCACAGGACATTCACAATGCATAAGACTCTATGCATGAACATATATGATCAACATCATATACCATTCCATCATATGCCACAATTGGCTCAATCAAGCATCAACACCACTTTGATCATTAATATAGTCCCATAACATCATAATATTGAAAGCAATTAAGGTAAAACATTTTTTTAAGGTTCATTGTACATTCTTATTCAA
Source organism: Ormosia emarginata (assembly GCA_029884605.1). Lineage (NCBI taxonomy): Eukaryota > Viridiplantae > Streptophyta > Magnoliopsida > Fabales > Fabaceae > Ormosia > Ormosia emarginata. The sequence continues at coordinate 298,814 of JAQQTP010000010.1, read as the reverse complement.
GATTTATCATTCATGCAAGTAATCCATCACTTCACAACAATTCTGCTATGGGCGCCTAGGCGCCATGTCTGTAGCGCCTGAATGCCGGATTAGCGCCTAAGCGCTTGGCTCGTAGCGCCTGAGCGCTGACCAAGCCACGTAACAGGGAAATTTCTCTGGGCAGTGAGCGCCTAAGCGCTCTATGCACAGCGCCTAGGCGCTAGTGCATTTTCAAGGATTCTGCATAATTCAGTTCTGCAAAACCGTGGCCCAACCAACCCCAAGTTATTTCAGTCATTTTAGCAAAGTCCAAAGCAGGGTTTATGTCCACAAAACACACATTACAAACTCCTATAGTCATACAAATGAAACAACTACAAACCATGAAAATAACATAATGTGGCAAAAAGAGAGACCTAATATGGTTTTTCCCCCATTTACAACAACACATACAAGACATTCCCTTAACCAAGATTGGTTGAGGAGGATCATCTTCCTCTTACCTAAGAGAAGAAATCAAAAGAACTCCAAGAAAGCTTCTTGAAATTTTCGGATTTGACCTCCAAAATCCCTAAAAATGGTGACTTGATTAGAATGGCATATGGGCATGGAAAACGGAATGTAAATGGCCATTAGAGGGCCCTTGAAAACGAAAATGAAGAGAAGGGAAGAGAGGTCTTGAAACTTACCCAAAAAGCTCAAAGCTTGGAGCTTGGAGAAGGTGGTGAAAATGGTGGAATCTCTAAATGCTCCAAGAGGGAAAAGTGTTTAGAAGAAGGAGAGGATCAAGAAAATGTAGTTGGATGAAGATTTGGTGAAGATGGAGTGGGGAGATGAAGGCTGGTGTCGTGGGGTTCCAGGAGAAAGGAAGGAGAAAAATAATAATAGGAAGAAGAAGAAAGAAGCGAGACGGAAGAAGAAGAAGAAAGAAAGGAGAAAGATGTTTTGATAATTAATGGATTTGTGTGATAAAAATGAAATAAGGAAAAGCAATATTTCCTTGCTTTGGGCTGCCATGCAGCCGTGCATAGTGAGAGAAGAGAGAGGGTGAGAATTGGCTTCCAAGAAAAGCCAAGGGTATATGAGTAAATGTTTGGTCAAAGCTTCTCAAAGAAGCTTTGATTAATTTATCATTAAATTTGAATTAAAGTATATTGATTAGACATAAAGTGAATTTCATTTAGATAATGTGATAGGATTTTTTATTACACATTATTATCCAATGGATAATAGTTACAGTTAACAGAAGTCAGCATTTAATTAATCTGACAGATGAATTTTACTTCGCTGTATTGATTTATTTTATCTGTTAAGATTTCTCAAAAATTGTGAAACCTCGTAAACTGTGTCAAGTCTCGGGTTTAATAAGATCCCCCGTCGACATGTCCATAGTCCAAGGTTCTCAGAGAAAGCATCATGTTCCTCTGGTTCTGCTCAGTGCGCACGTAAAACGAGAAATATATTAAAATATTCATCACTTCCGAAAAATTCCTAAAAATCAAGAATATTATAAAATGATAACTTATGACCAAATAGGTATTTTTCGGGATGTTACAGCAACAACTTCTAGACTTTGGACTTCAGCTAGATCATATCCCTATAAGATATGACAATATTAGTGTAATCAATTTGACCAAAAACCCCATCATGTACTCTAGGTCTAAGCACATTGAGATAAGACATTATTTCATACGGGATCATGATAAAAAAGGTAATTGTGTGTTAGAATTTATTGAAACAACTAATCAACTTGCTAATATTTTCACAAAGCCTTTGCTTAAAGATACTTTCTTTCACTTAGGAAGAGAACCTGATATTTTAGATCAATCTTGCATATAATGTTTAGATTTACTGATTTATTATTGATTTATCACTCTTGAATTATTACTGACTTGAGCGTCAGAGATATCTCATAATTTGTTTTGCAGGTTCTCATCTTTTAGGTAAGTTTCTTCTCTCAAAATATAGCTTGAAATATGATTATAAATGCTTTCCTGATAGTTTTATTTGAATAGACCTATGACTATTCGAATAACACAAGTCAATAGTCTCAAAATCTATAATCCTTCTCTGTTTTATTCGAATAGACCTATGGCTATTCAAATAATACAAGTCAGGAGCTCATATCCTATTTTCTTTTCAATTACTCTATTCGAATAATGTCAATCTTATTCAAATAAAATTTGTTGTTCTCTGTTTATTTCGTTTGCTTTATTCGAATAGGTGCCCACTTATTTCAATAATGATCTTTTAACAGAAGCTATCCTTTCTGGTTTTATTCGAATAACTAGAAGGCTATTCGAATAAACCTTGGCAAAAAGACAAGCATACTGTAACATCCTAATATTGATATCCTAGTATATCTGATATATACCAAAATAAACAATATTAGTTATGCTGCTTTATTTTGAATATAAAACTAATCTATAATATTTAAATAAATAAATGATCATAGAGAGCCTTGTGGAAACAATATCCACTCATATACGTATTGTTCTATATACAACTGTTTACATTACCAAAATAAATATATATATGATGTACAAACTGAAACTAAAAGATAATAATACTAAACTACTCTTTGGTCTTCTTGTTTATTCTGGTCATTGGACGAACTTCTACCTGGATTTACATGGCAACACCCGGGATGAGAATCTAAAATTCTCAGTAGTAATGTACCAATACCAGCAATTGTAATATCTATATTGAATATATACAACTCATAAACATTAAATACAACTACAAATGGCAATTAGACTATTACTCAATAGATCTCGTAATTAAAGCTGAAAACAATAATTAAATTACCATTCAATATTTGAGGAACATTTACATTCTTACTTTTTGTAATGTTCCTAGATAGACATAATGTACACTATTTCATATAAAGGATAAGGCAACCATAATACCCCAAAAATTCGTATTTTATTTATTTCAGGTGATTCTTAATTATTTTGAATAATCCGACTCGACTTCTATGGATTTTATAATTTTTGGAATTTTTAGGAATTTTTTAGAGTTTTTACGTTTTTTTATTATTTTAATATTATTTCAAGGCTGTATACGAGCCTTCGTATTTTATTTCTTTTTAAAAATCCTTAATGATTTTTAACAATTTGACTTGATTTTCATACGTTTTCTAATATTTGTGATTTTTGTGGATGATAATGAAATTTTTATATTTCTCTAATTGTTTTTGGGCTGTTTGTGGGCCGAGGTGGCCTTACGTGGGCCCAGGTGGGTCCCGCAAAGTAAAAAAAATTTTGCGAATAGAAAAATTTATACTGTTTAGACGGAGACAGTGGATCTTACTAAACCTGAATCCAGAAATAATTTTTAAAATTTTCTTTTACTGTGTTTTGTACTGTATTCAATTATCGGGCAATAAAAATACAGTAAAAATATTATTCGGAGGGTTATAGCAGATAGAAAAATAAATATTATACTGCTTAAGTCAACATTGGTAGTTTGGATATCCACCATTGATTTAATCGGTGGAGACTTGATCTTGATTTAATCAACGGTTGAGAAACAAACTTAATGAAGAAGCATTGGATGATCACCATTGATTTAATCAATGGTGTAGGAGTAAACTTAGTTAAGAAGCTTTGGATGTTCACCATTGATCTAATCAATGGTTGTAAAGACAAGCTTAATAAGGAAGACTTTGAATATCAACCATTGATTTAATCAAGGGTGGAGATTTGGTCTTAAAAAGTGACTAGGACCATTTATAACCATTGGATTTAGATTTAAATCAAGGGTGGAGATTTGGTCTTATAAAGTGGCTAGGACCATTTATGACCATTGGATGTAGATTTAATCAATGGTGGAGATGGACCATTTATGACCATTGGATGTGGATTTAATCAAGGGTGAAGATTTAGTCTTAAAAAAAATGACAAGGACCATTTATGACCTTTGGATGTAAAGTAAGAAGGAGTAATCTTGACCCTTCATTTTGGAGACACATCTAATGGCTAGAATTTAAAGGAGAAAGATCTCATGGCCTAGATTAAGTCTTCTAACTTAAAGTCTACATTAATCCTAACCATTGAACTAATCAATGGCTAAGGATGCACAAATAATGGTGGCTTGGAGATTGGTCACATTTTGAAGAAGTAAGAAGGGGGGACGGTTTTGTGATGGTGTAGGAGATTAGCCAAGTTTCAAGACACCAATTATATGTTGTTTTGGTCATTATTGATCAATTTCAAGAAGCTAAGTTATCAAACTTTCTCTCCATTTCTCTTCTCCTTCATGTTTTGGCCAAGCACCTAAGAATTGCCTTCCATCACTCTTTAATTTCATGCAACCTTATTTCATGAATCCTTACCTTATTCTAAGCAACTTTCATGTTGGAGACTTTCTCTAAATCTTTCATCTTCAAGGAGTTTTTCCAAGAGCAAGTTCTAAGGTTTTTAAGGTGAAGTGTAAGAAAATTTCATTTCTTCTCTTCTTTTTCATGTTCTAAGCCATGTTTGATCCATGGTTTATCTTATTCAAGCTTGATATACTAATAAACTTGTGTTTTGTTTTGTAATTGAGAAGCCTTTGGTGATGAAGGACTTAGAAAAAAAAGCAAAACAAGGAGCTTTTGAGGATCTTCAAGAGGTAAGAGGGAGATCTATCTCACCAACCAAGTATGGTGGTGAGAGATGGTTTTGTATTTGATGGATGGTGAATCCATGTGAGGATTCATATCCATGGTCATGTAATTATTTGTGGGTGTTTATGTGTTTATGTAGTTTATATGCTTAGCATGGTTTATTTGTGCTTGCATGCTTAGTATGATTTATTGTTTTGATTATGGCATGCTTGTGGTATTTATGATGAAATATGTATATGTATGTTGATTATATGTGACGTATGCCATAAAAATTGTTGGAAAGGAAAATAATTTTTGGTTCCAAGGACCAAGAGGGATTTCGGCCTCACACCTCAAAATAGGTGTTCATAAATTAATATTTTCATGAATGATAAAATTACATGATTAGAAAAGCAAGGAAAATAAACAAAGGGTTTGTTTTTCAAGAAGTAGTGTTTACGGTTTTGAGAAGAATTTTTATTGATTTATTTTGTGTAAAAACAAGAATGGAATTTAAGGGAACTCAAGGACATTTTGAATAAAAATATTTTAAGTATTTTATTAATCATGAGTTTTAAATGAAAAGAGTAATGAGTTGATGATTTTAAGGATTTGCAACGAAAGTGAAAAATAAAAATGAACAAATGAATTGGTTTTTAAGACTATGAGTCACACGGTTTTGTTAAGGAATTTTTAATGGTTTTGTTTGTGTAAAACCATATTGATATAGAAGGAAAAATATTTGATGGCCATTGAAATCAAGTACCACGGTTTTGAAGGTTTGTAATGCCTTGGTTTTATGAAACAAAGTGATTTCAAAGTGAAAACAATGTGTTTGAACAAAGTGTTTTAGTACAAGGATTAAAGAAAATGGAAACAATGTGTTTTGTTACTTGAAAGATGGAATTTCATTTATGAAAGACAAAAAGAAGTTGAAAGTGTTTGAACCTCAATTTATTTTAAAGAGAATTGATTTTGAATTTGATTTGAGAAAAATGGAGAATATAATAGTGATTTGAGATTTTCTAACGTGTTACTCACTCTTTAGGTTTTGGAGCACGTTAGTAAATTTTAAGATAGAAACATTGATTTAAAATCAATGGAAAAGTGATTTTGTGGAATTATTGTGAAAAGGATTTTCTTGAGTAAGAAAATATGAAAAATAATGTGAAAAGTCATATTATTTTGAGTAAATAATTTCTGAAAGGTGAAATATGAAAATGATGTTGGAAGTGATATTGATTTGTTTGAAAGTCCAAAATAATGTTTAAAATATTGAGAAATATTTTACGTGAGTGTAAAATGGTGAAAAATATTTTACGTATCTTAAAAACGTGATTTTTAAGCTACGCGATTTGAAAAATGTTTAAATATTTTCATGCGATTTGAAAAACATTAAAATATCACTACGCGATTTGGAAAGCGTTTAAATATTTTGAAAATGATGGAAAATGGTTTACGCGACTTGAAAGAATGATTCTTAAGTTACGCAATTTTGAAAATGGTGGAAAATCGCTACGCGATTTGAGAAAATGTGTAAATATTTTTACGTGATTAAGAAAACGTGGAAAAATCAATACGTGATTTGAAAATACAACAAAAATGTTGCAGAATTGTGAAAACATAATAAAAATGTTACGCGATTGGGAAAACACGACAAAAGTGTTTTGTGACTTTGAAAACGCGATAATATGATTTCGCTGTTAAATATACAGTATGATTACTGTTGAACCAGTGTATGGACACTGTATGAGAAAATCATGAAATTTAGCCTGTGATTGGCATTGGTGCATTGAACATGCATTGGAAATGATGAATTTTGCCTGTAATTGGCATTTGGTACATTATACATGCATTGGAAAAATATGCATTGAGGTATATGTTGAATTTTGAACAAAAATTAATAGCTGATGCTATTGTGACCCTTGTGGTTGAAGAGAGAATATGAATTGATAGTGAGGTCTATGATGGATCTTGGGGGCGTCAAGGCGCAGCGGTCGACCAGTGGATATTTGTCTGTGGACTAAGGCTGGACTATATGCCACTTGACGATGCAGTCCATTACAACGCATTGACGATACCCGACAAGAACACGATTCTTTTCGAAAGTTGGACATTGTCTGTGGGCTAAGGCTGGGCATTGTCTGTGGGCTAATCTGGAAGATTGTCTTTGGGCTAAGGTTGACAATTAATAGAGCATTCTTCTCGAAATTGTGAAAACCTCCATAGAGTAGGACATTGAGTCTATGAGCACATGCATAACATATGCATCATTATTGAGCATTGGTTATGATAATTGAACCGTTGAATAACTGGGTTATGTTGAGGGCATTATCTTAAATATTGAATATTTATATCTGTGTGATATAATAATTGAGGAATATTGGATGATGATGATGATAAATAATGTTGATGGCATTATTGTAATTATTGTTATTTTATACATTATGATGATGGCATAATTGTAATTATGGTATGATATATTTGTATGGTGTGTTGTTTGTGTTATCTCTATGCTACCATGTTGGTATTGGCGTAGGTGATCTCACCTCTTTGTTATATTATTTTGTTGTGCTTATATTATTAAAATTATATAGTAGATGGAACGAGTTTCTTAGATGTGACGAAAAGCAAATATTCTGAGATTGGTGACAACATTGAGGAGTGGTCATTCAAGATTCGTTGGTGTGCAGTTTTGATGAGAAACAAATATATGATGCATCAAGATAAATACAAGATGGAATAAGTATGTTGAGTTTTTACCGTTAGTGTTTTACCATGCTATTAAGTAGGACTCGTCATGGGGTTTGCTACTGTTTAAAAAGTGAGTCTGTAAGTTTTTATATTTCTTGAATAATTGTTAAATATTAAGTGATGCCTGTTATATGAGTTTTAATCAGTTTAAATCTATTTTTCAGTATTACTTATAAATATCAGTAAATTTATATTTTTGCAAAAAGAAATTTTGAAACCCACCTTTTATAACTCAAACCTTTTATGAACTAATTTTCAGATTATAAGTTGGTAGTCGGAAATGTGATGCCCTACGGGGGGTATTACAAACCGTCCATACAGCTGCCTGAAAATGCAATGGATAAGACAACTGCCCATACAACTATCTAAAAATGCATATGTTGTGCTATGATGTAAGGGTATGATGCAATGCGAGTTGTGTTAATAAAATGTCATGAATGTCATGAGCTTGCTATTACTCCTTGTAGTGGGGAGGAAATCTGTTACCTCCTTAACCCACCTTCTTAACTATTTTTGAACTATGAATTGTCTTTTTCTCATCTTTTCTTAAATGATATTTATGCAATACGATGTTACTGATAAGACTAAACTCTTATCTAAAGCAATCCATGTCTGATGGATTCACAACTTTCCTTGCTTTCCATAATAATTCAAACCTTCATTGTACATATAACTACTCTTTCACAATCATAATGATGTCACTAAGCTTTCATAGCTCCTATTATCTGTAACTTAACTTGGTTGGACATCTAATTACCATTACCAATTCTAATCTTATTTTTAATCTCTTAACTTGTCTCATATATAAGAGCAGATCTTTCTCTTTATGAAATTCTTTCATTTAATGATTAATTAAATCTTAAGAAGTTGAACATAATGTTATAGATCATGGTTTAGGGTTACATTAGGTTCCTGGATGTCAAAAAGCTCTATTTCTTCAAATTAAGCTTATGGTAATCGATTACAAGCTTCTTATAATCGATTACAAGTCTGGCAGAAACTTTGTAATTGATTACAAGACTGATGTAATCGATTACATCAAGCCTCGAAATGCATTTCGTGACTGGGTAATCGATTACTAGCTCATGATAATCGATTACCACCTGGTTTTATATAGAACAACTGAGTTTTCATGTTGTAGTAACCCAAACCAATCACATATACATCAAAATCAATAACAAAACTCCATAGAAAACAAGCCAAATCAATTTTAAAATTATAAAACAAATATGGGTAATTTCATACCTATTTCTTATTTTGAAACTCAAGCAACATCCATGAATTCTAAGGGACCAAAACTAAACCTCTTACATCAAACAAGCTTAATCTCAACTCACTTCACCTTTGAAAGCAAGAGACTAGCATCTAAACTCACTAAGTTCACCTAAACCCATTTTTCCTCATCATGACAAACTAAAGAAACAAGATGAAGAAAGAGAGGAATGGATAGAAACAAACACCCTTACCTTCTTGTGAAGTTGATGCTTAAACCTTGGCCTTTCCTCTTTCTCTTCTCTTCATCTCCTCTTCTTCTTTCTTTTTTCTCTTTTCTTCTTCTCCTCTCCCTCTTTCATTTTCTGCTTTGAGAGAAATGAAGAGAAATAAGTCATATAATGACTTAACTTAATGGATAAGTATTAAAACTTAAACCACTTAGGAAAACTTTGATCTTATTATTTCAGATTTTCTCACCTCCATATGTATTAGAATAAATCCTAAGATTTATCTAATTACCAAATTCATCATTATCTTTAATTTTCATATTTGCATTGAGTCCATTCGGTATCAAAACACTTATGCGGTGTGTTTAAAAATACCAAATGAGCTCTGTTTACCTTCAAACTTTAAACTGCAACTTCCTTAACTTACTTATAACTTATAAATAGTTTATTGTAACACCCTCCTTTGCCACCTTTTCTAACTCAACAAAAGGAAACTAAGGTAAATTATAAAAGATTTAATTATTTATAATACGGTTTAAGAACTTCTTTCTTGTTCAAAATATAAATTTACCAAAGTTATAGGTACTATTTAAAAATATAATGAACCGATTAAGATTTGTATAATAGACACCACATAATATTTAACAATTATTTAGGAAATATAAAACTTACAGACTTAATTTTAAACAGTAGCAAACCCCATGTTGGGTCCTACTTAATAGTACAGTAAAACACTAACGAGAAAAACTCAACATACTTATTCCGTCTTGTATCCATCTTGATGCGTCTTATATCTGTTCCTGCTCAAAACTGCACACCAATGAATCTAGGATGACCACTCCTCAACATTGCCACCGAACCCAAAATAATTGTCTCCAGTCAAGCCTGAGAAACTCGTTCCATCTACTATACAAATTTTAACAATACAAGCACAACAAAACAATACAACAAAGAGGTGAGATCCCCTTTTCATCAATACCAATGTGGTAGCAAGGAATGATACGAATGACAAAGTCATTCCATACACACAATTATCATAATTATATTCATGTCATAATTTCATAAACAATTTCCATAATCATATATCATAGTATAATAACCAGCACCAATTTCATCATAACTAATACCATCAATATATATGAAATGATAATGTCCCACCATATGAACATTTATCATGCCATAACAATATGTGTACTAACCATGTGTACGCATACTAAACCAATTTTCGACTCTATAGAGGTTTTTCACAATTTCGAGATGAATGTTCTGGAATAAATGTCAGCCTTAGCCCAACAACATTACCAGTCCACGAAAGGAATCGTGTTCTTATCGGCTATCATCAATGCGTTACAATGGACTGCGTCACCAAGTGGCACATGGTACTTGCCAACTGTCCACTGGTTGACCGTCGTGCCTCAATGCCCCCAAGATCTATCATAGATCTCACTTTTCAATTCTCATTCACTCTTCAACCACAAAGGCCATATTAGCTAATTAGTTATTTTTCGTTCAATGCACGAATACCTCAATGCAATTCTGTTCAATGCACAAATACCTCAATGCATGTCTCAATTTCATCATATGCCTCAATGCATATCTTAATTTCATCATTAAAAGGATTCCCAAATGAGATTAGAACAACTGCCCATACAATTGTCTAATATCATAAGATCAATGGATATTATATAATCACTCATACAATTACATAATATCATCGATACATCCGAGTCCAGTACATCAGTTCTTACAGTATCTTTACTGTATTTTCAATCGCCTATCATTTTTATCGTGTTTTAACAATCACGTAATACTTTTGTTACGTTTTCAAATCGTGTAACCATTTTCTGATGTTTTCTCAATCGCGTAAAAATATTTACATGTTTTCCAAATTGCGTAGCGATTTTTCAATGTTTTCAAAATCGCATAGCTTAAAAATCATATTTTCAAGTCGCATAAATCATTTTTCATCATTTCTCAACTACATAAAACATTACTCAATATTTCAAACATCATATTGGATTTTTCAAAAATCAGTGTCATTTCCAACTTCATTTTCCACGTTTTCTTCAATTAAAAATCCTTTACGTAATATTTTTCATTATTTTTCCAAAATCAATATTTCCTTCAAACAATTATTCTAACTTAAAATTTCCTAACGCGCCTCAAAACCCAACGGGTGAGCTATACACCAGTAAACTTCAAGTCATCAATTTATTTCTCTTTATAAACTGATCCTACCAATTTCATAGTTTCCAAAAATAATTCTCACTTACTTTAAAAATCTCAAAATTCATTTCTTTAAATCCTTTACAAATAATCATCTAAGATTACTCTTAAAAATCATTCTTTTGACTTAATTTACCAATCCTTGGCATATTAACCGAAAATCACTAATAGCTTCATCATAAAACCTTTGTTCATTTTTATGTCCACTTTCTTTGCAAATCCTTAAAATCATTAACTTATTACCCTTTTTATCTAAAACTCATGATTACTAAAATACTTAGAATCTTTTGCCCCAAAAATAACTTTGAGGTCGTGTGCCTCCATGGTTCTTTGGAACCAACATATTTTTCTTTGTCATGTAAGTCACATCTTATTACATACACAAATCATCATGCATCATAAACACATACTAAAACAAATTATCAAAGCAACAAACATATCAATCACTAAACAATCATAAATATGGAAAGCTCTTAAACAAATAAGTGAAATAATCCTTATGGATTTTTCACCACACACATATCCATTCTTCACCACCAACCCATGGTTGATGTGGTAATCTCCCTTTTAACTTTTGGTGATTTCCTCTAAAGCTCCTTGCTTGTCCTCTTGAAATAGTTCTACTCCACCAAGTAGCACTTAAAAACAAAGAAACACATACAATATTAATATTCAAGGATATCAAACATGACCATAAGCCAAAATATGGTCTTAGAGACTTACCAAAGAAAAGAAAGATAAAGAACACAAATCTTCACCTAAAGGTTCTTGCTCTTGAGCTTGAAGATCAAGGTTGAAGATGGATGCTTTAGAGAAAGTCTCCAACATGAAAGTTTCTTAGAATATCATGTAGATCTAGGAAACTAGGTTGGGTGAAATTAAAAGAGATTGGAGGTGATTTCTAGGCCCTTGGCCGTGAGGTATAGGGAAAGGAAAAGATGAGAGTTTTTGTGTATAGTTTTTGGCTTTTGAAAGAACTCCTTGAAGATGGATGATTTTAACCAAAGCTTCAACTACAAAGATGCTTGGATTGATGTAAAGATTCGAGAAATGATGTTGGTAGAAATTATTAAAAATAGGAGAAATGTTTTCTCTTGCTTGGTCGAAACCATGAAAAAGAGAAAGTGAGAGGATTTGTGAATGTTTGCTTTAGGAAAATAAAGAAGGTGGGATCAAATGAATTAGAAGCTTTCCTATAGCCTTCCATGCTCTCAAAACTATGAGCCCCCCCCCCCTTTGGACACAAAGGAGTGTCCAAGTTCATCTAGCCACTTTTTGAAGCTTCAAGAGCCATTGATTGAATCAATGGTTGATCTTTGGTGTAGGTTTCCAAATGATAAGATTGAATTTGAACCAATGGATTTCTCCTCCATGAAACCTTAGCCATAAGATGCACCTCCAAAATGGATGGTCAATAACTTCTCTTCATATTTTCCATCCAAGGGTCACAAAAAGCCTTAGCCATTTTGTGAGACTAATCTCCACCATAGATTAAATCAATGGTAGATATCCAAAGCCTTGACCTCTAAGCTTCTTTCCTATTGGTTGTCACTTTTGTTGACCAATTTCTATTGGTTGGATGTTTACTAACTTGATTCCTATTGGTTGTTATTTTGGTTGACCAAATTCTATTGGTTGCTCTTGAAAAGTCTTTGCCACAAATGTTGACTTAATCTTATTAGTTAATCTTATTTCTATAGCTTTCCTATTGGTTCATCAAAGATTGACTACTTCTAATTGGTTTATCAAATGAAGACTAGATTCTAATTGGTTTATCAAGGAAGACTAAATTCCTATTGGTTTAAAATATAACCATCAAACTTGACCAATTCTTATTGGATTATTTCAAAGAGACTTGTTTTCTATTAGTTTAGAGAATTCAACCACTATCGTTGACTTTTCCAAAACTTAGCAAGCAAGCTACGTTCTCCTATTGGTTCGTCATAAAGGTTGTCATGATTAATTTCCAAAATATTTTTGGAAACTATTATCCAATGGACAATAATTACAGAAATTATTACACAATAGACATAACATAATGCTTATAAGTCAGTAAGTATTTGTCTGTTGGATAAATAAAAATACAGTATATTTTTATTTCATAGATAATTTCTAAAAATTAAAAGATTATGACATGTATCTCTCGAAATTGGGTTTAGTAAGTGTAACACCCCAAGAATTCGTATTTTATTTGTTTTGGTCGATTCCGAATTATTTTGAGTAATCTGATTTGACTTCTGTGAATTTTATAATTTTTATGATTTTTAGGAGTTTTTGGGAGTTTTTACGTTATTTATTATTTTAATATTATTTTTGAGCTGTGCATATAAGCCTTCATATTTTATTTTTTTTCTCAATCCTTAATTATTTTTACTAATCTGATTTAATTTTCATGAGTTTTATAATTATTATGATTTTTGTGAATTTTTGTGATATTTCAAATATTTTGAATATTTTAATATATTTTAGATATTTTAAGATATTTTGAATATTTTATTATATTTTAGATATTTTAAGATATTTTGAGATATTTTAAATATCATATTATATTTTTGATATTTTGGTATATTTTGAATGTTTAATAAATTTCTGATATTTTGGACTGTATGCGGGCTTGGGGCGGGCCCGGAAAAATAAAAATTTTTGTTAGCCAGAAAGCTTTATACTGTTGATTCAGAGCCGGGGGATCTTACTAAACCCGAAACCAGAAACAATTTTTGACATTTTGTTTCCCTACGATTTTATCTGACAAATAAAATCGGGGTATGTTTTATTATCCATAGGATAATATCTTTCTTGAAAAATATCTAGTGGATGATTCTAGACGTAAGCCTAGTCACCGACTCTAGAATGTTCTAGACGATGACTCATCATTTGGTGACTCACCTAGGTGACTAGCCTAGTGACTCATATGTTCCAAACTGTTCTAGAAGACTCTAGAAAATGCATCGTCACGCGCCTAGTCATCAAGCACTTTACACGTGGACCAATAAGGAGCCGGTCAAAGTTAGTGGTTGTGACTCATCGCGAAGGACCAATAGGAACTTGACACGTGGCATGACACCTCAGCACCTGTGACTCAGCATATTCAGGAAGCTTCTAGAAGTGGTGACTCGCCATGTTCCAGAAACGGTGACTCGCCATGTTCCAGAAGCGGTGACTCGCCATGTTCCAGAAGCAGTGACTTGCCACATTCTGGAAGGTTGTAGAAACGCTGACTCACCCTGTGACTCGTCGCAGTGAGTCACACATTTCAGAAGGTTCACTGACGACTTATCATGCTAACTTAGTGCTATGACTCACCATTGCTGACTCAGCTGATGACTCGCCATGCTGACTCACCTGTTCTAGAAATATCTACGCTGACTCACCATGCTGACTCATCGTAGTGAGTCACATGTTCTAGAAACTTCTCATTGATGACTCGCTCTGTGACTCATCAAGGGCAATCAGTAGAAAATGATCAACAATAGTTACTATCCAATTAGAATAAGAGAAAAATCTAGGTATATTTTATTATCCATTGGACAATAGACACTGACTTTACAAGTAGTAATTATTTTTCATTGCTTACAGTATACCAAAAAATATCTTAAGTCTTCATCTTTTTCATTAAGTCTATAAATAGGAGGGCTTTGATTCATTTGCAATTTTGGCAAGAAGCTCTCACCCCTTTTTCTCTCATTGTACTCCACGGCCATAGCACTTAAATGGAAGACAACCTTCATCCATTCATCTCACTTGCTCTCTTACACATCTTTTTCTCCAAAGAATCAAGAACAAACAACCAAAACTCTCTCATTTTCTCTCCTCCATAGATTCGGCCAAGAGGCCAGGGTTCTACCATCACTCTTCAGTAATTTACACTAACCATATATCTTGGATCCTTACCTTGTTTCAAGACACTTTGTAGTTCGAGTCTTGATCAAAATCACCTATTTTCAAGGAGTTCTTTCAAAGTTAAACACATAACTCTCACCTTTTCTCTCTATGGAAGCTCACGGCCAACCCCACAAAATCACCTTCCAAGCTTCAATAATTCTAGACAACCTTAGATCTTGAATTTCCATGCAATTCTAAGGAACTTTCATGTTGGAGATTTTTCCTAAATCATCCATCTTCATCTTTGTTCTTCAAGCTCAAGGTTTGGAGTTTTAAGGTGAAGTTTATGAAATCTTCACTATTGATTTCATTCTTTTCATCTAAACCATACTTTGATCCATGGTTTTTCTTATTTAAGCCTTAGATATTAATATTTCATGTTTTCTTTGATTTTCAAGAAGCACTTGGTGGTTGAAGTTCTTCTTGAAGGAGACAACAAGAGGACATACAAGGAACTTTGGAGGTTTCATCAAGAGGTAGGAGGGAGATTACCCTCATCAGCCATGTGTTGGTGGTGAGGAATGGATGTGTTTATGGTGAAGAATCTATAAGGATTCATTCACTTGATTGTTAAAGTTTTTCTAATTGTGATTGATTTTGTGTGCAAGCATGTCTATAGCTTTAAAATATATGGTATGTGTTTTATGATTGCTTTAATATATGGTATGTGTTCACAGATGCATGATAGTTATTGTAAGACATGAATAATATGTTGAAGAATTGCATGAGTGTTCCAAAGAACACATATAGCTCACGGTTTTTACTATCCCAAAGAGAACCAAAATGTTCTCAACTATTTTCTAAAGCAAGGATTAATAAACTTAATTAGTAATGATTTTTACAAGAACTTAGTTAGTAGAAGATAATTTAAAAATGATTTAAACATAGTGAATTTCAGCCAACATGCCAATTTAAGACACTTTTGATCTAAATTATTTTCTAAGAGTAGATTATGTAATTTAATAAAGGGGAACTCAATTTAATAAAATTTAGAAATATAAAGAGAATGATTTTAATGATAATAAATTGGATTAAGAATTTTTATAAGAGATTAAATGATGAGAAACAATTAAATAAAATTTTTATGCATAGAATGATTTTGGGCCAACATGCCTACTTATGATGTTTTTAATCCAAAACTATTTTAAAAATGTGGACTTATGAAATTAATTCAATGAGAACTTAATTAAATAGATTTTTGATAAACAATGGAAAGTAATTTAATTTTTAGAGTTAAATCAGTGAATTTAAGCAATGGTGTAAATACTCAAAAAATACTAACGTATAGTTCACTCGTTGAGTTTTGAAACGCATTAGCAAGTTTTGAGATGTAATTATTAGTTATGATTAAGAAAAGTAAATTTTTGATGGAAACGTAGAAAATATCACTTAATGAATTTTCTAGATAAAATGTCGCTAAAATTAATTAAAAATGGACTAATAATAGAGAAAGTTTCAATATAAAATTTGAACGTATGGAAAATATTCTACGTAGTTTAAAAGTATTACAAATAGCTTACGCGGTTTTAAAATAATGATCTTAAAGCTTTACAATTAAGAAAATGATTTAAAAATCTTACGCGATTGAGAAAATGATTTAAAAATACTACGCAATTTTAAAAACGTTGAAAAATATTTAAGCGATTGAAAAACATTTGTAAAAATGATGAGATTGTGAAAACTCAATAAAATTTTTACGCGATTAAATGGAATAGCAAATTTTACTGTCAGGCCAAAGTGGTGGACCCAGACATATGGAAATATCGTACGTCAGGTGGAAATGTACTGTATTTGAGATTATTGCCATTGAGGGCATTTGCGTACGTCAGGTGGGAACGTACTATATTTGAGATTATTGCCATTGAGGGCATTTGCGTAAATATGATAATATTTTGAGACTAAGGGTAATTTGGTAATTATTGTTTTTATTCATGCATTAAGTTGTGCCAATTTAGTTGATATTGGTGATTGATTGACTAGGCGAATAACACCGTGTTGTTAGTGTGATAAGCGTAGTGTGGTTCTTTTTTGTATGGACTTGGAGGCATTAGTGTGCGGAGTATTCCACATGGGGACAGTTAGTCGCTCCTCTGGGCCGTGGTAAGTGGCAACACACTAGTGATCTCGACACGCACTATACTTAATCAAGATCTTGTAAAGACTATTTTAGTACAATGCCTGTAGTTACATGATGTTTGGACTGTGTGCTACTACACGATGTTTGGACTGTGTGCTACTACACGATGTTTGGACTGTGGGCTATAGACACAATGTTAGACAGTGCAATAGCTTGGTTGGACAGCCTGAGGTACTTATAGTTCTTTAGGGGTCATTCTCTCTGATGTCTGTGTCTAGTTCCACGGAGTAGGAATGAGTCTGTACATATTTGCATATGTGGTCTGCATCTTAATGTGGTTATTTATATTCAAAGTTGAGATACTATGTATGATGTGTTGATGTGGGTTATTATGCATGATGTGACTATATGATTTATTGTATCAATTGTTATATCTGTTATGGTAATATTATTGCTGTTCATTTCATTACAATATATGTTTATTGGAATTATTTGTAAATTGATAACATGATTATATATGTGATATCTGTGTGTATGGAATGACTTTGTCATTCGTATCATTCTTTGCTGCCGTACTGGTATTGGTGAAAGGGGATCTCACCTCTTTATTGTATTGTTTTGTTGTGTTTGTATTGTTTAAATTTGTATAGTAGATGAAGCAAGTATCTTAGACTTTTGGAGGCAATGTTCTGTGGTCGGTGACTACGTCGAGAAGTGATCTTCTCAGTTTCAACAGGATGCAGTTTGGTGGAGAGACGGAACATGTATGTTGGATTTTTCTCGTTAGTGTTGTTACCGTGCTATTAGTAGTACCCGTCATTGGGTTTTGCTACTGCTTCTCTGAGTCTGTAAGTTATATGTTTTATTTCTTTATTGAATATTATGTGGTATAAATAAAGCTGTGTAATAATCTTTTCAGTTTATTTTCTATATTACTTATACTTCGGTAAGTTTATGTTTCCGCAAAAAGAAATTTTAAAATCTATATTTTAGAACTCAAATCTTTTATGAAATGTTTTTTTAGGTTTTAAGTTTTTAGTCGAAAATGTGATGCCCTATGGAGGGTGTTACATTAGTTAGTATCATAGCACTATTAGAGTCTTTTGGGGTTTGTGGTTATGTCTATCTTGTTTATGCTGTGTGACTCTCTGTGCTTGGACTCCGAAAGGAGACAGTGTTTGTTTAAAATGGTTACTTTGGTTTCCATTGTATTTTGGTTCATCCGTCTTTGAAGAAAGGCGATGGCTCGTGGTAGACGTACGCGTGTGGAAGCAGGACGTGATAGCGGCGATATGACTGCAGCTATGGAAGTGGTGCAAAGAACAGTTGAAGGAACGGTATAGCAGGGCCAAAGGATTACTCAGCAACAGGAAATGGTAGCCTAGATTTAGAATCGAACAAAGTCAGAATAAATCTTAAAATACGAGATTTCGTAATGTTGGACCATATTGGTTCCGAAGGAGGAAAAATCGTAAGGCCAAGCGATTCCAGTGGAAAGCGTATTCGTGATCATCGGGAAATCAACAACAACAACAATTTCATAGAGGAAGAGCCAGTGGTAGTAGGTTTGGTTAAACCGTGACATCTGTACCAAAATGTTAGAAGTGTGGGAAAGATCATCTAAAAAGTGACTGTACAATCAAAGGAATCATCTATTTCAAGTGAAGGATGCCTGGACATTTTGCTGAAAAGTGTATTCCACCAAAGACAAAATCATCTATTAGTAATGAACGTGCTTCAACATCTTAAGTAGAATGGAGCGTCGATTCTTCAAGTGGAGCAAAAGCATCTCAAATTGAAGACCTAAACAAAGAAGGTTGTGTCACAAAAGGTGATCCTTTAATTATACTGTATAATTCTGAGGGTAACCCATTTCTTTATGGCATATAATTGTGTGGGTCAATTACAGTTATCTATGTCTTCATTATCTCTTGACCTGGTTGTTTCTACTTCTATTGCTAAAACATGTGGTTGAGGACTTGAGTTACTTAAACCATCCTAAGTCTGTTAAATAATTGAATCTTTTCTGTTGATTCAATTGGTATACCTCTTTTTCAAAAACAGACGTGATCTAAAAATATGGATTGGGCATTTTCCGACCATCCATGCTCTGTTAGACTTATCGGTCGAATTATTCAACTTAAAAAGCTCACTTCTAAATTCATCATACCACATCAATTTCTCTATGGGATAGGTCCGATGGTATGGATGACTCTACCATCTTTTCTTTCTATGCCATCATGATATCTTTCATGTGTCACAATTACGAAGAACACATTTTTGGTTCAGCCCATTCTTTTATGATTAATTGACTGTGTGGGTTGATTAGAGCTATCAGTATCTCTATTACCTTTTGATTTATCTATTTCTACTTTCATTGCTAAACCCATTGTTACTATCCAGTTCCTTAAACAATCTTTTCTGTTAATTTAAATTGTCTACCTTTTTCACGAGATAGATGTGATCTTACAAGTGGATTGGTTATCTTTAATCATATCCTGTAGATTGTTTCAGTAAAATTTTGGTGTCTCGAAAAACTCATTTTTAAAATCAGACAATATCAAATTTCTTGTTGGATATGCCTGGTAACATATCGGATAGTTTCACTATCTTTTCTTTCTAACCTTTATAATGTTCTTTTATATATTGTAATTGTAAGAGAGGATGTTCCTAGTCCAATTCATGTCATAGTATTAGAATACAGTACTGTTGAAAAAGAAAACTTGATTTGTGAGGCACTTCTTGTTAAAAGTAAAGGCAGAAGAGTGAAGCGGTACAAAGGCAAGAAAAATTTCAAGTGATATTGTTCAGAGTGGCGAATGCTCCCACAATATTTATAGGTTATGTGGATAGTCTTTTTCATCATTATCTGGACAAAATTGTCATTATCTTTATTAACGAGATTCTGGTCTAATCTCGAAATTATGAGGAACATGCTAAATATCTCAGTGCGGTTCTCCACATTTTAAAGGAGCAGTTAAACACGAGGTGAGGAGTTTTCATTGGTTGAAGTAATCTTGAATGATGTAAGCGGTGATGCAACGTGAGAACTGAAAGACAAGATGAAGGAGTAGTATCCATGATTGTTCTGAGACTACTACGAATTTCGGGGGCGAAATTCTTTTTAGGAGGGGAGTGTTGTAACACTCCAAGAATTCGTATTTTATTTGTTTTGGTCGATTCTAAATTATTTTGAGTAATCTGATTTGACTTCTGTGAATTTTATAATTTTTATGATTTTTAGGAGTTTTTACGTTTTTGATTATTTTAATATTATTTTTGGGTTATGCATATAAGCCTTCATATTTTATTTCTTTCTCTCAATCCTTAATTATTTTTACTAATCTAATTTGATTTTCATGAGTTTTACAATTATTATGATTTTTGTGAATTTTTGTGATATATCGGATATTTTGAATATTTTAATATATTTTAGATATTTTAAGATATTTTGAATATTTTATTATATTTTAGATATTTTGAGATATTTTGAATATTATATTATATTTTTTTTTTGATATTTTGGTATATTTTGAATGTTTAATATATTTCTGATATTTTGGGCTGTATGCAGGCTTGAGGCGGGCCCGAAAAAAAAAAATTTATTAGCCAGAAAGCTTTGTACTGTTGATTCGGAGCCGGGGGATCTTACTAAACCCGAAACCGGAAACAGTTTTTGACATTTTATTTCCCTATGATTTTATCTGACAAATAAAATCGGAGTATGTTTTATTATCCATAGGATAATATCTTTCTTGAAAAATATCTAGTGGATGATTCTTGACGTCAGCCTAGTCACTTACTCTAGAATGTTCTAGACGATGACTCATCGTTTGGGGACTCACCTAGGTGACTAGCCTAGTGACTCATATCTTCCAGACTGTTCTAGAAGACTCTAGAAAACGCATCGTCACGCGCCTAGTCATCAAGCACTTTACACGTGGACCAATAAGGAGCCGGTCAAAGTTGGTGGCTGTGACTCATCGCGAAGGACCGATACGAACTTGACACGTGGCATGACACCTTAGCACCTGTGACTCAGCATATTCAGGAAGCTCCCAGAAGCACTGACTCGCCATGTTCTAGAAGCGGTGACTCGCAATGTTCCAGAAGCAGTGACTCGCCACATTCTGGAAGGTTGTAGAAACGCTAACTCACCCTGTGACTCGCCGCAGTGAGTCACACATTTCAGAAAGTTCCCTGACGACTTATCATGCTGACTCAGTGCTATGACTCACCATTGCTGACTCAGCTGATGACTCGCTATGCTGACTCACCTGTTCTAGAAATATCTACGCTGACTCATCATGCTGACTCACTTGTTCTAGAAATATCTACGCTGACTCATCATGCTGACTCATCGTAGTGAGTCACATGTTCTAGAAACTTCTCATTGATGACTCGCTCTGTGACTCATCAAGGGCAATCAGTAGAAAATGATCAACAATAGTTACTACCCAGTTAGAATAAGAGAAAAATCTAGGTATATTTTATTATCCATTGGATAATAGACACTGACTTTATAAGCAGTAATTATTGTTCATTGCTTACAGTATACCAAAAAATATCTTAAGTCTTCATCTTTTTCATGAAGTCTATAAATAGGAGGGCTTTGATTCATTTGCAATTTTGGCAAGAAGCTCTCACCCCTTTTTCTCTCCTTGTACTCCATGGCCATAGCACTCAAATGGAAGACAACCTTCATCCATTCATCTCACTTGCTCTCTTACACATCCTTTTCTCCAAAGAACCAAGAACAAACAACCAAAACTCTCTCATTTTCTCTCCTCCATGGATTCGGCCAAGAGGCCATGGTTCTACCATCACTCTTCAATAATTTACACCAACCATATATCTTGGATCCTTACCTTGTTTCAAGACACTTTGTAGTTGAAGTCTTGATCAAAATCACCTATTTTCAAGGAGTTCTTTCAAAGCCAAACACATAACTCTCACCTTTCCTCTCTATGGAAGCTCATGGCTAACCCCATAAAATCACCTTCCAAGCTTCAATAATTCTAGACAACCTTAGATCTTGAATCTCCATGCAATTCTAAGGAACTTTCATGTTGGAGATTTTCCCTAAATCATCCATCTTCATCTTTGTTCTTCAAGCTCAAGGTTTGGAGTTTTAAGGTGAAGTTTATGAAATCTTCACTATTGATTTCATTCTTTCCATCTAAACCATATTTTGATCCATGGTTTTTCTTATTTAAGCCTTATATATTAATATTTCATGTTTTCTTTGATTTTCAAGAAGCACTTGGTGGTTGAAGTTCTTCTTGAAGGAGACAACAAGAGGACATACAAGGAACTTTGGAGGCTTCATCAAGAGGTAAGAGGGAGATTACTCTCATCAGCCATGTGTTGGTGGTGAGGAATGGATGTGTTTGTGGTGAAGAATCCATAAGGATTCATTCACTTGATTGTTTAAAGTTTTCCTAATTGTGATTGATTTTGTGTGCAAGCATGTCTATAGCTTTAAAATATATGGTATGTGTTTTATGATTGCTTTAATATATGGTATGTGTTCATAGATGCATGATAGTTATTGTAGGACATGAATAATATGTTGAAGAATTGCATGAGTGTTCCAAAGAACACATATAGCTCACGGTTTTTACTATCCCAAAGAGAACCAAAATGTTCTCAACTATTTTCTTAAGCAAGGATTAATAAACTTAATTAGTAATGATTTTTACAAGAACTTAGTTAGTAGAAGATAATTTAAAAATGATTTAAACATAGTGAATTTCGACCAACATGCCAATTTATGACACTTTTGATCTAAATTATTTTCTAAGAGTAGATTATGTAATTTAATAAAGGGGAACTCAATTTAATAAAATTTAGAAATATAAAGAGAATGATTTTAATGATAATAAATTGGATTAAGAATTTTTATAAGAGATTAAATGATGAGAAACAATTAAATAAGATTTTTATGCATAGAATGATTTTGCGCCAACATGACTACTTATGATATTTTTAATCCAAAACTATTTTAAAAGTGTGGACTTATGAAATTAATTTAATGAGAACTTAATTAAATAGATTTTTGATAAACAATGTAAAGTAATTTAATTTTTAGAGTTAAATCAGTGAATTTAAGCAATGGTGTAAATACTCGAAAAATACTAACGTATAGTTCACTCGTTGAGTTTTGAAATGCGTTAGCAAGTTTCGAGATGTAATTATTAGTTATGATTAAGAAAAGTAAATTTTTGATGGAAACGTAGAAAATATCACTTATTGAATTTTTTAGATAAAATGTCGCTAAAATTAATTAAAAATGGACTAATAATAGAGAAAGTTTCAATATAAAATTTGAACATATGGAAAATATTCTACGTAGTTTAAAAGTATTACAAATAGCTTACGCGATTTTAAAATAATGATCTTAAAGCTTTACAATTAAGAAAATGATTTAAAAATCTTACGCGATTGAGAAAATGATTTAAAAACACCACGCGATTTTAAAAACATTGAAAAATATTTACGCGATTGAAAAACATTTGTAAAAACAACGAGATTGTGAAAACACAATAAAATTTTTACGCGATTAAATGGAACAGCAAATTTTACTGTCAGGCCAAAGTGGTGGACCCAGACATGTGGAAATATCGTACGTCAGGTGGAAACGTACTGTATTTGAGATTATTGCCATTGAGGGCATTTGCGTACGTCAGGTGGGAACGTACTATATTTGAGATTATTGCCATTGAGGGCATTTGCGTAAATATGAGAATATTTTGAGACTAAGGGTAATTTAGTAATTATTATTTTTATTCATGCATTAAGTTGTGCCAATTTAGTTGATATTGGTGATTGATTGACGAGGCGAATAACACCGTGTTATCGGTGTGATAAGCGTAGTGTGGTTCATTTTTGTATGGACTTGGAGGCATTAGTGTGCGGAGTATTCCACATGGGGACAGTTGGTCGCTCCTCTGGGCCGTGGTTAGTGGCAACACACTAGTGATCTCGACACGCACTATACTTAATCAAGATCTTGTAAAGACTATTTTAGTACAATGCCTGTAGTTACACGATATTTGGACTGTGTGCTACTACACGATGTTTGGACTATGGGCTATAGACACAACGTTAGATAGTGCAATAGCTTGGTTGGGCAGCCTGAGGTACTTATAGTTCTTTACGGGTCATTCTCTCTGATGTCTGTGTCTAGCTCCACGGAGTAGGAATGAGTCTGTGCATATTTGCATATGTGGTCTACATCTTAATGTGGTTATTTATATTCAAAGTTGAGATACTATGTATGATGTGTTGATGTGGGTCATTATGTATGATGTGACTATATGGTTTATTGTATCAATTGTTATATCTGTTATGGTAATATTATTGCTGTTCATTTCATTACAATATATATTTATTGGAATTATTTGTAAATTGATAACATGATTATATTTGTGATATCTGTGTGTATGGAATGACTTTGTCATTCGTATCATTCTTTGCTGCCATACTGGTATTGGTGAAAGGGGATCTCACCTCTTTACTGTATTGTTTTGTTGTGTTTGTATTTTTTAAATTCGTATAGTAGGCGAAGCAAGTATCTTAGACTTTTGGAGGCAATGTTCTGTGGTCGGTGACAGCATCGAGGATTGATCTTCTCAGTTTCAACAGGATGCAGTTTGGTGGAAAAATAGAACATGTATGTTGGGTTTTTCTCGTTAGTGTTGTTACCGTGCTATTAGTAGTACCCGTCATTGGGTTTTGCTACTGTTTCTTTGAGTCTGTAAGTTATATGTTTTATTTCTTTATTGGATATTATGTGGTATAAATAAAGCTGTGTAATAATCTTTTCAGTTTATTTTTTGTATTACTTATACTTCGGTAAGTTTATGTTTCCGTAAAAAGAAATTTTAAAATCCATATTTTAGAACTCAAATCTTTTATGAAATATTTTTTTAGGTTTTAAGTTTTTAGTCGAAAATATGATGCCCTATGGAGGGTGTTACAGTAAGATTCCCCGGCTCTGAATAAATACGTAAAGATTTTTTCCAGCCTGAAAATTATTATTATCCTGACTCGGAGTAAATCACACAAAATGATCAAATACAGTCACGAAACAGTCAAAATATTTTTACAGTAGATAGAAAATTACAAAACAGTACAATTTTATCATTATTGTCAAATAGCTAAATTTTGGGGTGTTACAACTCTCCCCCTCTAAAAAGAATTTCGTCCTCGAAATTTGCGTACCTTCATATAAATGCAGATATTGTTTCCCCATTTTGTCTTCTAGCTTCAACGTTGCATCTTCAGTTACATCATTTCAAATTACCGTAACTCTTCTCGTCGTTTGTTGCATAAGTTCAAATCCTTATGCCATGATTTCCCACACTTTTTGCCACTACAAAGGATGTCATATGTTGTTGTCCACATAAGACTATCGAACTTAGCTCCTTCTAATCGAATAGGTACCTCAGACCCTTGCAACCACTGTAGACATTGAATATTGCTTCATACGGAAAATACTTCTAGACCTTTAAAGTAAACACCATAACAACTAACTTTAACCAAACTGCGAACGTCAGCGGTTGTCTTCAGTCTTTCTCATTGAAGAATTGCTTCCCTATCATTCTACCAATCGTTGCTTAAGTTCAGCTAATTCTGACAGCAACATGTAACATAGTAACACAGATTTAGGATTAAATCCTAATATTAGATCAACAGAAAACTCTATCTCTTTTTTTTTTAGATATTCCAGGTACATCATTAGAAAATTTTGGGAAACTTATATAAACCATAGGAAAGACATCTACATCACTCTCGCTCTTGACCTTTAAGAATATAGTGACATGTATCTTTGAACTTCTTCCCTCAACAGAGCTTCAACTTTGTTGACTGTTAGAAATCCATAGGTCTTAGTCTTAAAGAAAACTAAGGTTTTATTAAAACAATCTAGCAGGGTATGGTCGAAAAAAATAACCAATCCATTTATAGAATCATGAACCCAAATAGATGGATTTTAGGCAAGCAAATTAAATCAACAGAAAAGATTTGATCTTTCAAGGAGATAGGATAGATTTAGCAAACTTAAATAACAACAAGAAGTTTAGAAATAAGAGTAGGAATACTCAGATCGAAAGATAATGAAGACACAGATAACTCTAATTGATTTACTAAATCATAAGCCATAAAAGAAAAATTTGACCCCGTTCTAGTTATTGGTAGTCCAACCACAAAGTCCACTATGATACCGTCCTACTTCCATTCAAGAATAGATAAAGGTTACAACATTCCAATTTTCTTTTTGTAATGTCGTTTCTTTCCTTTCGAATCATTTCACATTCTTGTTTTCAATCTTAACAAAAGTGTGTCATTAGCCAAGTTCTCTCTTAATTGTATTGTATTTAATACTATGACATGGGTTGAATCAGGAATATACTTTCTTGCAATTGCGATACATGGAAAATATTCTGAAGGTTTAGAAAGAAAAGATAATAAAGCTATCTATTATATTATCAGACATATCTGACAAGAAATTTGATATGACTGACTTTAGGAATAAGTTTTCAAAAACTCATAAATTTTATTGGAACAGTTTATAGGATATGGTTGAAAGATAACCAATCCATTTCAAAGATCAATGTCCATTTGTGAAAGAGATAAATAAATAGAATTAACGAAAAAGATTTGGTCAATCACAGAAATAGGATAGTTTAAGCAACTTAAGTAAGAACAACAGGTTTAGTAGTAGAAACAGAAATGGTTTATTCAAAAAGAGTAACGAAGACATAGATCACTTAAAGCAATCCACACCATCATAAGCCATAAAAGAAATGGGTTATGTAACATCCCAAAATTTCCTATCTCATAAACAGTAATTTTGACAGTTAACAGAATTTTACTGTTTAGTAATTTCTGTGCACTGTAAAATTATTTTGTTTATTCCGTCAGCGTATTTGATCGTTTTGAGTGATTTACTCCGTGTCAGGAAAATAAAAATTTTCGGGCCGGGGAAAACTTTACGTAATTTAATTTTTACCGTTAGGTAATTATTTTACGTAATCTGATTTGATATTTGTGCGTTTTCTAATATTTGTGATTTTTGTGGATGATTATGAATTTTTTTACTGTATGTGGGCCCAGGTGGTCCTATGTGGGCCCAGGTGACCTTACGTGGGCCCAGGTGGGTCCCGCAAAGCAAAAAATTTTCTACGCATAGAAAAATTTGTACTGTTTAGACGGAGATAGGGGATCTTACTAAACCTGAATCCGGAAACAGTTTTAGAAAATTTCTTGTACTGTGTTTTGTACTGTATTTATTTATCGGGTGATAAAAATACAGTAAATATATTCTTTTGTGGGGTTTTAGCAGATAAAAATATAAATTAAATTGCTTAAGTCAACATTGGTGGTTTGGATATCCACCATTGATTTAATTAATGATGGAGACTTGATCTTGATTTAATCAACGGTGGAGATTTGATCTTAAAAATAAATAAGATCATTTATAACCGTTAGGTGGAGATTAAATCAATGGTAGAGATTTGATCTCAAAAAGTGACAAAGATCATTTATAACCATTGGATTTAGAAGTGATCAAGGGTGGAGAATTGGCCTTGTAAAGTAACAAGGACCATTTATGACCATTGGATTTAGATTTAATTAATGGTGAAGATTTAGTCTTAAAAAGTAGCAAAGACTAATTATAACCTTTGGATTAAAAGTTTGAAGGAGCAATCTTGACCATTAATTTTTGGAGACACATCCAATGACTAGAATTTAAAGGAGAAAGATCCAATGGCCTAGATTAAGTCTTCTAATCTAAAGCTACACCTAAAGCCTACATTAATCCAAACCATTGAATTAATCAATGGCTTAGAATGCTTCAAATAATGGCTTGAAAAGATGACAACTTTGAAGAAGCAAGGATGAAGGGGGGGATGGTTTTTGCATGTTTTTGGAACTAAAGGAAAAGTTTCAATGCATTAATTGATGCTTTATGTCATTGTTAGATGTCTTGATCAATGTTGCATCATTATTGAACTCTTTGAAGAAGCATGGAGGGGGGCTACGGTTTTGGGCTGCATTTAGAGACAAAAGTGACATTTGAAGACTATATTGGTCACCTTTGGTCATTATTGACCATACTTCATCATTCTTGAAACTTTCCTTCAAGCAAAGCTCTTAGAAAATTTTCTCTCCTTCTCCTTCTAGCAAGTTCACGGCCAAGCACCATTGATGTGGCTTCCATCACTCTTTAATTTCATCGAACCTAGTTTCTTGAATCCTTACCTTATTCTAAACAACTTTCATGTTGAAAGTTTCTTCAAAATCCAACATCTAGTACTTCAAAATCCAAGCTTCAAGATTCTACCAAAAATGGTAAATTTCATATTTCTTCTTCTAATCTTCTAGTTTTGATTTTCTAAGCCATGATTGAACCATGGTTTACCTATTTCTACACTTGTTATTGATTTTAACATTTGTTTGTAATTTTTTTAGGAATTTTCCATGGAGATCCATGAAATTGGTGGAAGGAAAACTAAGTGTTTTCACTTCATCCTTTATCTTAACCAAATCTAAGAAGCTTTTCTCTCACAAAAATCAAAAATTTCATCTTTGTTCTTCAAGAGATACCATTCAGTCAAGACCCCTAAAACCACTCTCTAATCTCTTTTAATTTCATCCAACCATAGATCTTGAATCTACATGATATTCTAAACAACTTTCATGTTGGAGACTTCCTCTAAATTATTCATCTTCATGGACTTTCTTCAAGATCAAAGTTATGAGGTATTTATGGTGAAGTGTAAGGAAACTTCATTTCTTCTCTCTTTTTCATGATCTAAACCATGTTTGATCCATGGTTTTCTTAATCAAGCTTAGTATACTAATTTTTATGTATTTTGTTTTGTATTTGAGAAGCCCTTGGTGATGAAGGACTTAGAAAAAGAAGCAAAACAAGGAGCTTTTGAGGATCTTCAAGAGGTAAGAGGGAGATCCATCTCACCAACCAAGCATGGTGGTGAGAGATGGTCTTATATTTGATGGGTGTTGAATCCATGTGAGGATTCATATCCATGGTCATGTAATAATTTATATGTGTTTATGAGCTTTGATTAATTGCCTATGCTTAATATGCTTTGCATGAGTTTATGATTTTGATGGTATGCTTATACTATGCATGATTATAATATGGCATGCTTTTATATATATATATATATATATATATATATATTGTGTTTGTATGTGTATGCATGATTTGATGATGGAAAGAAAATTAATTTTGGTCCCAATGGCCAAGGAGAGCTACGGTTTTGATGCCCTTGATTAGGGTTTATGTTGAAAATTTTTCAAGAACAAGGAAATTGATTTGTTTAATGAAAATTATGAAGTGGAGAAAAAAATGAATTTTCTTGGTTCTAAAGACTATGGAATTTTCGGTCAAGACACCTCAACATAGGTGTTTATAACTTAATATTTTCATGGAAGAATAAAATTGGATTGATTTGAAAAGCATGGAAAATGAACAAAGGATATGTTTTTCAAGAGAACAAGAACATGGTTTTAAAGGATTTTTATTGATTTACTTTGTGTAAAAAGATCCTAAGTGTTTTTTTTTTAACATGAGTTTTGAATGAAACGGGCAAACGTTGATTTTAAGGATTTGCAAAGAAAGTGAAAAAGAATTTGTAAAGAAAGTAAAAATGAATTTGAACAAATGGGTTTGGTTTTATGACCATTGGTATTTTGGTTTAAAAATAAAATTTTAATGGTTTTGTTTGTATAAAACCATATCAATTTAGAAGGAAAAATATTTGATGGTTTCAATAGTCATGTCTACATTTTAGAAGGTTTGTAATGCCTTGGTTTTATAAAATAAAGTAATTTTCAAAGTAGAAATACAGTTTGGTTTAATACAAGGATTTTAGAAAGGGAATCAGAGTATTTTATCACTTGAGAAAATTTTGTAAACGAAAGACAGAGAGAGGTTGAAAATGTTTTAACCTCAATTTGTTTTGAAAAGAATTGATTTTAAAATTGGTTTGAAAAAAATGGAAAATATAATGGTGATTTGAGAATTTATTAACGTATAACTTATTTTTAAGTTTTGGAGTACGTTAGGAAAATTTAAGATTTTGAAACGTTGATTTATATCAATGGAAAAGTGATTTTTGTAGATTATATTTTGGAAAAAGATTTTCTTGAGTAAGAAAATATATTAAATGAAGTATAAAGTTATATTATTTTGGGAAAAGTTGAAAAGGAATTTTTAAAGGTCAAGAAATATTTTCTGTAATGAAATTGTGGTTAAAAATATTTACGTATCTTAAAAACGTGATTTTTAAGTTACGCGATTTGAATTACGTTTAAATATTTTACGTAATTTGAATTACTGTTGAAAAATCAATATGTGATTTAAAAGTGATAGAATTTTTTTATGTGATTGTGAAAATGACGGAAAATCGTTATGTGATTTAGAAAGTGTTTTAAATATTTTGAGAATGATGGAAAATGATTTACGGGACGTAAAAGAATGATTTTTAAGTTATGCGATTTTGAAACAGTGAAAAAATACTATGTGATTTGAGAAACGTATATTTTTACGCAATTAAGAAAAATGTTGAAAAATTAGTATGTGTTTTAAAAGTGCAACAGAAGAGTTGCGGTATTTTGAAAATGTAATAGAAACATTACTGTATTGTGAAAACGTAATAGAAGTGTCACGGTATTGTGAAAATATAACAGAAATGTTTTAGAATTTTGAAAACGTAACATAAGTGTTACGATATTTTGAAAACGTAACATAAACATTTTGGAAATGTGAAAACATAACAGAAACATTTTGGAATTGTGAAAATGGAACGGAAATGTTGCGCAATTTTGTGAAAACACGACGAAAGTGTTTTATAACTATGAAAATGTGATAACATGATTTCGCTATTGTAAATACAGTATGATTACTGTTGAACCAGTGTATAAACATTGTGTGAGAAAATGACGTGTTTTGCCTGTGATTAGCATTTGGTGCATTATACATGCATTGAAAAGATATGCCTGTGATTGGCATTGGTGCATTATACATGCATTGGAAAAAATATGCGTTGAGGCATATGATTGAACAAATGAAATTTGAAAAGATTTGGCTCTTGTGGTTGGACTTGCACTGATATATTTGTGCATTGTATAAAGTATAGCTAATAAGCTATTTTGGCCCTTGTGGTTGAAGAGGGAATGAGAATTGATAGTGAGATCTATGATGGATCTTGGGGTGCGTCAAGGCGCGGCGGTCGACCAATGGATAGCTGGCGAGTACCCTGTGCCACTTGGCGATGCAGTCCGTTGCAACGCATTGACGATACCCGACAAGAACATGATTCTTTTCTACGACTGGGAGATTGTCTGTGGGCTTAGGCTGGACAATTAACCAGAGCATTCTTCTCGAAATTGTGAAAACCTCCATGGAGTTGTTTTTGAAAAACTGAGTCTTTGTGCACATGCATAAATCTGAGCATTTATATCTGTATGATATATTAATTGAGGAATATTGGCTATGACAATTGTTTTGAATACTTGGATGATGATGATGATAATCATGTTGATGGCATTGTTGTGATTATTATGTGATGATAATAATGGTATGATGATGATAGTTGATTAATGTTGAGTGCATTATCGAAATTCTAGTATGATATATCTGTATAATATGTTGTTGTGTTATCTCTGTACTGCCATGTTGGTATTGGCGTAGGTGATCTCACCTCTTTGTTATGTTGTTTTGCTGTGTCTGTACTGTTAAAATCAAATAATAGAAGGATCGAGTTGTCTTAGACATAACGGGCAATGAATACTCTGAGATGGGTGACAACAATAAGGAGTGGATATTCAGGACTCGAAAGTGTGCAGTGTTGACAAAGAACAGATGTCTGGTGCAACAAGATGGTTACACAACAGAATAAGTACGTTAAGTTTTAACGTTAGTGTTGTACTGTGCTATTAAGTAGGACCCGCCATGGGGTTTGCTACTGTTAAAAAAAAAGAGTCTGTTAGTTTTATATTTCTCTTTAAATTGTGAAATATTAATTGGTGTCAATATTGTATATGAATCTGTTTCAATATATGTTTTTCAGTATTACATATAAATTTCAGTAAGTTTATGTTTCAGTAAAGAAAGAAATTTTGAAACCCATATTTTCATAACTCAAAGCTTTTATGAATTGATTTTCAGATTATGAGTCGGGAGTCAGACATGTGATACCCTAGGGAGGGTGTTACAGGTTACCTCTAGAATTATACAGTATAGTCAAAGGGTCACTTCCTATAGCACAATCTCTTTTGTTTAAGTCTTTAATCTGGGATGCTTTCGCGCCTCTTGGATTAACGATTCTTCCTTCTATGTGAGATTTTAAAATATGTTTATTACCAACGAAAGGTTTCGTCTTTGGTGAAGTACAATTCCTGAAAACGTGTCTGGGTTTCTTACACTTGAAGCAGATCATTCCCTTGAACGTATAGTGCTTTATTGCGTGCTCTTTTGCACACTTCAAATATGTTGGCAAAGATACCGCAGTCTGACTGGGTTTACCACTACAAACATTTCCTCCATATGGTTGCTGTTGTTGTTGACTTCCTTGTAATCGTAAATACGTTTTTTGTAACACCCCAAAACTTTACAAAAAATGACTTTTATATCCTGAATGTAATGTTTGATGTTTTTCAACTTTAGGATAAATGATCGTTATATCCTTTTTGTACTGTTTGTTATTTTTCTGTATGAAATGCTATTTTATTTTACTGTCTGTGATTTTATTTGAACTTTTTGTGCGATTTGCTCTGGGACAGGAAAATAATATTTTCTGGGCCGGGGAAATCTTGTTTTAATTATTCGGAGCTGGGGGATCTTACTAAACCCAATTCTGAATGATACGGTTAATAATCTTTTAATTTTTAGGATTTAACTGTGCAATAAAATAATTTTATATTATTATAATATTATTGGTAATGGACCCGAAAATGTTTTGCGGGACCCACGTTTAGCGAAACAGTTAACGTTTTGGAGTAGTAGCTTAATGACTAGGCTTATGACTAGGCTTAATTAGTGACAAGGCTTAATGACTAGGCTTCATGACTAGGCTTGGATTAGCCAATGAGAGCTAAGCTTAGTGATCAAGTTTTAATCCTCACCATTGATCATTTCTAAGGCTTGGATGGAGCCAACCAAGGGGACACCTCCCTTGCATGATGTCTACGGCCAAGTGCCCTTGGAGAGCCAAAAATCACTTCATTCTCTAACACTTTCTCTCTTCTCTCTCTTCCAAAAATACCAAACTCCATTGATGCTATCTTGAAGCACCATTCGGCCAAGAACCCTAGTTCACCATCCAACCACCCAAAATTTTATCCCACCTACTTTTCTAAACCTAAACACAATTCTAAGAATATCTCTAGTTGAGAGTTCTTGCAAAATCCATCATCTTGAGCTTGAAAACCTACTTGGGAGATTTTACCTAGAAGGTGAAAATCTTTGTTTTTCATTTCTAAATTCTTTTTCAAAGTTCTAAGTCATGATTGATCCATGGTTTAAGCTTCCTTTTATGTTAATAACATGTAGAAATTTGTTTAAGTTTGATAGGTGTCTTGGAGGGTGAAAACCGAAACCCTAGAAAGGAGTGAAAGAATGTTTGTCTTCACTTAAGGTAAGAGGAAGACTTGAATCTTATCATCCTTGGGTGGTGATAAGAAAATGGAATTGGTTGTGGTTGTAGAATCCGTAAGGATTCCTTTGTGTTATTTGTTATTAGCTTTCCTATTTGTGATTTGTATTAAATTGCATGTCTACAAGCTTTAAATATATTATATGTGTTAGAAATGCATATATAATTAGTAGGATGTGAATAACATGTCAAGGATTGCATGAGTGTTCCAAAGAACACCAATGAAGGCTCACGGCCTCAACATCAAAGGAGAACCAAAATGTTCTCATCAATTTTCCAAAAGTGTGATTTAATTAACTTAGGGAAATTGATAAGATATAAATTGTTTTAGAACAAGAAAAGCAAATTTAAAGATTAAATGTCAATTTTATGTATTTCGGCCAACATGCCAAAGCCAAGTATTTATGATTTCTTAAATCATTTCTAAACCATTTTTAATCAAAAAGAAGCAATATATACTAGAAGGAATTTTATTACAATAAGTTTTGAGAAAATAAAAGGATTAAGATTGAGTTGAAGAAGTTAAAACTAATGATTTTATTGTTAGAAGAAAAATACAGTAGCTTTTGTAAATTTCTAACATATAGCTCATTTTATATTTTGAAGCATGTTAGTAGTTTTCAAAAGTTTAATTACATGGTTTGTCATATAAATAAAAAGGAATTTTTAATAGAAAAATTAGAAAAACCATTGATATAGATTTTCTAAGCAAAATACTGTTAATTTTTATTAAAAACGGACAAATAAGATAGAAAAGATATTCAATATACAGTATACGGTATGAAAAATACTCTACGTAGTTCAAAACGTATTAAAAATTATTTCTGTTTATTTAAACAGTAATTTGTAAGGAATTTGGTCAAGAAAATAATTTAAAAATCTTACGCAATTGAGAAAACATATTAAAAACCCTACGCGATTTAAAAACGTTTGTAATAATGATGGAATTATGAAAATGCGATAAAATTTCTACGCGATTGACAAAAACAGTAACTTTTACTGTAGGGCCAAAGTGGTGGACCCGGACAGGTTGTGAAACAGTATTTGTCTGGTGGGACTTACTATATATATATGAGTTTGTGCCATTGAGGGCATTTTCGTAAATATGTGCCATTGAGGGCATTTGCGTAGATACGCATATTTATACCATTGAGGGTATTTTGATAATTTTTTATCATGCATTGAGTTAATGCCAATTTTTGGTGGTTTAATTGACGAGGTGAATCACACTGTGTTGTCAGTGCGATAAGCGTAGTGTGATTCATTACTTTATGGACTTGGAGACATTAGTGTGCGGATTATTCCATTTGTGGACAGTTAGTCGCTCCTCTGGGCCGTGGTAACTAGCAACACACTAATGAACTCGACACGCACTATACTTAATCGAGATCTTGTAAAGTCTAATAGTACATTGCCTGTAGTGACACGACATTAAACAGTATGCTACACCACGCCATGTGACTGTGGGCTATAGACGCAACGTGAGACCGCGGAATAGTTTGGTTGGGCAGCCGTGGTACTAATAGATTTTGCGGGTCATTCTCTCTGATGTCTGTATATGTTTAGCTCCATGGAGTAGGATCGTGTCATATTGCATATGTATCTGTGTTGTACATTATTATATTTTTATCTGTGATATCATATATATTTAATTCTTATATTGTATCTATGTTATACTGTATTTATGTTTATATTGTTTTGTGTTATACTGTATTTATGTTTATGTTGTTATGGCATTCTGTTATGGCATTCTATATTGTATGAATTGCATATCTGATTGTATTGTCGTTTTCTTATTTACCATGTTTGTGGTGATATAGATTGTCTTACCTCTTTCTTGTATGTGTTATCTGTATATTTTAAATTATGTGATAAAGAGTTTGAGGAAGAGGAATAGCCTCTTGAGTGTGTGTATCCTGAGGAGGAGGAAGAGCAGCAAGCCGAGGATCAGTACGACGATCAAGAACCATCCGATCATCCATATCCATTAGATTGATTGTGGGAGGATGACGCTACCAGGATTCTTTGGATTCGTGCAACTTGAGTTTCACGGAGGCTCTGAAGCTTGGCGTCTGCGAGAGGATAGAGACTCGGTGACGTACGTAGGGCGTCTGACTGTGACCATACGTACGGAGTTTGATGGAGTGTCAATCTTTTCTACTTTGTTGTATTTACATGTGGAGTTGCCGCTATCTCTTAGGCGTCATTGGGGTGGTATGTTTGATGCGCCTAGCGAGATCAGCAACGTATCAACTGCACGGACTCGTGTCCGTAGAGAGTCGAGGCATCCTGGATATCTATCACCTGAAGTTTCATCTGAGAGTGATCCTTCAGAGGGTTAGATATACATGATGTGTACTTGGGCGTGTCTGCGTTTGTATATATTGACTTTTACTGCTTTGTTTATTGTTTTAGTTTAAATAATTATAGTTGTAAATTATTTGTATAACTTATAACTAAAACCATATGTATATTATGTGTAATGTTGGTTTGTTTCTTTTGTGTTTCCGCGTTATTTTATTTAACAATATTCTGTAGATCAGGAAGAATTTTTACAACCTGTATTATGATGTAACAAATGTTTTACAACTTGGGTAGATTTATATTTATTTATAAATGTGACATCCCCACAAGGGTGTTACATTTTTTTCTTAAATCGATTATCCTTTCCATTATTCTTCCTTTGGAATGCCTAGGTTCTAAAGTTACGAGATTTTGTATTTCAAGACTGATTCTCTTCTATCAGATCCTGAACCTCAACTATCAATTCCTGTTGTTGAACGAGCCTCCGAGTTTGTTGTATAATTACATCAGTCATTCTCCATATTGCTTCCATAGTTTGTAGTCATATTGTCAGCATTACGTCTTGCTTCCATACGCGTACGTCTACCACGAGCCATTGCCTTTTCTTTGAAAACAAAAAAAAATTTAAAATACAATGGATACCAAAGTAACCATTTCAAACAATATTGTCTCCTTTCGGAGTCTAAGCACAGAGAGTCACACAGTACAAACAAGATAGACCTAACCACACAACCCAAAAAGACTCTAATCGTGCTCTGATACCAACTAATGTAACACCCTCCTTCAGTGCCACCTTTTCTAACTCAACAAAAGAAAACTAAGGTAAATTATAAAAGATTTAATTATTTATAATGCGGTTTAAGAACTTCTTTCTTGTTCAAAATATAAATTTACTAAAGTTATAGGTACTATTTAAAAATATAATGAACCGATTAAGATTTGTATAACAGACACCACATAATATTTAACAATTATTCAGGAAACATAAAACTTACAGACTCAATTTTAAACAGTAGCAAACCCCACGACGGGTCCTACTTAATAGCACGGTAAAACACTAATGAGAAAAACTCAACATACTTATTCCATCTTGTATCCATCTTGATGCGTTATATATCTGTTCCTGCTCAAAACTGCACTCCAACGAATCTGGGATGGCCACTCCTCAATGTTGTCACCGAACTCAGAATATTTGTCTCCAGTCAAGTTTAAGAAACTCGTTCCATCTACTATACAAATTTTAACAATACATGCACAACAAAATAATACAACAAAAAGATGAGATCCCCTTTTCATCAATACCAATGTGGTAGCAAGGAATAATATGAATGACAAAGTCATTCCATACAAACAATTATCACAATTATATTCATGTCATCATTTCATAAACAATTTCCATAATCATATATCATAGTATAATAACCAGCACCAATTTCATCATAACTAATACCATTAACATATATGAAATGATAATGTCACACCATATGAACATTTACCATGCCATAACAATTTGTGTACTGACCATGTGTATGCATACTAAACCAATTTCCCACTCCATGGAGGTTTTTTACAATTTCAAGATGAATGTTCTGGAATAAATGTCAGCCTTAGCCCAATGACATTACCAGTCCACGAAAGGAATCGTGTTCTTGTCGGGTATCGTCAATGCGTTGCAATGGACTGCGTCACCAAGTGGCACATTGTACTTGCCAACTGTCCACTGGTTGACTGTCGTGCCTCGACGCCCCCAAGATCCATCATAGATCTCACTTTTCAATTCTCATTCACTCTTCAACCACAAGGGCCATATTAGCTAATCAGCTATTTTCCGTTCAATGCACGAATACCTCAATGCAATTCTATTCAATGCATGAATACCTCAATGCATGTCTCAATTTCATCATATGCCTCAATGCATATCTTAATTTCATCGTTAAAAGGATTCCCAAATGAGATTAGAACAACCGCCCATACAATTATCTAATATCTTAAGATCAATGGATATTATATAATCGTTCATACAATTACATAATATCATCGATACATCCGGGTCCAGTACATCAGTTCTTACAGTATCTTTACTGCATTTTCAATCGCCTATCATTTTTATCGTGTTTTCACAATCGTGTAATACTTTTGTTATGTTTTCAAATCGCGTAACCATTTTCTGACGTTTTCTTAATCACGTAAAAATATTTACACATTTTCCAAATTGTGTAGCGATTTTTCAATGTTTTCAAAATCACGTTGCTTAAAAATCATATTTTCAAGTCGCATAAATCATTTTTCATCATTTCTCAACTTCATAAAACATTACTCAATATTTCAAACATCATGTTGGATTTTCCAAAAATCAATGTCATTTCCAACTTCATTTTCCACATTTTATTCACTTAAAAATCCTTTACGTAATA
Organism: Ormosia emarginata; assembly: GCA_029884605.1. Taxonomy (NCBI): domain Eukaryota; kingdom Viridiplantae; phylum Streptophyta; class Magnoliopsida; order Fabales; family Fabaceae; genus Ormosia; species Ormosia emarginata. The sequence continues at coordinate 260,457 of JAQQTP010000010.1, read as the reverse complement.
TTTTTCATTATTTTCCCAAAATCAATATTTCCTTCAAATCAATTATTCCAACTTAAAATTTCCTAACGCGCCTCAAAACCCAACGGGTGAGCTATACGTCAGTAAACTTCAAGTCATCAATTTATTTCTCTTTATAAACTGATCCTACCAATTTCATAGTTTCCAAAAATAATTCTCACTTACTTTAAAAATATCAAAATTCATTTCTTTAAATCCTTTACAAATAATCATCTAAGATTACTCTTAAAAATTATTTTTTTGACTTAATTTACCAATCCTTGGCATATTAACCGAAAATCACTAATAGCTTCATCATAAAACCTTTGTTCATTTTTATGTCCACTTTCTTTGCAAATCCTTAAAATCATTAACTTATTACCCTTTTTATCTAAAATTCATGATTAGTAAAATACTTAGAATCTTTTGCTTCCAAAATAACTTTGAGGTCGTGTGCCTCCATGATTATTTGGAACCAACATATTTTCCTTTGTCATATAAATCACATCTTATTATATACACAAATCATCATGCATCATAAACACATACTAAAACATATTATCAAAGCAACAAACATATCAATCACCAAACAATCATAAATATGGAAAGCTCTTAAACAAATAAGTGAAATAATCCTTATGGATTTTTCACCACACACACATCCATTCTTCACCACCAACCCATGGTTGATGTGTGGTGTGGTATGGAATGTGATTAAAATTAAATATCAAGATTAGTTGCCAAGTTCCACCAAAATTACAAAAACCTTGCAACCAGTTGTAGTAAGTAAGGGTCGATTCACAGAGAACCAATTCAATTAACACTATTAATCTAATTCCTAAATTAATCTCTGATGAAAAATAAATAATAAAAGTAAAAGGGGGGGTTTTGTTAATTGAAACTAAAATGCTAATAAACTTAAACCAAAACAGCAACACAAATTGAATTATCAAGTTAAAGGTATTGGTTAAGAGATGGAATCCACCACTAGATTTATATGATTATGCTAACTTACATACTCTTTATACCAACATAATAAATTATGTTCTTATGTGATTGTGAGATAAATCCAATGTTTTCCTTAAGTTTCGCTTAATTCAGTAACCGCTCAAATCAAATCCTAACCATTAGTTATTTGTAAAGCAACCGCTCTTACACCTACCTAATGATTGCATTAAGAATTAGAAAACCAATCACACTAAGATCTAATCACACACTGGGATTAAATTACTTAGATCATATGTTTCACTAGTTTTACCACCGCAACCGCGCATAGCAATCCTAGTTTTACCACTTTCAAAATTTGGCGAGAATATAAAAACCTTTATATTGATTTAAGAATAAAAACATATGAATAAAAACATAATTGTATTGATATAAAGAAGTATGCAAGATTCACATAATCAAAACTAGAGTTTCATCTTCCCTTAACCAATCAAGGAGTTTAGCCACACATGGCAAAATCAAAATCACAAGAATAACAGAAGAAAAACATTGTTCAGAACAATAGAAGAAAAGAAAAACTAAAAATCAAACTAGTTTCCAAGGCTTGAGAGTGATTGATCTTTGATCACTCGAATCCGAGTCTCTAATGCTCAATCGAATCCTTCTCCTTCTTGGTCTTTATGTTTCTCTCAGCTTCCTTGACGGCTCTCTCTGTCCAGATAGGGTTTAAGGGCTCTAAGCAACCCTATTTATAGGTTTGGGAACCTATTTTAGCATTAAAACACGAAATTAAACTTCTGAGCCGATGACACGAGCTATGTCATGTGACACGGCCCAACCCATGTCTGATTCTGATGTCAGATCTCCAGCTATTCCAAAGTCAGAGAAGAACATGGCCTACCCCGTGTCATTTGACACGGGCCGTGTTCTCGATCAAGGCTTGAAATTAATTCTTCCTCGTGAAGTCAGAGGAGTACACGGCCTGTCCCATGTCATTTGACACGGGCCGTGTTAATCACTTTCTTCAAATCCAGCCTTGATTCTTCATGAATGCCCTTCTTCGTTTGCTTCTAGGGGTTGATACTGATTCCCTTAAGTCTCTTAACTCTCTTCTCAATAGTTCAACACCAATGGGCTCCATCACTCATAGATCTCCTGAAAATCACAATACGTTTATGAGTGTTTATAACCACATTTAAGCATAGTTTCACAATAAACATCCTAAAGACAATTCCAAATCATAAACTTAGCTAAATGACAATAATTAAGCACATATGGAATCCAATTAGATCAAACAAAGAACATTTAAGAGCTGAAATTACTAACAGATCAATGTGGGTAATCTCCCTCTTACCTTTTGGTGATTTCCTCCAAAGCTCCTTGCTTATCCTCTTGAAATAGATCTACTCTACTAAGTAGCACTTAAAAACAAAGAAACACATACAATATTAATATTCAAGGATATCAAAGATGACCATAAGCCAAAATATGATCTTAGAGACTTACCAAAGAAAAGAAAGATGAAGAACACAAATCTTCACCTAAAGGTTCTTGATCTTGAACTTGAAGATCAAGGTTGAAGATGGATGATTTAGAGAAAGTCTCTAACATGAAAGTTTCTTAGAATATCATGTAGATCTAGGAAACTAGGTTGGATGAAATTAAAAGAGATTGGAGGTGATTTCTAGGCCCTTGGCCGTGAGGTATAGGGAAAGGAAAAGATGAGAGTTTTTGTGTATAGTTTTTGGCTTTTGAAAGAACTCCTTGAAGATGGATGATTTTAATCAAAGCTTCAACTACAAAGATACTTGGATTGATGTAAGGATTCAAGAAATGATGTTGGTAGAAATTATTGAAAATGGGAGAAAGGTTTTCTCTTGCTTGGCCGAAACCATGAAGAAGAGAAAGTGAGAGGATTTGTGAATGTTTGCTTTAGGAAAATGAAGAAGGTGGAATCAAATGAATTAGAAGCTTTCCTATAGCCTTCCATGCTCTTAAAACTGTGAGCCCCCCTTGGACACCAAAGGAGTGTCTGAGTTCATCTAGCCACTTTTTGAAGCTTCAAGAGCCATTGATTGAATCAACGGTTGATCTTTGGTGTAGGTTTCCAAATGATAAGATTGAATTTGAACCATTGGATCTCTCCACCATGAAACCTTAAACATAAGATGCATCTCCAAAATGGAAGGTCAATAACTTCTCTTCATACTTTCCATCCAAGGGTCACAAAAAGTCCTAGCAATTTTGTGAGACTAATTTCCATCATAGATTAAATCAATGGTAAATATTCAAAGCCTTCACCTCTAAGCTTGTTTCCTATTGGTTGTCACTTTTGTTGACCAATTTCTATTGGTTGGATGTTTGCTAACTTGATTCCTATTGGTTGTTATTTTGGTTGACCAAATTCTATTGGTTGCTCTTGAAAAATCTTTGCCACAAATGTTGACTTAATCGTATTGGTTAATCTTTTTTCTTTAGCTTTCCTATTGGTTCATCAAAGATTGACTACTTCTAATTGGTTTATCAAATGAAGACTAGATTCTAATTGGTTTATCAAGGAAGACTAAATTCCTATTGGTTCAAAATATAACTATCAAACTTGACCAATTCTTATTGGATTATTTCAAAGAGACTTGTTTTCTATTGGTTTAGAGAATTCAAGCTACTATCGTTGACTTTTCCAAAACTTAGCAAGCAAGCTACGTTCTCCTCTTAGTTCGTCATAAAGGTTGTCATGATTAATTTCTAAGATATTTTTGGAAACTATTATCCAATAGACAATAGTTACAGAAATTATTACACAATAGACAGAACATGCTGCTTATAAGTCAGTAAGTATTTGTCCATTGTATAAATAAAAATACAGTATATTTTTATTTCACAGATAATTTCTAAAAATTAAAAGATTATGACACGTATCTCTCAGAATTGGGTTTAGTAAGATTCCCCGGCTCCGAATAAATACGTAAAGATTTTCCCCAACCAGAAAATTATTATTTTCCTGACTCAGAGCAAATCATACAAAATGATCAAATACAGTCACAGAACAGTCAAAATATTTTTACAGCAGACAGAAATTACAAAACAGTATAATTTTGTCATTACTGTCAAATAGCTAAATTTTTGGGTGTTACACTTATCCTTAATTATTTCTCTTATCTAGGCAATTTATGTCATTTTCTGAGTTATTTTAAGCTAATTTCCACATTATGTGCTGTGGTAAAGTGCCTAAACTAGCTCAGTTTGCCATAAAACTTCATAGACATGTTAAACAAGTATCAGACTATCTCTGGAACCTTATACTAGCCTAACATGTTCTCGGGGATGTTACACATACAACTTTGGCTATTCGAATAACTTACTAGTTATTCGAATAATATATAGCAGAATGCCATGACTTTTGAGTATCCACTCATTTATTCGAATAACTCTAAAAGTTATTCGAATAACAATCTACAGAGAACCTTGTCTGTTGAGCTACCACACATTTATTTGAATAACACCCATGTTATTCGAATAAACATGGGCTTTTTATATAAGCCCACTTGCATCTCTAATCCTCATTCCACCATTTTCTCTTCACTCTATTCCCTCTTCACCAGTTCACCTCTCCATCTCTATCTCTCTCTCTCTCTCTCACTTCTATTGCCAACCTTAACCTCTCCTCCTTGTTCCTCCACTATCACCAAACACAATGACCTCCTCCTCATCCCACCCAAAATGTGCCCGCACCAAAACAACTCCAGTCAACAATCCATTGGACTTACGGAGACTCTCTTCAAATTAGGAAGATTTGGGTCGCTTCCAGACTCATTTCTGGGGAAGAAAGCTTGTGCAACCCAAGTATATTGATATACCTTTCTTCAAAAAGGAAGACGGCTCCGAATTTCTGGATACCATGAACCATCAAGGGGTGCTCAAGCTCTGCACGTTCAAATCTGTCATCTATCCTGACCTCACAAAAATGTTCTACCGCAACCTGTAGGTAGATGGTCAGGATCTTCTCTCAGAGGTCAGTAATCAGTAAATTCATATCTTTTCCTAGGATTGGGTTCATCTCTTTAGTCTGCCAGCCATTGGTCCCAACATTGAAGAGGACAATGGTCCTTATGTTAAGGAGTACAACAAGATACGTGCCATTGAAGGTCTCTTGAAACCTGGCCTAGAGTTCCCTCAGAAGGGGGTCAAAGGAGGGATGCTGAAGAGTCAAGATAGGCTCTTACACTACGCCTATGCCCACATCCTGGCTCCCAAAATAGGCAACAATGCCTATCTAAGTGAGGATGATATATTTATGTTGTGGATTCTAAAGAAAGGTTACAAGATTAACTGGCCCAACTTCATCATGAAGCATATGATGAAGGCTAAGGGTAAAGAAAAATTAGAGTTACCCTATGGCTTAATTATCTCTGCTTTTCTTGGCAAGTACCCTCAGATTTTGGAAACTGAGCGGGCCACTGAGTTGACACATCACAACGTCTTTGGTTCCTTCATTATGCACAAGATGAAGATGATCAGCACCGCTTATGGCTGGGTCTACCCAGATAAAGTGGAAGATGATAAGGAAGAACCACAGCCCCTGCTACTGAAGCTGCCCCTACTGTTGCCCCTATTACTGTTCCAATAACTCTGGATCAAATCATGGCAACTTTGCAGGACAACATGGCTTATATGGAGAACACCTTCTCTATTTTGTTTGACAAGATAAAACGTGTAGAGTGCAAGCAAGCTGCCCTACGCTTATTGCTGACTCCCAGAGCACTTGACTCTCCTCCTCCTCCACTGGATGCTTATTTTTAGGCTTTGTTTCTTTTTGTTTTTTGGCTTGCTTGTGTACTGGTTGTTTGTTCCCTGCATTGTACATGTATTTTGGCAAATTTACCTCTTAATGAAATGATTTTGTTTGGGACTGTATTTGTACATTTCTTCTGCCTTTAATACATATATATTATCTAGTTCTATCTTTTTTATCATGTCAAAGGGGGAGAAAAATAACTAGTAAAACTTGAGAAAAGATAGGTAAATCAAAACATTATTGGATTCCAAAAATAAAGGGGAGTTGCGCACATCTCTTATTTTGAATCACCTCTTACGAAAAAGAGGGGGAGTAAGTCTATCAATTATTACTTTGTGAATTCCAATTTATCTGAACTAATACTTTTCTCAATGTTAGTTTGTCATCATAAAAAATGGGGGGAGTATGATTGACTATGAGACATTAAAGATTGGTTTTGATGATAACAAATATGAAGATGATGAGAAGACTAAGTTCAAGAACTTAAAGATTAGCTTTAGGACTTAGAGCCCTATGTATGGAGCCTTTTTAGATATCTCATAGATCTTGCAAAATAAGATAAAAAAATGTTTTTGATGTTTTTGAAAATCATCTGGGAAGTTTTCTAAAATATTTATAACTGTTTTTCAACAAGGTTATTCGAATAAAGTCTTCTTTATTAGAATAAACCAAATTACTAAAATCCTTTCTTATTAAGGGTTATTCGAATAACCCTAGAGTTATTCGAATAAACATGTTTAAGTTTCCTGAACCTATTTGTTTTCAGAAAACAACATTTGAATAGCACCCTTGCTATTCAAATAAAAGGCTTTTAAGAACTGTGTTTTTAAATGAGCTATTCAAATAACTCAATGGTTATTTGAATAGACCTGTTTCACAGAAAATGTCTTATAATAGAGTTATTTGAATAACTCAAATGTTATTCGAATAGCCCATATCAGAAAATTGGTTTTCACGAAATATTTCAAAATGTGTTATTCGAGTAACACAATAATTATTCGAATAAACACAGGTTATAGTTTTGGAAAGAAACAACCATATTCATATTAATTACATGATTTAATTCTTCCAATGACTATTTTCTTCAAGAACTCTATAAATAGAGACCTTGGGTCATCTTTGAAACCTACCCCATCTATCTGAAAACAATTCTTGCTTGATTATTTTTTGAATCATATTTTTGCATATTTTTTGTGCTCTTTTTACGCCAAAACTTTGAGATATCTTTAAAGAGCTCCTTAGAGCTTCAAGTTGTATTATTTGCTCTTTGTGAGAGTTTCTCTTCTCCTATATCCAGCTCTTTTGTAAAGAGGGTAAGGTATCCTTCAAAGATAATATAAAGAGGGTGAGGTATCCATCAAAGGTTTGTGTAAGGGTGAGGTATCCTTGAAAGTTGAGGCTTTAGCACAAGGGTAGAGTTTCCCTGCATGTGAAAAGTGCTCTAGTTTGTAACGATAGCAAGCATCTGGTCAAGCTTGTATTGATAGTGAAAAATTTCAGATAGTTTTTCGAGGATTAGACGTAGGTCATAAGTGGTTTGGTGGATGAACCAGGATAAATATTGTGACTGCTCTCCTCATCTTAATCCATTTATTTACTGTAATTTGTTTATTATTACTTGCCTATTTATTTTCTGTGCTTAAGGCTTTTATCCTCTCTTTGCATTCACATCTTTTTAAGAAATAGCTTCAACGAAATTTGTTTTATTAGTGTCTGCAAAAAGTTTTTAAATACTCAATTCACTTTCCCTCTTGAGTACTAGAGCCACTTGGTAACATCTCACCTTTTTTCCTTCTATTTTCAGCACCCACAGAAATGAAAGAGAAGTGCGTAAGAATCAAAGAAACAGGAAAAAATGAAGATGGTCAGAACAAACCCAGTTAAGCGATGGCAAGGACCTAACAAAGGAGCCATGAGAAAGAACGACGCGAGGGAGGAAACAGCCGTGAGAACAAACGACGAGTGATGGAGGAAACAGCCGTGAGAACAAACGACGAGTGAGAGAGATAGATCTAGCTAGCAGGAGAATGGAGAGAGTATACAAGTGAGAAAGCCACAAAACATATGAGCATGTGGGAGACAAGAAAATGAAAGTGAACTAGCTAAAGAGAGAAATAAAAGAAAATGAATAGTGGATGGATAAGAAATCTAAGGCTCAAAACGGTGGGAAATAAATTTTATAAAACAAATTCACTTGAAACTTTTATGTCTCCTATGAATACTTTAATCTTTCGAAACTAAGTTTTCTAACTTTCATGAGTGTTTCTAAAAAATCATAGATCTTAACTAAATTCATATATTTTGATTTTCCATAATTTTCTATATATTGTCATTCATCAGATAAACTGCACTATTTTTTTAAAATTAAATTGAACTTGTAAGGTAAGTAAACGTATCTACCTTAACTTATTTTTCATATCAAAATATTTTTCACATTCCAATTATCATCTTCAAACAGTTTCATAATTTTCCAAGATATCTAGCTATTTTATTTAATTTATAAACATTTTCTCAGTGTTATTAAAAATATCAAACTAATTCATTTAATCTCTAAAAATTTAATATAGCTTATTCCAAGCATATATGACTTAGAAATAATTTTCCATATTTATTTCTGACTTCTTAGCTATTTAAGCTGAATTTTTTTGACTATTTAGAGTTAGTTCTCACATTCAGTGTTATAGATTTATACTTATTTCAACCCAAGCAGTCACCCAAATTATCAAGTAACTAATACCAGATTTATTGAGCTACTATAACACCGATAAATATCATCAAGTTGAGCAGAATGTTACAAAGTGATGGTGTAAGGTTCTCAATACAAGAGTATTAGTAATGAAACACAATTAGGGGTAATCCTTGGAGAGGACAACTACCTAGTGAATATAGCAATTTGATAAACCTTAGGCATCCTTTGAGATGTAGAATGCTATAGGTAAATTACCTAACACCTTGAGCAACATGAGGTTGCATTGAAAGTCACTTGTGAAGTGATGAAGTGAGGTACTAGGTGTTGTATGCTTCCTTGTTTATCAAGGTTAAGCTTTGAGTTTTGCTAGAGATATAGATTGGTTCCTTTATGTGACAGAGTTGAGCCAAGAGAGCATGTTTACTAGTTAGAGCCTCTCACTTGGTTAGGGTAAATCTTGTGATAGGACTTGAGGAACCTTGAGCATCCTAGGGTTGTGGAATGCCATAGGTTAGTATCTAGGGCCTTGGGCAATATGAGATTGTATTTAAAGTCACTTGTGAAGTGATGAGTAAAGGCTCTAGGTAAAGTATGCTAAGTTTACTTAGCAAGTTGTACTTGTTATCATGCATAAGTTGCTCCTTTGTGTAGAAAGTAGGGCCGGAGATACATGTATGACATTTACTCCCTTGTGAGCTATGGTTGGGATATAGGAAGTACTAGAAACATGACCTTGCCTCTTATGTGATAACTTGAGCTTGGTTGGGAGGTCCACTAGTTTTCCTTTGTCACTTGATTAGGAAGGACCTAGCGATGTGTATAAGTGTTTGTGAAATACTTTGCATATTTGGTTTCAAACTTGATATTTGCTATTTCCTATGTATTATAACCTTATATGATGTGCACAACCATTTGGTGAGAGAACAAGGTGTTGGATCTAGATTCTTATAGCAGGTAATGCTATTATGGTCAAGGTTACTGGTATAAGGATAATAGTAGTACTCTTATAGTGGTAAGAGGAAAGTAGTCACCTATTACCAAGCAATGTGTAGACTCTTAGGTCTATCTTGTTTTGTATATACAAGAAACGGAGGTTTTTGGGAAATAAGTAAGTAGCATGTGTTTTCAAAAACTAAAATCTACATAAACATTGCATAATCATATACTTAGGATTTGCGTGAGCATAACCATACATCATATCATAAAGCACTGCATTTGTTGGTAGCTGTATGGGCAGTTGCCTTGCTTGTGATTTGCTTGTTTATGTGTGACCGTTGTTTATGTGTGACCTAAGATCATTGTTTTCCATGTGAATGTTACATAGAGTATGTATGTTCTGATAATGTTGAGCAGTGACTTATTTAGCTATTGCAGGCATAATCTTATGTTTATAGTGTGGTTTATTCATTATGAATGAATAGACATTGGTCTTGAATTGCTTATATTGAGAAATTGTGGTTTCTTACCTCGTTTTTGTTTCTATGCAAATCCAGGTACAGGTAAAGGGATGCAGAAAAATTAGCGTTGTAACACCCTAAAAATATCGTATTTTATTTATTTAAGTCAATTCTTAAATAATTTTAGTAATCCAACTCGACTTCTATGAATTTTATAATTTTTGTGATTTTTAGGAATTTTTAGGAGATTTTATGTTTTTGATTATTTTAATATTATTTTTGGGGTTGTATATGAGCCTTCGTATTTTATTTCTTTTTGTCAATCCTTAATGATTTTTACTAATCTGGTTTGATTTTCATGAATTTTATAATTATTATGATTTCTGTGAATTCTTGTGTGTTTTTATATTTTGGATTATTTTAATAGTATTCTCGGGCTGTATACAGGCTTGGGGCAGGCTCGAATAAATAAAATTTTTCTGAGACCAGAAAATTTTGTACTGTCAATACGAAGCCGGGGATCTTACTAAACCCGAAATTGAAAATAGTTTTCGAGATTTTCTTTTACTGTGTTTTGTACTATTTTATTTATCGGGCAATAAAAATACAATAAATATTGTTCGTAGGGTAATAGCAACTAGAAAAATATTATACTGAGTAGTCAAATTAAGTGGTTATGACAACTTTATGGATGACCAATAGGAAACAAGCTTGGTGAGGAAGGCTTTGGATATCCACCATTGATTTAATCTATGGTGGAGATTGGTCTCACAAAGTGCAAGGACCTTTTGTGACCCTTGGATGGAAAGTATGAAGAGAAGTTCTTGACCCTCCATTTTGGAGATGCATCTTATGGCTCAGGTTTCATGGAGGAGAGATCCAATGGTTCAAATTCAATCTTATTATTTAGAAACCTACACCAAAGATCCACCATTGATTCAATCAATGGCTATTGAAGCCTCAAAAAGTGACTAGATGTATTTAGACATTCTCATAGTGTTCAAGGGGGGGCTCACGGTTTTGATGGCTTGGAAGCTATAGGAAGAGTTTTGATTCATTTCTATCACTCATCTTCATCATTTTCAAATACCAAATTTCACAAATTTTCTTCTATTCTCTCAAGAACACCTCACGGCTAAAGCACCATGAACACACCTCCCAACTTCCTAAATTTCATCTAATCTCATATCTTGAATCCTTACTTTATTTCAAGACACTTTGTAGTTGGAGTCTTGATCAAAATCATCTATCTTCAAGGAGTTCTTTCAAAGCCAAAACTACACACAAAAACTCTTACCTTTCCTCTTTAGAAAAGCTCACGGCCTAACCTTCTAAATCCACTCTCCAAGTTTCTATAATTCTATACAACCATAGATCTTGAATCTCTATACAATTCTAAGAAACTTTCATGTTGGAGACTTTCCCTAATTCTTCCATCTTCAACCTTGTTCTTCTAGCTAAAGATTGAAGCTTTATAGGTGAAGTTCATTAATCTTCACTTTTCTTTTGATTTTCAAGGTTCTAACCATGATTCTAATCCATGGTTATCTTAAATAAAGCCTTAGATCTTAATATTGTATGTTTTCTTTGTTTTTAAGTTCACTTGGTGGTTGAAGTTCATTTTAGAGGAGACAATAAGAAGGACATACAAGGAGCTTTGGTGGATTATCGAAGATAAGAGGGAGATTACCCTCATCAACCATGTGTTGGTGGTGAGGAGTGGATGTGTGTGTGGTGAAAAATCCATAAGGATTTATTCACTTATTTGTTTAAGAGCTTTCCATGTTTATGATTGTTTGGTGATTGATATGCTTATTGCTTTGATAAGTATGCATGATTTTATTGATTGATTATTTGTGAGATGCTATGAATTTGATTAATTTGTGATTAATTGCTTAATATGATTTTATCATTTTCATAGTAAGCATGAACATGTGATGATGAAAAATATCATGAGTGATATGATATACGTTGGAAAAGAAAAATTATTTTGGGTTCCAATGGCCTAGGGGGCTCACAACCTCTATATAATAAAAATGGTGATTTCAAGTCAAATGTTTTTATGAACAATAAAATGAGATGAGTAAGGAGCAAGGAAATGAATAAGTATTTTGGTTCCAATGACCATGTTCCTCATGGCCATGAAGGCTAAAATGGATTTGTTGTGTAAAAATATGACTTATAAATGGTAACTTAGTTGATTAGATGCAAGGAAATTAATACAAGGATTTAAGAAATAAAAATAGAAACAAAATAATTATTATTTGAAAAAGGGAGATTTCGTTTTATGAAAAGAAAAATGAGGTTGAAAGTGTTTGAACCTCAAATATTTATACAGTAAACAAATCTTTTAGAATTAATATAGTTATGATAACAAATAAATTGGTGACTTAAATTTTACTAATGTATAGCTCACTCTTTAGGTTTTGGAGTGCGTTAGGAAATTTTAAGCTAAAAATATTGATTTAAATCAATGGAAAGGTGATTTTGTGGAATATATTGTGGAAAGGATTTCTTAAGTGAGAAAACGTGGAAAATTAAGTTAGAAATTGTATTAATTTTTGGAAAACCCAAAATGATGTTTGAAATATTGATAAATATTTTACGTAGTTCAAAAATGATAAAAAATGATTTACGCTACTTAAAAATATGATTTTTAAGCTACGCGATTTCAAAAATGTTTGAAAAATCGCTATGTAATTTGGAAAACATTTAAATATTTTATGCGAATGAGAAAACGTCAGAAAATGGTTACGCAGTTTTGAAAACATAACAAAAGTGTTACGCAATTGTGAAAGCGCATTAAAAATGATACGTGGTTGAAAATGCAGTAAAGTTACTGTAAGAACTGATGTATTGGACTCGGATGTATTGATGATATTATGTAATTGTATGAGTGATTATATAATATCCATTGATCTTATGATATTAGACAATTGTATGGGCGGTTGTTCTAATCTCATTTGGGAACCCTTTTAATGATGAAATTAAGATATGCATTGAGGCATATGATGAAATTGAGACTTGCATTGAGGTATTCGTGCATTGAACAGAATTGCATTGAGGTATTCGTGCATTGAACGGAATATAGCTAATAGCTATTATGACCCTTGCAGTTAAAGAGTGAATGAGAATTGAAAAGTGAGATCTATGATGGATCTTGAGGGCGTCGAGGCGCGGAGGTCAACCAGTGGACAGTTGGCAAGTACCATGTGCCACTTGGTGACGCAGTCCGTTGTAACGCATTGATGATACCCGACAAGAACACGATTCTTTTCGTGGACTAGTAATGTCGTTGGGCTAAGGCTGACATTTATTCCAGAACATTCATATCAAAATTGTGAAAACCTCTATGGAGTGGGAAATTGGTTTAGTATGCATACACATGGTCAGTACACATATTGTTGTGGCATGGTAAATGTTCATATGGTGTGACATCATCATTTCATATATATTGATGGTATTTGTTATGATGAAATTGGTACTGGTTATTATACTATGATACATGGTTATGGAAATTGTTTATGAAATGATGACATGAATATAATTGTGATAATTGTGTGTATGGAATGACTTTGTCATTCATATCATTCTTTGCTACTATCCTGGTATTGATGAAAAGGGATCTCACCTCTTTGCTGTACTGTTTGTTTGTATTTGTATTATTAAAATTTGTATAGTAGATGAAGCGAACTTCTTAGACTAAACCAGAGGCAATATTTTCAATTTAGGGACGATAACGAGGAGTGATCTTCCCAGTTTTGACAATGTGCAGTTTTGCGGAGGAATAGATATCTCACGCGTTGAGATAGATGCAAAACAGAACAAGTATGTTGATTTTTCTCATTAGTGTTATTACCGTGCTATTAAGTATGACCCATCATGGGGTTTGCTATTGTTTTCTTGAGTCTGTAAGTTTCATGTTCTAAGTACTATTGAATATTATGTGGTGTCTGTGATGTATACCAATCAGTTTAAATCTATTTTTCAGTATTACCTATAAATTTTGGTAAGTTTATGTTTCTGCGAAAAGAAATTTTAAAACCCATGCTTTATAACTCAAATGCTTTTATGAAATGATAAGCAGAATAGGAGTATTCTGAGCTGAAGACTTAATTAAGGGAGACTGTATTGCAGAAGGTAATTCTTTGATCATAGTGTATATCTTTGTGAGGAAACATGTTCTTTGTGTAATATGATTGAGTAGATCAATTATATTTTAGAGTTATCTGTAATCCTCTGATTTGTTTATTTCTGTTTTTATTCTTAGCCGATCGAGTTAATTGTGTTGTTCAAATTATTGTTGTAGATCAAATCTTTGTGTTAGTTTGATCTGCCGTTCAAAATTTTTGTGTTAGTTTGATCTGTTTCATAAACAGATGTGATCTTTGAAAATGGATTGGTTATTTTTCAACCATATCCTATGAGATTATTTCAATAAAGTGTGAGTAATTCAGAGAAAATCTATTCTTAAAAATTGGGATTACATCCAATTCTTTGCTGGATATGTTCGATAACATATTCAATTCATTTTGTTATTTTCCATGATGTTTTCTTTTATCTACTGCAATTGAAGGAATATCTTGCAAGGAAGGATATTCCTATATTTATATCTGTGTCATCGTATCAAAGTGGCGCAGTAGAAGCGTGGTGGATTCTTCAAAAGTTGAAGAAGTTCGTCAATGTGAAAAGTTAAGACGGTAATGGAATACCGTAGAAAAAAATTTATTGAGATATTTGTTTGATCAGGAGAAGTGAACAAGAGATAAAGAACTTACATTGGTTAAAATCGTTTAGAATGATGCATGAGGTGAAATTACATGGAAGTTGGAAGAAAAGATGGAAAAGGAATATTTGTATTTATTCCGAGGATGTGAAATCATGGTTATTAAATTTCGAGGATGAATTTTCTGTAATAGGGGGAGTATTGTAACATCCTAAAATTTCGTATCTCGTAAACAGTAATTTTGACAGTTAACAGAATTTTATTGTTTAGTAATTTCTAAGTGCTGTAAAATTATTTTAATTATTTCATCATCGTATTTAATAGTTTTGAGTGATTTACTCCGTGTCAGGAAAATAAAAATTTTCGGGCCGAGAAAAACTTTACGTAATTTAATTTTTACCATTAGGTTTTAATTTTTTTACGTAATCTGATTTAATATTTGTGCGTTTTCTAATTTTTGTGATTTTATAGGTGATTATGAAATTTTTATGATACTCCGACCGTTTTTGGATCAAGCCAGGGGTCCCAAAGTGGTCTTACGTGGGCCCGGGATGAGTCCCAAAACGTGAAAAATTTTTCTACGCATAGAAAAATTTGTACTGTTGAGACGGAGACAGGGGATCTTACTAAACCTGAATTCAAAAACAGTTTTAGAAAATTTTTTGTACTGTGTTTTGTATTGTATTTAATTATTGGGCAATAAAAATACAGTAAATATAATTTTGTGGGGTTTAGCAGTTAAAAATAAATATTATACTGTTAAGTCAACATTAGTGGTTATGATAATGGACCAATAGGAAACAAGTCTAATATTGGAGACTTTGATATCAACCGTCGATTTAATCAATGGTGTAGGATAAGTCTAATATAATGGCTATGACAATTTATAACCATTGGATTTAGAATTGATCAAGGGTGGAGATTTGGTCTTGCAAAGTGGCTGGGACCATTTGTGACCGTTGGATTTGAATCTAATCAACGGTGGAGATGGATCAATTATGACCATTGGATTTGGATTTAATCTATGGTGGAGATTTAGTCTTAAAAAGTGACAAAGACCATTTATGACCCTTGGATGTAAAGTTTGAAGAAGTAATCTTAAGATTTAAAGAAGTAAGGGCTAGGATTTAAAGAAGAAAGATCCAATGGCCTAAATTAAGTCTTCTATCTAAAGCTATACCTAAAGTCTACCTTAATCCTAACCATTGAATTAATCAATGGCTTAGAATGCTTCAAATAATTGCTTGGACTTCAATTGTGACCCTTGGATGGCAACATGGAAGGAGAGATCTTGACCATCCATTTAGTTGCTTCAATTAAAGGCTAAGATTAAAGGAGGAAGAAGATCCAATGGTCCAAGTTTGTTACTATCACTTGGAAACTTTCCAATAATTTGGTGTCTCGACTAACACTCTAATTATTCACTCATTTCTCACTCACTCTCCACAGCAATGCAAGGAAAAAGGGGGCCAAAATCTTTTTATGTATTTGCTATATCACTTCATCACTTTTTCTATCAAATAATATAGTACCAATTATTTGCTCAAATAATTCATTCTTTTCTCTCCTCACTATACGGCCATGCACTCTTTTATGGCCAAAATAATACACTTAATTCTTCTTTCTTCAATTATATCAAATATCAATGAAAATAGTCAAATATAGTGGCCCTCCATTTTGTTTTCTACAGCCATTCATTTGAAGGAGACAAGATTCATGCAATTAATTCATTTGGCTATTGTTTTTATGCCTACAAGAAGCTATACAAAGTTAGTCAATGTTTGGTGGCTATTCTTTCCAATTCCTATGGCTATGCTTGCTTGGTAAAAGAGAAACATGCTATCTTTAATTCATTTATATCTCTTTTGCTCCAAATTGACTCACGGCCAAGTAGTTTTTTTTTTGGGGGGGGCAAAATATTAACTCCTTACTTGATAATTCATATCACTTTTCTATCAATAACATCTCCCACCTTTCTTTCAAAACAAGTGCACGGTCAAGAAGGCCTTAGGAAGCCAAAATTATGACTTCAGTTTATTTGAACATCTTTTCTATTTTTCAAGAACCAAAGAACCATATAAAATTTCTCTTCTTTCTCTCCAAGTGAAGCTACGACCATGCACCCTAAAGGAGACCAAAGAATTCATTTCCATACTCCATATTATTACATATTCATCTTTTCATTCAAGTATCAAGAAGCAAAACCAAAGAAAACTCCATTTCTCTCCCTAAACACACCATTCGGCCAAAACACCTAAACCACCATCCAATCTATTTTAATTTCATCCAACCATAGATCTTGAATCTACATGATATTCTAAACAACTTTCATGTTGAAGTTTCCTCTAAATTATTCATCTTCATGGACTTTCTTCAAGATCAAAGTTATGGGGTATTTATGGTGAAGTGTAAGGAAACTTCATTTCTTCTCTCTTTTTCATGATCTAAACCATGTTTGATCCATGGTTCCTCTTAATCAAGCTTAGTATACTAATTTTTATGTATTTTGTTTTGTATTTGAGAAGCCCTTGGTGGTGAAGGACTTGGAAAAAGAAACAAAACAAAGAGCTTTTGAGGATCTTCAAGAGGTAAGAGGGAGATCCACCTCACCAACCAAGTATGATGGTGAGAGATGGTTTTATATTTGGTGGATGGTGAATCCATGTGAGGATTCATATCCATGGTCTTGTAATTTATTTGTGGGTGTTTATGTGCTTTAATTATTTGTCTATGCTTAGTATGCTTTGCATGATTTTATGGCTTTGATAGTATGCTTAAAATATGTATAATAAGTATATGGCATGCTTGTAGTATTTATGATGAAATATGTATGTGTATGCCATGATGTGTTGATGGAAAGGAAATCAATTTTTGGCTCCAATGGCCAAGGGAGAAGGCTACGGTTTTTGATGCCCTTAATTAGGGTTCATGTTGAAATTTTTCAAGAACAAGAGAATTGATTTTTAGGTCTCTAGAACTTAGTGAATTTTGGCCAAGACACCCCAAAATAGGTGTTCACAAACTAATATTTTCATGAATGATGAAAATGGATGATTTGAAGAATATGAAAAAATAAACAAAGGGTTTGTTTTTCAAGAGAACAAGAACACAATTTTGAAGGGATTTTTATTGATTTCTTTTGTGTAAAAAGTTTCTAAATGTTTATTAATCATGATTTCGAAAAAGAGACAGGAAAACGTTGATTTTAAGGATTTGCAAAGAAGGTGCAAAAGGATTTTTAAAGAAAGTAAAAATGAATTTGAACAAATGGGTTTGGTTTTTATGACCATCGGTATTTCGGTTTTCAAAACAAAGATTTTAATGGTTTTGTTTGTGTGAAAACAGAAATGATAAATAATTAAGTTAGAAGGAAAAATGTTTGATGGCTTCAATGGCCAAATACCCTACGGTTTTGAAAAACTGGTTATGCCTAAATTTTTATGGAACAAAGTGATATTTTATAAAACAAAGTGTTTTGTCACTCGAAAGATTTGATAGTTTTCAATGACCATGTCCACGGTTTTTGTGGATGCCTTGATTTTATGAAAATGATTTTCATACAAGGATTTGGAAAGGGAATTAGAGTGTTTTATCACTTGAGAGAATAGAAATTTTCATAACAAAAAACAAAGAGAGGTTGAAAACGTTTGAATTTCAATTTATTTTGAAGAAGACTGATTTTGGAAATGATTTGAAAAAAATGGGGAATATAACGGTGTTATGAAAATTTACTAACATATAACTTATTTTCGAGTTTTGAAATACGTTAGAAAATGTTAAGTTTTGAAACATTGATTTATATCAATGGAAAAGTGATTTTTGTGGATTATATTTTGGAAAAAGATTTATTGAGTAAAGAAATGTAGAAAAAGATTTTCTTGAGTAAGAAAATGTGAAAAATGAAATACAAAGTCATATTATTTTGAGAAAGGTTGAAAAGGAATTTTTGAAGGTTAAGAAATATTTTCTGTAATGAAATGGTGATGAAAAATGTTTTATGTATCTTAAAAACGTGATTTTTAAGCAACGCAATTTGAAAAAAAATGTGTTGAAAATGATATTGATTTATTTAAGTCCAAAATAATGTTTGGAATATTGAGGAATATTTCACGTGATTGTAAAATGTTGAAAAATATTTTACGTATCTTAAAAATGATTTGAAATACAGTAAAATATTTCTACGTGATTTGAAATATGTTAAAATATTTCTACGTGATTTGAATTACGTTTAAATATTTTACGTAATTTGAACTACTGTTGAAAAATTAATTTGTGATTAAAAAGAAATAAAATATTTTTATGCAATTGTGAAAATGGCGAAAAACTGGTATGAGATTTAGAAAGTGTTTTAAATATTTTGAGAATGATGGAAAATGATTTACGCGACTTAAAAGAATGATTTTTAAGTTACGCAATTTTGAAACAGTGGAAAAATACTACGCGATTTGAGAAACATATATTTTTACGCGATTGAGAAAAATGTTAAAAAATTAGTACGTGGTTTAAAAGTGCAATAGAAGAGTTGCGGTATTTTGAAAACGTAACAGAAATATTATTGTATTGTGAAAACATAACAGAAGTGTTGCGGTATTGTGAAAATATAACTAAAACGTTTTGGAATTATGAAAACATAACAAAAATGTTTTGCGATTGTGAAAACACGACAAAAGTGTTTTATGATTATAAAAACATAATAATATGGCGATTACTGTTAAAACAGTGTCCATACACAGTATGAGAAAATGACAAGTTTTGCCTGTGATTGGCATTTGGTGCATTTTACATGCATTGGAAAGATATGCCTGTGATTGGTATTGGTGCATTATACATGCATTGGAAAAATATGCGTTGAGGTATATGATTACATTGAACAAATGAAATTGAAAAGATTTGGCCCTTGTGGTTGGACTTGCACTGATATATTCGTGCATTGTATAAAGTATAGCTAATAAGCTATTTTAGCCCTTATGGTTGAAGAGGGAATGAGAATTGATAGTGAGGTCTATGATGGATCTTGGGGGTGTCAAGGCGCGGCAGTCGACCGTGGATATCTGTCTCGTGGGCTAAGGGACCATATGCCACTTGGCGATGCGATCCGTTGTAACGCATTGACGATACCCGATAAGAACACGATTCTTTTCAACGACCGAGAGATTGTCTGTGGGCTTAGGTCAAGGCAATTAACCGCAGCATTCTTCTCGAAATTGTGAAAACCTCCATGGAGTTGTTTTTGAAAAACTGAATCTATGTGCACATACATGAATCTGAACATTTATATCTGTATGATATATTAATTGAGGAATATTGGCTATGACAACTGTTTTGAATACTTGGATTGATATATGATTGGATGATGATAGTTGATTAATATTGAATATATTATTGGAAGTCTGGTATGATATCCCTGTATGATATCGTTGTTTGTGTTATCTCTGTGCTGCCATGTTGGTATTCGTGTAGGTGATCTCACCTCTTTGTTAAGTTGTCTTGCTGTGTCTGTATTGTTAAAATTATACAGTAGAAGGAATGAGTTGTCTTAGACATAACGGGTGGTAGATACTTTGAGATCATTGACAACATTGAAGAGTGACTGTCCCAGGTTCGATGATGTGCCGGGTAGACAAGGAGTAGAGTTCTGATGCATCAAGTTGGATACAAAAGAAGGAATGAGTATGTTAAGTTTTATCGTTAGTGTTATACTGTGTTATTAAGTAGGACCCGTCATAGGGTTTGCTACTGTTAAAAAGAGAGAGTTTTCTATTAGTATTATATTTCTCTTTAAATTGTTAAATATTAATTGGTGTCAATATTGTATACTAAATAGATTTTCAGTAATACTTATAAATTTCAGTAAGTTTATGTTTCAGCAAGGAAGAAATTTTAAATCCCATCTTTTTATAACTCAAACCTTGTGCGAACTTCTTTTTTATTATGAGTCGGGAGTCCGACATGTGATACCCTAGGGAGGGTGTTACATTAGTAGGTATCAGAGCACGGTTTGAGTCTTTTGGGGTTTGTGGTTAGGTCTATTTTGCTTGTATTGTGTTCTCTGTGTTTTTATTTTCCGAAAGGAAACAATGTTGTTTGCAATGGATACCAGATCCATTGTATTTTGGTTCGTCCGTCTTTGAAGGAAGAAAATGACTCGTGGTAGGTATACGCGTGTGGAAGTGGAACATGTTACTTGTAATGCAGTTGCAACTATGAGAGCAATGTGGAAGGATGACTGCAGGAACAGAGAATCGCTAAACAACGAAAATAAATGAAAGTTGAGGTTCAGGATCTGATGGAAGAGAATCAGTCTTAGAATATAAGATTTTGTAATTTTGGAACCTGGTATTTTTTTTTAGGATATTAAGAAAATAATTGACTTCAACGGAAAATGTATTTACGACCATTGAGGAAACCAAAAGCAGTAAGTGATGTGAAAGAATGTACTTAATGAAGGATTGTATGTCAAGGAAATAATTTGCGAAAAGTTTGGACACATTTTCAGAGATTGTGTTTCTTTGAAAATAGAGTTTTCTGTTAGTAAAATCTTGGATGATAAGGAAAATTGTTACTCTAAGCGGAATGGGAGTATTCTGAGCTGAAGACTTAATTAAGGGAGACTGTATTGCAGAAGGTAATTCTTTGATCATAGTGTATATCTTTGTGAGGAAACATGTTCTTTGTGTAATATGATTGAGTAGATCAATTACATTTTAGAGTTATCCATAATCCTCTTATTTGTTTATTTCTGTTTCTATTCTTAGCCGATCGAGTTAATTGTGTTGTTCAAATTATTGTTGTAGATCAAATCTTTGTGTTAGTTTGATCTGCTGTTCAAAATTTTTGTGTTAGTTTAATCTGTTTCATAAATAGATGTGATCTTTGAAAATAGATTGGTTATTTTTCAACCATATCCTATGAGATTATTTCAACAAAGTGTGAGTAATTCAGAGAAAATCTATTCTTGAAAATTGGGATTACATCCAATTCTTTGCTGGATATGTTCGATAACATATTCAATTCATTTTGTTATTTTCCATGATGTTTTCTTTCATCTACTGCAATTGAAGGAATATCTTGCAAGGAAGGATATTCCTATATTTATATCCGTGTCATCGTATCAAAGTAGCATAGTAGAAGCGTGGTGGATTCTTCAAAAGTTGAAGAAGTTCATCAATGTGAAAAGTTAAGACGGTAATGGAAAATCATAGAAAAAAATTTATTTAGATATTTGTTTGATCAGGAGAAGTGAGCAAGAGATAAAGAACTTACATTGGTTAAAATCGTTTAGAATGATGCAAGAGGTGAAATTATATGAAAGTTGGAAGAAAAGATGGAAGAGGAATATTTGTATTTATTCCGAGGATGTAAAATCATGGTTATTAAATTTTGAGGACGAAATTTCTGTAATAGGGGGAGTATTGTAACATCCTAAAATTTCGTATCTCGTAAACAGTAATTTTCACAGTTAACAGAATTTTACAATTTAGTAATTTCTGAGCACTGTAAAATTATTTTAATTACTCCATCAGCGTATTTGATAGTTTTGAGTGATTTACTCCATGTTAGGAAAATAAAAATTTTCGAGCCGGGGAAAACTTTACGTAATTTAATTTTTACCGTTAGGTTTTAATTATTTTACATAATCTGATTTGATATTTGTGTATTTTCTAATTTTTGTGATTTTATGGGTGATTATGAAATTTTTATGATACTCCGACCGTTTTTGAACTGTTTGTGGGTCCCAGTGGTCTTACGTGGGCCCGAGATGAGTCCCAAAACGTAAAAAAATTTTCCACGCATAGAAAAATTTGTACTGTTGAGACGGAGACAGGGGATCTTACTAAACCTGAATCCGGAAATAGTTTTAGAAAATTTCTTATACTGTGTTTTGTACTGTATTTAATTATCGGGCGATAAAAATACAGTAAATATAATTTTGTAGGGTTTAACAGATAAAAATAAATATTATACTGTTAAGTCAACATTAGTGGTTATGATAATGTACTAATAGGAAACAAGTCTAATATTGGAGACTTTGATATCAACCGTCAATTTAATCAATGGTGTAGGATAAGTCTAATGTAATGGCTATGACCATTTATAACCATTGGATTTAGAATTGATCAAGGGTGGAGATTTGGTCTTGCAAAGTAGCTGGGACCATTTGTGACCGTTGGATTTGAATCTAATCAACGGTGGAGATGGATCAATTATGACCATTGGATTTGGATTTAATCTATGGTGGAGATTTAGTCTTAAAATGTGACAAAGACCATTTATGACCCTTGGATGTAAAGTTTGAAGGAGTAATCTTAAGATTTAAAGAAGTAAGGGCTAGGATTTAAAGAAGAAAGATCCAATGGCCTAAATTAAGTCTTCTATCTAAAGCTATACCTAAAGTCTACCTTAATCCTAACCATTGAATTAATCAATGGCTTAGAATGCTTCAAATAATTGCTTGGACTTCAATTGTGACCCTTGGATGGCAACATGGAAGGAGAGATCTTGACCATCCATTTAGTTGCTTCATTTAAAGGCTAAGATTAAAGGAGGAAGAAGATCCAATGGTCCAAGTTTGTTACTATCACTTGGAAACTTTCCAATAATTTGGTGTCTTGACTAACACTCTAATTATTCACTCATTTCTCACTCACTCTCCACAGCAATGCAAGGAAAAAGGGGGCCAAAATCTTTTTATGTATTTGCTATATCACTTCATCACTTTTTCTATCAAATAATATAGTACCAATTATTTGCTCAAATAATTCATTCTTTTCTCTCCTCACTATACGGCCATGCACTCTTTTATGGCCAAAATAATACACTTAATTCTTCTTTTTTCAATTATATCAAATATCAATGAAAATAGTCAAATATAGTGGCCCTCCATTTTGTTTTCTACGGCCATTCATTTGAAGGAGACAAGATTCATGCAATTAATTCATTTGGCTATTGTTTTTATGCCTACAAGAAGCTATACAAAGTTAGTCAATGTTTGGTGGCTATTCTTTCCAATTCCTACGGCTATGCTTGCTTGGTAAAAGAGAAACATGCTATCTTTAATTCATTTCTATCTCTTTTGTTCCAAATTGACTCACGACCAAGTAGTTTTTTTTTGGGGGGGGGAATATTAACTCCTTACTTGATAATTCATATCACTTTTCTATCAATAACATCTTTCACCTTTCTTTCAAAACAAGTGCACGGTCAAGAAGGCCTTAGGAAGCTAAAATTGTGACTTTAGTTTATTTGAACATCTTTTCTATTTTTCAAGAACCAAAGAACCATATAAAATTTCTCTTCTTTCTCTCCAAGTGAAGCTATGGCCATGCACCCTAAAGGAGACCAAAGAATTCATTTCCATACTCCATATTATTACATATTCATCTTTTCATTCAAGTATCAAGAAGCAAAACCAAAGAAAACTCCATTTCTCTCCCTAAACACACCATTCGGCCAAAACACCTAAACCACCATCCAATCTCTTTTAATTTCATCCAATCATAGATCTTGAATCTACATGATATTCTAAACAACTTTCATGTTGAAGATTTCCTCTAAATTATTCAACTTCATGGACTTTCTTCAAGATCAAAGTTATGAGGTATTTATGGTGAAGTGTAAGGAAACTTCATTTCTTCTCTCTTTTTCATGATCTAAACCATGTTTGATCCATGGTTCCTCTTAATCAAGCTTAGTATACTAATTTTTATGTATTTTGTTTTGTATTTAAGAAGCCCTTGGTGGTGAAGGACTTGGAAAAAGAAACAAAACAAAGAGCTTTTGAGGATCTTCAAGAGGTAAGAGGGAGATCCACCTCACCAACCAAGTATGGTGGTGAGAGATGGTTTTATATTTGGTGGATGATGAATCCATGTGAGGATTCATATTCATGGTCTTGTAATTTATTTGTGGGTGTTTATGTGCTTTAATTATTTGTCTATGCTTGGTATGCTTTGCATGATTTTATGGCTTTGATAGTATGCTTAAAATATGTATGATAAGTATATGGCATGCTTGTAGTATTTATGATGAAATATGTATGTGTATGCCATGATGTGTTGATGGAAAGGAAATCAATGTTTGGCTCCAATGGCCAAGGGAGAAGGCTACGGTTTTTTATGCCCTTAATTAGGGTTCATGTTGAATTTTTTCAAGAACAAGGGAATTGATTTTTGGGTCCCTAGAACTTAGTGAATTTCGGCCAAGACACCCCAAAATAGGTGTTCACAAACTAATATTTTCATGAATGATGAAAATGGATGATTTGAAGAATATGAAAAAATAAACAAAGGGTTTGTTTTTCAAGAGAACAAGAACACGGTTTGGAAGGGATTTTTATTGATTTCTTTTGTGTAAAAAGTTTCTAAATGTTTACTAATCATGATTTCGAAAAAGAGACAGGAAAACGTTAATTTTAAGGATTTGCAAAGAAGGTGAAAAAGGATTTTTAAAGAAAGTAAAAATGAATTTGAACAAATGGGCTTGGTTTTTATGACCATCGGTATTTCGGTTTTGAAAACAAAAATTTTAATGGTTTTGTTTGTGTGAAAACAGAAATGATAAATAATTGAGTTAGAAGGAAAAATGTTTGATGGCTTCAATGGCCAAATACCCTACGGTTTTGAAAAACTGGTTATGCCTAAATTTTTATGGAACAAAGTGATATTTTATAAAACAAAGTGTTTTGTCACTCGAAAAATTTGACAGTTTTCAATTACCATGTCCACGGTTTTTGTGGATGCCTTGATTTTATGAAAATGATTTTCATACAAGGATTTGGAAAGGGAATTAGAGTGTTTTATCACTTGAGAGAATAGAAATTTTCATAACAAAAAACAAAGAGAGGTTGAAAACGTTTGAATTTTAATTTATTTTGAAGAAGACTGATTTTGGAAATGATTTGGAAAAAATGAGGAATATAATGGTGTTATGAAAATTTACTAACGTATAACTTATTTTCGAGTTTTGAAATACGTTAGAAAATGTTAAGTTTTGAAACATTAATTTATATCAATGGAAAAGTGATTTTTGTGGATTATATTTTGGAAAAGGATTTCTTGAGTAAAGAAATGTGGAAAAAGATTTTCTTGAGTAAGAAAATGTGAAAAATGAAATACAAAGTCATATTATTTTGAGAAAGGTTGAAAAAGAATTTTTGAAGGTTAAGAAATATTTTTTATAATGAAATGGTGATGAAAAATGTTTTACGTATCTTAAAAATGTGATTTTTAAGCTACGCAATTTGAAAAAAAATGTGTTGAAAACGATATTGATTTATTTAAATCCAAAATAATGTTTGGAATATTGAGGAATATTTTACGTGATTGTAAAATGTTAAAAAATATTTTATGTATCTTAAAAATGATTTGAAATACAGTGAAATATTTCTAGGCGATTTGAAATATGTTAAAATATTTCTACGTGATTTGAATTACGTTTAAATATTTTACGTAATTTGAACTACTGTTGAAAAATTAATTTGTGATTAAAAAGAAATAAAATATTTTTATGCGATTGTGAAAATGGCGGAAAACTGCTACGAGATTTAGAAAGTGTTTTAATATTTTAACAATGATGGAAAATAATTTACGCGACTTAAAAGAATGATTTTTAAGTTACGCGATTTTGAAACAGTGAAAAAATACTATGCGATTTGAGAAACGTATATTTTTACGCGATTGAGAAAAATGTTGAAAATTTAGTACGTGGTTTAAAAGTGCAACAGAAGAGTTGCGGTATTTTGAAAACATAACAGAAATGTTACTGTATTGTGAAAACATAACAGAAGTGTTGCGGTTTTGTGAAAATATAACTAAAATGTTTTGGAATTATTAAAACATAACAAAAATGTTTCGCGATTGTGAAAACACGACAAAAGTGTTTTATCATTATAAAAACATAATAACATGATGATTACTGTTAAAATAGTGTCCATACACTGTATGAGAAAATGACAAGTTTTGCCTGTGATTGGCATTTGATGCATTTTACATGCATTAGAAAGATATGCCTGTGATTGGCATTGGTGCATTATACATGCATTGGAAAAATACGCGTTGAGGTATATGATTACATTGAACAAATGAAATTGAAAAGATTTGGCCCTTGTGGTTGGACTTGCACTGATATATTCGTGCATTGTATAAAGTATAGCTAATAAGCTATTTTGGCCCTTGTGTTTGAAGAGGGAATGAGAATTGATAGTGAGGTCTATGATAGATCTTGGGGGTGTCAAGGCGCGGCAGTCGACCAGTGGATATCTGTCTGTGGGCTAAGGCTGGACCATATGCCACTTGGCGATACAGTCCATTGCAATGCATTGACGATACTCGACAAGAACACGATTCTTTTCAACGACTGGGAGATTGTCTGTGGGCTTAGGTCAAGCAATTAACCGAGCATTCTTCTCGAAATTGTGAAAACCTCTATGGAGTTGTTTTTGAAAAACTGAGTCTATGTGCACATGCATGAATCTGAACATTTATATCTGTATGATATATTAATTGAGGAATATTGGCTATGACAACTGTTTTGAATACTTGGATTGATATATGATTGGATGATGATAATTGATTAATATTGAATATATTATTGGAAGTCTGGTATGATATCCCTGTATGATATCGCTATTTATGTTATCTCTGTGCTGCTATGTTGGTATTGGTGTAGGTGATCTCACCTCTTTGTTATGTTGTCTTGCTGTGTCTGTATTGTTAAAACTATACAGTAGAAGGAATGAGTTGTCTTAGACATAACGGGTGGTAGATACTCTAAGATCGCTGACAACATTGAAGAGTGGCTATCCCAGGTTCGATGATGTGCCGGGTAGACAAGGAGTGGAGTTTTGATGCATCAAGTTAGATACAAGAGAAGGAATGAGTATGTTAAGTTTTATCGTTAGTGTTATACCGTGTTATTAAGTAGGACTCGTCATAGGATTTGCTACTGTTAAAAAGAGAGAGTTTTCTGTTAGTGTTATATTTCTCTTTAAATTGTTAAATTTTAATTGGTGTCAATTTGTATACTAAATATATTTTCAGTAATACTTATGAATTTCAGTAAGTTTTTGTTTCAGCAAGGAAGAAATTTTAAAACTCATCTTTTTATAACTCAAACCTTGTGCGAACTTCTTTTTGATTATAAGTCAGGAGTCAGACATGTGATATCCTAGGGAGGGTGTTACATTAGTTGGTATCCGAGCACGGTTTGAGTCTTTTGGGGTTTGTGGTTAAGCCTATTTTGCCTGTGTTGTGTTCTCTGTGTTTTTGTTTTCTGAAAGGAAACAATGTTGTTTGCAATAGATGCCAGATCCATTGTATTTTGGTTCGTCCATCTTTGAAGGAAGAAAATGACTCGTGGTAGGTATACACGTGTGGAAGTGGAACATGTTACTTGTAATGCAGTTGCAACTATGAGAGCAATGTGGAAGGATGACTACAGGAACAGAGAATCTCTAAACAGCGAAAAGAAATGAAAGTTGAGGTTCAGGATCTAATGGAAGAGAATCAGTCTTGGAATATACGATTTTGTAATTTTGGAACCTTGTATTTTTTTTTTTAGGATATTGAGAAAGTAATTGATTTCAACGGAAAATGTATTTACGACCATTGAGGAAACCAAAAGCAGTAAGAGATGTGAAAGAACGTACTTAATGAAGGATTGTATGTCAAGGAAATAATTTGCGAAAAGTTTGGACACATTTTCAGAGATTGTGTTTCTTTGAAAATAGAGTTTTCTGTTAGTAAAATCTTGGATGATAAGGAAAATTGTTACTCTAAGCAGAATGGGAGTATTCTGAGCTGAAGACTTAAGGGAGACTGTACTGCAGAAGGTAATTCTTTTATCATGGTGTATATCTTTGTGAGGAAACATGTTCTTTGTGTAATATGATTGAGTAGATCAATTATATTTTAGAGTTATCCGTAATCCTTTGATTTGTTTATTTCTATTTCTATTCTTAGCCGATCGAGTTAATTGTGTTGTTCAAATTATTGTTGTAGATCAAATCTTTGTGTTAGTTTGATCTGCCATTCAAAATTTTTGTGTTAGTTTGATCTGTTTCATAAACAGATGTGATCTTTGAAAATGGATTGGTTATTTTTCAACCATATCCTATGAGATTATTTCAACAAAGTGTGAGTAATTCAGAGAAAATCTATTCTTGAAAATTGGGATTACATCCAATTCTTTGCTGGATATGTTCGATAACATATTCAATTCGTTTTGTTATTTTCCATGATGTTTTCTTTCATCTACTGCAATTGAAGGAATATCTTGCAAGGAAGGATATTCCTATATTTATATCCATGTCATCGTATCAAAGTGGCGCAGTAGAAGCGTGGTGGATTCTTCAAAAGTTGAAGAAGTTCGTCAATGTGAAAAGTTAAGACGGTAATGGAAAATTGTAGAAAAAAATTTATTGAGATATTTGTTTGATCAGAAGAAGCGAACAAGAGATAAAGAACTTGCATTGGTTAAAATCGTTTAGAATGATGCAAGAGGTGAAATTACATGAAAGTTGGAAGAAAAGATGGAAGAGGAATATTTGTATTTATTCCGAGGATGTGAAATCATGGTTATTAAATTTCGAGGACGAAATTTCTGTAATAGGGGGAGTATTGTAACATCCTAAAATTTCGTATCTCGTAAATAGTAATTTTGATAGTTAATAGAATTTTACAGTTTAGTAATTTCTGAGCACTGTAAAATTATTTTAATTATTCCATCAACATATTTGATAGTTTTGAGTGATTTACTCTGTGTCAAGAAAATAAAAATTTTCGAGCCGGGGAAAACTTTACGTAATTTAATTTTTACCGTTAGGTTTTAATTATTTTACGTAATCTGATTTGATATTTGTGCGTTTTCTAATTTTTGTGATTTTATGGGTAATTATGAAATTTTTATGATACTCTAACCGTTTTTAGACTGTTTGCGGGTCCTAGTGGTCTTACGTGGGCCCGGAATGAGTCCTAAAACGTGAAAAATTTTTCTACCCATAGAAAAATTTGTACTGTTGAGACGGAGACAGGGGATCTTACTAAACCTGAATCCGGAAACAGTTTTAGAAAATTTCTTGTATTGTGTTTTGTATTGTATTTAATTATCTACGATAAAAATACAAGAAATATAATTTTGTGGGGTTTAGCAGATAAAAATAAATATTATACTGTTAAGTCAACATTAGTGGTTATGATAATGGACCAATAGGAAACAAGTCTAATATTGGAGACTTTGATATCAACCGTCGATTTAATCAACGGTATAGGATAAGTCTAATATAATGGCTATGACCATTTATAACCATTGGATTTAGAATTGATCAAGGGTGGAGATTTGGTCTTGCAAAGTGGCTAGGACCATTTGTGACCGTTGGATTTGAATCTAATCAACGGTGGAGATGGATCAATTATGACCATTGGATTTGGATTTAATCTATGGTGGAGATTTAGTCTTAAAAAGTGACAAAGACCATTTATGACCCTTGGATGTAAAGTTTGAAGGAGTAATCTTAACCCTTCATTTTGGAGACACATCTAAGGGTTAAGATTTAAAGAAGGAAGTTCCAATGGCCTAAATTAAGTCTTCTATCTAAAGCTATACCTAAAGTCTACCTTAATCCTAACCATTGAATTAATCAATGGCTTAGAATGCTTCAAATAATTGCTTGGACTTCAATTGTGACCCTTGGATGGCAACATGGAAGGAGAGATCTTGACCATCCATTTAGTAGCTTCATTTAAAGGCTAAGATTAAAGGAGGAAGCAGATCCAATGGTCCAAGTTTGTTAGTATCACCTGGAAACTTTCCAATAATTTGGTGTCTTGACTAACACTCTAATTATTCACTCATTTCTCACTCACTCTCCACGGCAATGCAAGGAAAAAGGGGGCCAAAATCTTTTTATGTATTTGCTATATCACTTCATCACTTTTTCTATCAAATAATATAGTACTAATTATTTGCTCAAATAATTCATTCTTTTCTCTCCTCACTATACGGCCATGCACTCTTTTATGGCCAAAATAATACACTTAATTCTTCTTTCTTCAATTATATCAAATATCAATGAAAATAGTCAAATATAGTGACCCTCCATTTTGTTTCTACGGCCATTCATTTGAAGGAGACAAGATTCATGCAATTAATTCATTTAGCTATTGTTTTTGTAACACCCCTTTGGAGGATGTCACACATAAAAGAAAATAAAAGAAATAGAAATAAAATCTACCCAAGTTGTGAAACATTTGTTAAATATCATTACGGGTTGTAAAATAATTCCCGATGTATTTAAATATGATATAAAAAGATAATACGGAAAATACGAAATAAAAAAAAAAATCATCACTAATAATATACATAGGATTAAGTTATAAACTCAGTATAAATAATTTACAACTAAGACTACAAATATTTAAACAAAAACAAGAAAGAAAGCAATAAAAGAGTTAATATATACGTACATACGCCGACGCTACTAAAAAAAACATCATGATTATCTAATCCTCCGATGGATCACTCTCGCATGAAAATGATCATCGTGAGATAGATATCCTGGATGTCTCGACACACGGCGATAACGGGATCGCGCAATGCCGATACGATGCTTATCTCACTAGGCTCGGGTTTTCAAAGACCCCAATAACGCCTAATGGATAAGGGTAACTCTAAGTGCGTAAAAAGTGTCGTAGTCATGACAGCTCTTCATCAAAACGATGACGTAGGATCACAAATACACGTCCCGCATATGTCACGAGTCACGATCTCCTCGTAGAAGCCAAGCCGAGCACCTCCATGAAATACCAACTCTATGAATCCCAAAAATCTCAAGCGTCGCCATCCGTCACAATCAATCCGAGGATATGGATGATCGGATGGTTCTTGATCGTCAACCGATCGTCCGTCACGGCCTTCCTCCTCTTCGTGGTACACAATCTCAAGGGGTGTTCCTCTTCCTCGAAGTCTTTACCGCGTAAAATAAATAAACAAAAAATACATATAACAAAGAGGTAAGACAACATAAAATCATCACAACATGGCCAATAAAAAGACGACAAACAATATATACATACAAGCTTCATGCAATACATAAAGCTTTAACAATTATAATAATAAATTGAAGTAAAATTCAGATATCATCACAATGTATCACATCACAAATAAAACTTCACAGATAAAACAAGAAAGATAAGAATAAACAGATAAGATATAATAACCATATATAATAACAATAACTAGATAAAATAAACAAATAAAATACGTATAAACAATAAATAGATAAGATAGAAACAAATATACATAGAGATAAATAATATGACAAAATCCTACTCTATGGAGCTAAAGAAAAACACAAGTATCGAGAGAGGAATGATTTGCAAAACCTAATAGTACCACGGCCGCCCCACCAACTATTGCATTGTCACACGTTGCGTCTATAGCCCCACGACACAGAATCCATCAATCCAGGCGTGGTGTAGTTCACGGCCTCACGTTGTGGCACTACAGTGCAAATGTACTACTAGATTTCACAAATCTCGATTAAATATAGTGTACGTCGAGTACTATAGTGTGCTATCGGTTTACCACGGCCCAAATGGAGCGACCAACCGTCCACATGTGGGATCCCGTACACTAAAGCCTCCAAGTTCATTAGAACAATGAACCACACTACGTTTATCGCATCGACAACACGATGTGATTCGCCTCGTCAACAAATCCACCAAATACATGGCACACATAATGTATAGATGGAAAGCCCGTACGGTTCACATTTTCCCGACAAAGAAATAATTCTCAAAACCCGTACGGGTTCACATTTTCCCGACAAAGAAATAGATTTTCAAAAGCCTCAGTACGGTTCACATTTTCCCGACAAGAAATAGATTTTCAAAAGCCTGTACGGGTTCACATTTTCCCGACAGCATATAGATTTTCAAAAAGCCTGTACGGGTTCACTTTTTCCCGACAGCATAAAATAAACATAGTAACGGTCAATCGCGTAGAAATTTTATCGCATTTTCATAATTCCGTCGTTTTTACAAACGTTTAAAAATCGGTAAAGATATTTTTCTCGTTTTTGAAATCGCGTAGCATTTTTAATACGTTTTCTCAATCGCGTAGGATTTTTAAATCATTTTCTTATTCGAATGCCCTTAAAATTACTGTTTAAACAGATAGAAATAGTACTTAGTACATTTAAACTACGTAGAATAATTTTTCATACCGCATACTGTCTTTAGGATATTTTTACTATCTTATAGGTTTATTTTTACTAAAAATTGACAAAGATTTTGTTTATAAACTTATAATAATGGTTTTCTAAATTTTCCATAAAATTTTCTATTTACCTAATTTTTAACCATATCATTTAATTCTTTTTGAAATCTCTAACATGCTTCAAAACTTAAAGTGAGCTATATGTTAGAAAATTTCTCAAAATTTCTCAGTATTTTACTTCCTAATGATAAAATCACTAGTTTTAATCCTTTAAACTTAATTCTACTCAATTTGTTTCTTCAAAAATCATTATAGAAAATTTCCCTTAACTTGTATTGTCTCTTTTTAATTGAAAAAGAATTGGAATCAAGTTTTAGAAATCATAATTACCTATAGTGGCATGTTGGCCGAATTTTGTAAAACTTTTTCATTTGATTTCTAAATCATGTCAAAGGTATTATCTTATCTAAGTTCATTAAATCATGTTATAAAGTAATGATTTTGAATCAAATAAATCCTTTAGGCATGTTGGCCCAAATTTACTAAATCTTTACCATTTGATTTCTAAATTCCTTTTCTTTGATCAAAACAATTTGAAACCTTCTTATTTCTCCTAATTAATTAAGTTGCACTTTAGGAAAAATGAAGAGAACATTTTGGTCCTCACACTTTGTCATTGCCGTGAGCTAAGGAATGTGTTCTTTGGAACACTCATGCAAACTTACACATGTTATTCACATCTTAAACCTTATCATACAATTCTAACACATGCATTTATATTTCTAACACATGCAAAATATTTCTAACATATAAAACCTAAATTAAAGCTTATAGACATACCATCAAAAGCTAATAGACATGCAAAATTATTACAATCACCAAACAAGAAAGCTACTAAAATACAACACTTAAGCTACTAGCAACCACAAAAATTAACAAATACACATCAATAAACACACCACAACCGAATCCTTATGGATTCTACAAACAACCCATCTTCTTACCACCATCAAGGATGATAAGAATTGTCTTCCTCTTACCTTAAATGAAGACAAAAGGCTTGCTTTCACACCTCCTAGGTCACGGTTTTCACCACCAAAAATACCTAGAAATCTCAAACAAAATCTACATGTTACTAACCATGAAAAGAAGCTAAACCATGGAAAAATCATGGCTTAGGACTTTGAAAAAGAAGAGAGAAAAGAAAAGCATGAAATTTTACCTTCTAGGTAAAACTTTCAAGGTTGGTTTCCAAGCCCTAGATGGAAGAATTTGAAGAAACTCCCAACTACAAAGGTTCTTAGAATAGTGTTTAGGTTAAGGAAACTTGGTTAGAAAAATTTTTGGATGGTTGGATGGTGTAGTTAGTGTCTTGGCCGAATGGAAGGGAAAAAGGAACAACAATGGTGGCTAGGGTTCTTGATGAGAGAGAAGAGAGAAAATCAAGGAAGACAAAGTGATTTTTGGTCCTCCCTCCTTCACTTGGCCGTAGCTCTCTAAGGGCATGCAAGGTGGCTCCTTGCTTGGCTTCATCCAAGCCATAGATTACATCAAAGGCTAAGATTAAGTCTTGCTTAACAAGCTTAAATTCTATTGGTTGCTTATGGTGACTCACCTTGCTTAGTCACACAGTGTAATAAATTCTCTGCTGAGTCAGCCTGTTCTGGAAAGTTCTACTGCTTACGGTGATTAATTAAGCTACCGATCTAACCGTTCTGCTAATTGTGGGTCCCGCAAAATATTTCCGGGTCCACTGTCACTAAAATATACTGACTAATAAAATAATATTATAATAATATAAAATTATTTTATTTGACAGCTTAAATACTAAAAATTAAAAGATTATTTTTAGTCTCATTCAGAATCGGGTTAAGTAAGATCCCCCAATTCTAAATAATAAAATAAGATTTTCCCGCCCGGAAAATATTATTTTCCCGCCTGAGCAAATCACACAAAAAGTTCATATAAAATCACGACATGCATATTTTCGTGCATTAAATCAAGAAGAAAATAATTAAAAACAAAGAAAAAAGCAAATAAAACAAGACGTCGTTCGGACGTAACGGTCATTTTCCCATTTTTTCCCACAACGTAGGTAATCGTCCAAAACGCTCAAATAAAATATCCAAAGAAGATATATAGTTGTATATCTTTCGAGAAAAATTAATACAAGAAATGTAAAAAAAATTTTTATTTTTCCGTCTCGAAACAAATTACGTGAAGCGATCAAATAAAATTTGAGCCAGTATTATCGTAATTGTTTTCATACAGAAATCGAGAACAGAAAAATAGGGACACAACGGTCATTCACACAAAAGCATGAAAAACAGAAAACAGTACATTCAGAATATTTTCTAAAAATTGGGGCGTTACAGTTTTTATGCCTACAAGAAGCTATACAAAGTTAGTTAATGTTTGGTGGCTATTCTTTCCAATTCCTACGGCTATGCTTGCTTGGTAAAAGAGAAACATGCTATCTTTAATTCATTTCTATCTCTTTTGTTCCAAATTGACTCACGGCCAAGTAGTTTTTTTGGGGGAGGGGGGCAAAATATTAACTCCTTACTTGATAATTCATATCACTTTTCTATCAATAACATCTCTCACCTTTCTTTCAAAACAAGTGCACGGTCAAGAAGGCCTTAGGAAGCCAAAATTGTGACTTTAATTTATTTGAACATCTTTTCTATTTTTCAAGAACCAAAGAACCATATAAATTTTCTCTTCTTTCTCTCCAAGTGAAGCTACGACCATGCACCCTAAAGGAGACCAAAGAATTCATTTCCATACTCCATATTATTACATCTTCATCTTTTCATTCAAGTATCAAGAAGCAAAACCAAAGAAAACTCCATTTCTCTCCCTAAACACACCATTCGGCCAAAACACCTAAACCACCATCCAATCTCTTTTAATTTCATCCAACTATAGATCTTGAATCTACATGATATTCTAAACAACTTTCATGTTGAAGATTTCCTCTAAATCATTCATCTTCATGGACTTTCTTCAAGATCAAAGTTATGGGGTATTTATGGTGAAGTGTAAGGAAACTTCATTTCTTCTCTCTTTTTCATGATCTAAACCATGTTTGATCCATAGTTCCTCTTAATCAAGCTTAGTATACTAATTTTTTTGTATTTTGTTTTGTATTTGAGAAACCCTTGGTGGTGAAGGACTTGGAAAAAGAAACAAAACAAAGAGCTTTTGAGGATCTTTAAGAGGTAAGAGGGAGATCCACCTCACCAACCAAGTATGGTGGTGAGAGATGGTTTTATATTTGGTGGATGGTGAATCCATGTGAGGATTCATATCCATGGTCTTGTAATTTATTTGTGGGTGTTTATGTGCTTTAATTATTTGTCTATGCTTGGTATGCTTTGCATGATTTTATGACTTTGATAGTATGCTTAAAATATGTATGATAAGTATATGGCATGCTTGTAGTATTTATGATGAAATATGCATGTGTATGCCATGATGTATTAATGGAAAGGAAATTAATTTTTGGCTCCAATGGCCAAGGGAGAAGGCTACGGTTTTTGATGCCCTTAATTAGGGTTCATGTTGAAAATTTTCAAGAACAAGGGAATTGATTTTTGGGTCCCTAGAACTTAGTGAATTTCGGCCAAGACACTTCAAAATAGGTGTTCACAAATTAATATTTTCATAAATGATGAAAATGAATGATTTGAAGAATATGGAAAAATAAACAAAGGGTTTGTTTTTCAAGAGAACAAGAACACGGTTTTGAAGGAAATTTTATTGATTTCTTTTGTGTAAAAAGTTTCTAAATGTTTACTAATCACGATTTCGAAAAAGAGACGGGAAAACGTTGATTTTAAGGATTTGCAAAGAAAGTGAAAAAGGATTTGCAAAGAAAGTGAAAAAGGATTTGTAAAGAAAGTAAAAATGAATTTGAATAAATGGGTTTGGTTTTTATGACCATCTCCAGATTTTTCGGTTTGAAAACAAAGATTTTAATGGTTTTGTTTGTATAAAAACAGAAATGATAAATAATTGAGTTAGAAGGAAAAATGTTTGATGGCTTCAATGGCCAAATACCCTACGGTTTTGAAAAACTGGTTATGCCTAAATTTTTATGGAACAAAGTGATATTTTATAAAACAAAGTGTTTTGTCACTCGAAAGAGTTAATAGTTTTTAATGACCATGTCCACGATTTTTGTGGATGCTTTGATTTTATGAAAATGATTTTCATACAAGGATTTGGAAAGGGAATTAGAGTGTTTTATCACTTGAGAGAATAGAAATTTTCGTAACGGAAAACAAAGAGAGGTTGAAAACATTTGAATTTCAATTTATTTTGAAGAAGACTGATTTTAGAAACGATTTGGAAAAAATGGGGAATATAATGGTGTTATGAAAATTTACTAACGTATAACTTATTTTCAAGTTTTGAAATACGTTAGAAAATATTAAGTTTTGAAACGTTGATTTATATCAATGGAAAAGTGATTTTTGTGGATTATATTTTGGAAAAGGATTTCTTGAGTAAAGAAATGTATGGGAAAAAGATTTTCTTGAGTAAAAAATGTGAAAAATGAAATACAAAGTCATATTATTTTGAGAAAGGTTGAAAAGGAATTTTTGAAGATTAAGAAATATTTTCTCAGAATGAAATGGTGATTTAAAATGTTTTACGATCTTAAAAACGTGATTTTTAAGCTACGCAATTTGAAAAAAAATGTGTTGAAAATGATATTAATTTATTTAAGTCCAAAATAATGTTTGGACTATTGAGGAATATTTTACATGATTGTAAAATGTTGAAAAATATTTTACGTATCTTACAAATGATTTTATATACAGTAAAATATTTCTACGTAATTTGAAATACGTTAAAATATTTCTACACGATTTGAATTACGTTTAAATATTTTACGTAATTTGAACTACTGTTAAAAAATCAATTTGTGATTAAAAAGAAATAAAATATTTTTATGCGATTGTGAAAAATGGCGAAAAACTGCTATGAGATTTAAAAAGTGTTTTAAATATTTTGAGAATGATGGAAAATGATTTACGCGACTTAAAAAAATGATTTTTAAGTTATGCGATTTTGAAATAGTGGAAAAATACTATGCGATTTGAGAAACGTATATTTTTACGCGATTGAGA
The DNA here is from genome assembly GCA_029884605.1 of Ormosia emarginata. NCBI lineage: Eukaryota > Viridiplantae > Streptophyta > Magnoliopsida > Fabales > Fabaceae > Ormosia > Ormosia emarginata. The sequence goes on along the minus strand of JAQQTP010000010.1, from coordinate 222,554 downwards.
AAAATGTTGAAAAATTAGTACGTGGTTTAAAAGTGCAACAGAAGAGTTACAATATTTTGAAAACGTAACAGAAATGTTACTGCATTGTGAAAACGTAATAGAAGTATTACGGTATTGTGAAAATATAACTAAAATGTTTTGGAATTGTGAAAACGTAACAGAAATGTTACGCGATTGTGAAAACACGACAAAAGTGTTTTATGATTATAAAAACATAATAACATGATGATTACTATTGAAACAGTGTCCATACACTGTATGAGAAAATGACAAGTTTTGCTTGTGATTGGCATTTGGTGCATTTTACATGCATTGGAAAGATATGCCTATGATTGGCATTGGTGCATTGTACATGCATTGGAAAAATATGCGTTGAGGCATATGATTACATTGAACAAATGAAATTGAAAAGATTTGGCCCTGTGGTTGGACTTGCACTGATATATTCGTGCATTGTATAAAGTATAGCTAATAAGCTATTTTGGCCTTTGTGGTTGAAGAGGAAATGAGAATTGATAGTGAGGTCTATGATGGATCTTGGGGGCGTCTGGATCATATACCACTTGGCGATGCAGTCCGTTGCAACGCATTGACGATACCCGACAAGAACACGATTCTTTTCAACGACTGGGAGATTGTTTGTGGGCTTAGGCTGGGCAATTAACCAGAGCATTCTTCTCGAAATTGTGAAAACCTCCATGGAGTTGTTTTTGAAAAACTGAGTCTATGTGCACATGCATGAATCTGAATATTTATATCTATATGATATATTAATTGAGGAATATTGACTATGACAACTGTTTTGAATACTTGGATTGATATATGATTGGATGATGATAGTTGATTAATATTGAATATATTATTGGAAGTCTGGTATGATATCCATGTATGATATCGCTGTTTGTGTTATCTCTGTGCTGCTATGTTGGTATTGGTGTAGGTGATCTCACCTCTTTGTTATGTTGTCTTGCTGTGTCTGTATTGTTAAAACTATACAGTAGAAGGAATGAGTTGTCTTAGACATAACGGGTGGTAGATACTCTGAGATCGCTGACAACATTGAAGAGTGGCTGTCCCAGGTTCGATGATGTGCCGGGTAGACAAGGAGTAGAGTTCTGATGCATCAAGTTGGATACAAGAGAAGGAATGAGTATGTTAAGTTTTATCGTTAGTGTTATACCATGTCATTAAGTAGGACCCGTCATAGGGTTTGCTACTGTTAAAAAGAGAGAGTTTTCTGTTAGTTTTATATTTCTCTTTAAATTGTTAAATATTAATTGGTGTCAATATTGTATACTAAATATATTTTCAGTAATACTTATGAATTTCAGTAAGTTTATGTTTCAGCAAGGAAGAAATTTTAAAACCCATCTTTTTATAACTCAAACCTTGTGCGAACTTTTTTTTGATTATGAGTCGGGAGTCAGACATGTGTTATCATAGGGAGGGTGTTACAAGTGTGACTTAGGCAATAAGCTTGGTTCCTTAATTGGACCATGATAAATTAGCTTGGTTCTCTATTGAGCCTCGAGAAACTGTAACATCATAATACTGATATCCCAGTATATATATTATATACTAGAATAAACAATATTAGTGTTACTACTTTATATTTGAAAATAAAACTAATCCATAATATTTAAACAAATAAATGACCATGGATAGCCTTGTGGAAATAGTATCCACTTTCATGTACATATTGTTCTATATACAACTGTTTACATTACCAAAATAAATATAGACATGACGTACAAATTGAAACTAAAAGATAATAATACTAAACTACTCTTCCATCTTCTTTTGATCCATGCTTGAAGAGAAATTCTACCTAGATTTACATGGCAACACTTGGGGTGAGAATCAAATATTCTCAGTAGTAATGTACCAATACCAGCAGTTATAACATTCACATTGAATATGTATACAACTCATGACAGTAAAAACAAAACAATAATTAAAATTGAATTGCTTCCTGGAAACCATAATCGGAATTATTTCTTACAAAAGTAAGGCAACCACCCATACAGTTGCCTGAAAATGCAATGAATAAGACAACCACCCATACAACTGCCTGAAAATGCAATGAATAAGACAATCGCCCATACAGCTATCTAAAAATGCATATGTCGTGCTATGAGGTATGGGTATGATGCAATGCGAGTTGTGTTAATAAAATGTCATGAATGTTATGAACTTGCTATTCTCCTTGTAGTGGGGAGGGAATCTATTACCTCCTTAACCCACTTTCTGAATGTCCTTATTATCATGCATTTCATCTTTGTAGTGGGGAGGGAATCTGTTACCTCCTTAACCCACTTTCTAAATGTAATGAATATCATAAATCTACTTGAACTTCTCATTCTTATCATTTATTAAAATCAAATCTAGACAAATCTTGGATATTTACTTACTAACTTCCATCAATCAGAGTCTAACACCCTTTTCAATCATAATGGTATAATTAAAGCTTCTAGAGATCCTCATACCCATATCTTAACTTAATTCAGCCTTTGATCACCATTTCCAATTCTAATCTTACTTTTATTCTCTTAATTTTTCTCATACACAAGAGGAAATCTTTCTCCCTAAGATATTCTTTCAATTAATGCTAAATTATATCCTAAGAAGTTGAATATGATGTTATAGGTCATGATTTGGGGTTACATTGTGTTCCTGATGGTCAAAGAATTCTATTTCTTCAAATTCAGCTGATGGTAATCAATTACAAGCTTCTTGTAATCGATTACAAATCGAACAGAGACTGCGTAATCGATTATAAGGCTTATGTAATTGATTACTTCAGCCCAGAAACCCAGAAAAACGCATTTCATGATTGGGTAATCGATTACGAACTCGTGGTAATCGATTACCACCTGATTTTATGCAGAAAATCTAAGTTTTCAGGCTAGGATAATCCAAACCAATCACTTATACATCAAAATCAACAACAAAACTCCATAGAAACCATGACACATCAATCTTAAAACAATAAAACACATATGGGTAATTTCATACCCATATCTCATCTTGCAACTCAATCAACATTCATGAATTCCAAAGGTCCAAAAACTAATCCTTATACATTAATTAAACTTAAACTCAACTTATTTCACCTTTGGAAGCAAGAAATTAGTATCTAAACTCACTAATTCACCCAAACTCATTTTTCCTCATCATGACAAACTAACGAATTAAGATGAAGAAAGAGAGGAATGGATGGAAACACACACCCCCTACCTCTTAGTGAAGTTGATGCTTAAACCTTGGCCTTTCCTTTTTCTCTTCTCTTCGTTTCCTCTTCTTCTTTCTCTTTTCTTCCTCTCCTTTTCCTCTTTCGTATTCTGCTTCTCCCGTTTGAGAAAAAGAAAGGGAATTAGTCATATATATTGACTTAACACAATGGTTAGGTATTAAAACTTATACCTCTTAAGAACACTTTGATCTTATTATTTCAGATTTTCCCACCTCCATAGGTGTTAGAATAAATCTTAAGATTTATCTAATTTCCAAATTCATCATTATCTTTAATTTCCATATCTGCATTGTGTCCATTCAGTATCAAAACACTTACTCGGTATGCTTAAAAATACCAAATGAACTCAGTTTTTCTTCAAATTTTAATCACGACTTCCTTAACTCATTTATAACTTAAAAACAACTTATCCATAATTATTTCTCTTATATAGGCAATTTATGTTATTTTCTGAGTTATTTTAGACTAATTTTCACATTCTGTGTTGCGACAAATTGCCTAAAATAACTCAGTTTACCATAAAACTTCACAGACATGTTAAACAAGTATTAGACCATCTCTGGAACCTTATACTAGCCTAACATATTCTCGGAGATGTTATAGAAACCAGCTTGGTTCCTTAATTGGACCATGTCATATGTTTAACTTGGTGTTTATGAACCATGAATGTTTACCTAGCTTGGTTTTCTTTGAATGTTAAAGTTAAATATGAAAAAGCTTTATAACATAACTTACTTTTAGTTCTTAAGATTATGTTTATAATGTTATAGATGTTTAGTTATGAGATACTCCTACTAAGAATTATTTGTTATTCTATGACAAATCCAGGTCAAGACCATGCTAAGGGAAAGAAGAAAAAGAAGCTGTTAGACTAAAGTAGTTTTAGTTTTATTGCTTCTAGAACAAAATTTGTATTTTTTTATTTTTATTTTTGCTTTGTAATCTTTTATGAGTTATGTATTACATTATGCATTTTTGAGGCTAGTGATGTATATATATATGTACGCATGTTTTTGCATCTCTTAAGGCTTTCTATAATGACTTGCTTAGTGATTATGAATATATTATTATGTTAGTAAGTAAGAAGTGACGTGGTTAATGTTGTTTATCTTTGTGTATGTAAGATATATTGATATATCAGTGTTAGGGTGTTACAATATTTAGTCCCAATGCTCAAAGATGAGAGAAGACTTGAAGAGTCTAAAATAACTTAAAGAGAATATTAACATAGTTGAATCCTTGACTGATGGAGGCTTATATCAAGTAGAGAGTGGTGATAATAATTCTGTTGAGAATCATTCTAGATGGGTATTAGATTTTGTCGCCGATGTGCACGTATGTCATCAAGCTATGTTTACTACTTTGCCAAAAGATGGAGATTTTGGCTGCATCAATATGGGGAAGAAACAGAAGTTGAAAGTTGAAGGCATTGGAAGAGTTTGCCTGAAGCTCCACAATGGTGAAGTCAAATATGTTCCCAATGTGAGGTATGTGCCTATTGCTATGTTAACATTATTTCATTAGGAGAGATGACATCACATGGATGCAAATATGTGGGAATTGGAAAGATGTGCAAAGTGTGTAAGGGAACCAGCTTGATTCTACAAGGCAGAAAAGGTGAGAAAAACATTTGCTATTTAGAAGGCTATTTCGAGAAGGGAACACCTAAAAATAGCAAAGTAAAAAAGATTGCAAGAAGAGAATTTAATTGAGATATGTGGGGACTTGACTCAAGGAGAATTTGTTTTATAATTGCTCTAAGTCCCACATTGCTTAAGTCGGAGAAGCCTAAGTGGAGTTTTCTTAAATAGGTCTTTGGTTATTGAGGTAGCACATCACCTAAGAGAGAGAGCCTAGACACTTAGGAGAGATTGTAACTGGACTATTGGGTGATGAGTATCAAGAAGAAGGTTTGCAACTTTAATTGTGCAAAAGTTATAATATACTATTTTTGTTAGTGGAGTATTTTTATTCCTTATAAGGGTCGTGGATGTAAGTTAGAGGTTGAACCACGTTAAATATTGTATTTTCTATTATGCTTTAATTTTCTTTTTTTCTTGTGCTCCTGTTGTGGGTCCATCTACTATCCCAACACCTTGCATGTATATTACACCCTCTCTACCATTATCGCTACCGCACAAAAAAGAAATCACTAACAATAATCCTTTAACAATTGCTCTGAATCAGATCAGGTACACCATCCTTGATTCCTATTCAAAACAAAGCTATACATTTTTTTTTAATGCCATAGTAATTTATGGCACAAAGAATTAAGATGCATTCGATAGAAAAATGGAGACTAGCAGAATAAAATAATGTTGCACAAATATATAAATTGCAAGCTCAGGATATATAATTACAATCTCAATTTTTTTATTATATTTTTTATATTATTTTTTATACTATTTTTTATATTATTAAAATTAATATTTATATGTCAATATTTTTTCTCATTTAATTATAATTGTTAAAAATAATATGAGAAAAAAAATGAGATGACATCATCGATTTCAATACAATTAACGTTACCATCGCACAACTACATTAACCTTTGTGATGGGGGAACAAATCCATTTGTTACCTCGGGAACACAAACCTAAACTTAACATAAGAGACAGCACAAGATTATGTGACAAGAAGTACCAATAGATAGATACAGAGAACCATAATGGCAGCTTGCATTTTCACGGTGTCACAGAATGGAACCGGAGATTTCCAAACGGTGCAGAAAGCAATCGACGCTGTGCCACTCGGCAACACTCGCCGGACGGTGATCCGGGTGTTGCCGGGAATCTACCAGCAGCCGGTGTACGTGCCCAAGACCAAGAACTTCATCACTCTTGCTGGTCTGCGCCCTGAGGACACTGTGCTTACCTGGAACAACACCGCCACCAGAATCGATCACCACCAAGTAAGCACATTTTCTTCTTGTTTTAATCATTTGGTTTAATGGGTGTGTGTCAAAATTGTTCATTTTTTTGATGTTTTCCTCTTTTGGGTTAAAGGGTATGTGTCAAAATAATAATAATAATAATATTAATATTATTATTATTATTATTATTATTATTTATTATTACAATATTGTGGTGGATTTTTGTTACAGCCTGCTAGGGCGATAGGGACTGGGACGTTTGGTTGTGGAAGTACCATTGTGGAAGGGGAGGACTTTATTGCTGAAGATATTACTTTTGAGAATTCTTCCCCTGAGGTAATGCCTGTGAAATCTCAGTGTTTTTAAGGTGTATGCTTGTGCTAGTTTCTTTGTCATCATTTTGCTGAATAGCATTGTTTTGATAAATGGGCATATGTGCACGTAGATAGAAAAAATTGATTGGTGGTATGATTCTGTGTGTTCATAAAAGCATATTTGGATAGTTCCCTTTGTCTGTAGTTGACTTGTTGATATATGTAGTTGGCCTGTCATTGCCTTACTTACAGATGCAGTGTTTATTTGAGAGAGTACAAGTAGTTTTGAAGCACTGTTACCAGATTCGCTCTCACCCCCATCATCCTGCAATCCAGTTCGTGCATACCGGATCGCGGTACTTTTGCAATTTGGATCTCTCTGGAACGTGATCTAGTTCGCCAAATGTAACGAATTAGTTGCAATAACAGAAACAAACAAGATGGAGTGAAGACAATAGCAGGAAAAGAAAGGCTTAAGTTTTTTCCATGGCCATTGCTGAAACTCACGAGCGACGGAAGAGGGAGGCACAGGTGCTGGTTCTCACTCGTGAAGAAGATGAAGCGGAGAAGATGAAAAGCACAATGCATCGTTTTGTGTAAAGGGTTAAAAATAATTAAAAATTAAACTCTAGTAAAATGCTTCGTTTTAATTTCAAATTGGAAAAATACAAAATTAAAAACTCAATGAAACTCACTGTTCCCATTATTGGATAGAAAAAAATACTGATTAACTAAGAACATTTAAAAATTTTAATACAAGTAAAACTGTTTTTTAAAAAGTAAAGAAAATATTAAAAGATATATAGTTAATATAAAATATTTAATAATTTTATGTAGCGTACCAAAGAAGTCTACCCCTAGCGCATTGTAATTTTTTTAAGTGACGTAATGCTTACCCATTTCCATATAGCATACCAAAATGTACTGCATTCTTGGTAACTATGGTTTGAAGTTTTTCCTTTTTGAGGTTTTTGGATCTGCTGAATGCTGAAGATCTCCAATTGACATTTATTCTATCACTGGTCAAAGATGTTGTCATAAATTCATTAGATGATTTGGTATTATTGCTTCATACTTCTGTATCCCAATTAGTATCTTCTAAAGTTTTATGGAGACAAAATTTATTTACAAGCACAAAGTATGCAAGACCTTATATGGTGCTTCTTCTTTTTCCTTCTCTTTCTGGCAGGGTTCAGGGCAAGCAGTGGCAATTAGAGTAACAGCAGATCGATGTGCCTTCTACAATTGCAGGTTCCTTGGATGGCAGGTAGCTCCACTGTCTAGATGTGTTAGTGTATATAGGTCAGAGGCTTCATGAAGTTTTTTATGTTGGTGATGTATGCATGTTGAATTGATGAAAAATTTTTGAAGACCATCAAAGAATTCATTTTTGCTTATGAAGATCTTTAAAAAAGCATTGATTAAGTGATTGCTTTGTTGGATGAGTTCTTTGTGTAAGTTATGATTTTCACTCTTCTAGCCTGTTCTCTTCAAAATATTAGTATCTTAAATTTACTTGGGGCCATGATTGGCAGACTAGCGGGTCTTATGTTCAATACATTGCCCCAGGTTCTGTTTCATTTGAGGACAACCTAGGAGAGATACCAAGGGGATAAATTTCTTTCGTGATTTTGGTGCAGGACACACTGTACTTACATTACGGCAAGCAATATTTGAAAGATTGCTATATTGAAGGAAGTGTGGACTTCATCTTTGGCAATAGCACTGCTCTTTTGGAGCACTGTCATATCCACTGCAAATCTGCTGGGTTCATAACCGCACAGAGCAGAAAATCTTCACAGGAAACAACCGGTTATGTATTCTCGAGGTGTGTAACCGAACACTGTCTAGTTTTAACAATCTCATCTTCCACCTGTTACTGTGTTTTAGTGGTTGGAAGTTCTTAACCTGTCCAACAAGGAAAGAGTTAGTTCCTAAGATCATATTTTTTATAGTTAGAATATCTGAAAAATATCTCATAATATTTTTATTATATCTTAGAATATTTTAGAGTATCTTAGATGATCTTTTATGATTTATTTCCTATTTATTAAATTCCTGATTTGTTTCCTTATTTAATTTAATTTCATTTCATTTAAATTAGGAATATTAGTATAAAAAAAGGAATATTGAATTTATTTTTTGTATCACATCATCATCACACCAATATCAATATAGTCTTATTATTTTGAGTACTCCTTTTCTCTCTTTTCGTCCTTCCCTACCTAAAACCCTCCAATTCAACATTATACAACAATGTAAATTGAGTTTTAACTTCTATACATGATGGGGAAAAAATATAGTGATTGTTACTTCGTTACTCCTAAAAATATGATGTGAACTCATCACTCATGTTAGGGCCAGATGTCTACGATGACTGAAAGGTTCTGATTTTAGGAGCATACTACTATAGTGAGGATCACGCTTTTAAGGTTGGTAGTTTGGTTTTCATTTTCAATAAATTTATAGATATCAAGGACATTGTAGCATGATTTGAAAATGCTTAGGTGTGAGGGGGATTATGGATTCATAATCATATTTAGTCCATCAAATTTACAAGGATTATATTTTATCAAGGGGATTTTTTAATTATCAGGGCTATATAGTAATTTGGGGTTGTATTTTAATTGTTGAAACTTGAAGTTATAGGGAAAAGATGGAAAAGAGACAAGAGAGAGAATAAAACTATGATACTATGAGATGTGATAAAACATTAACCTAATAATTCTATTTATACCAATATTTTAGGTCAAGTAATACTGCAGTTGACTAGTTCAAATACTCCTAAAAGTAAAACAATAATAATTCTAATATTATAAAATTAGTGTTTTATAAGATAATTTGTTTTGTCCTTTTAGGCTTAGGAGTTAGCACTTCTGTAAATTTGCATTAAATTGGCCTTCATATAAGTTGTTTTAAAAGTTACTTTTGATATTAAATACAGTTTCAGAACTTTGCCACCCGCACTCTCTTTCTCTATTTAAAAATTCTTCTCCGCTTGCATATTTTTAAATAGAAATAGAAATACTAATTTGGCGTTTAAGTTGTCCTTTTCTGAATTAGCAACACTGTAGAAGCTCTTAAGAAAGGAAGATCTGTTTTTTCTGGGAAATGAAAGTTTGTTGGTACTTCTGACATTGGAACAGAGTTAGCTTTCAATAATAGTTGCATGACATATTTATGAGAATAGAAGTAGGGAAAGAAGAACAACATGTTTTTCTTCTCTTATTGATTGATGGAGAAATATACGAAATAAATAAGCAGAGGAGAGAAAGGATATTCCCTGAAATATCTCAATTCCTCTATAAAATAGGAAACAGAAACATAATTACAAAAAAGGAAAACAAATCCTATCTTATCCTTATCCTAACTAAGGTTTGACTTTCGTCAATCCTCCTCAAGTTGGTGCATAGATATCAATCAAGCCCAACTTGCTTATCAAAAGTTCGAAATGTGATCTGATAGGAACCAGATTTTATTGATAAGAAACTCCTTACACCAGAAATGGATTCTAGAATTTCTTGGTATACAAGAAGAACAGAAATGAAAATTACAAGAAAAAGAAAATGACTCAAGCAGAGATTGAGCCCCCAGCCTTTGGAGAGGCCTACCCCACTTAGTATTCCACTTAATTTCTGCTTATTTCGCTTCACCCTTCTCCCCATTTATTCTTACTCCTTTTCCACTACCTCGTAGGCATTCTGTTAGGCTGCAGGTCATTAGCTTGTATATTTCCCATTTTGTCCTCGCCCACATGTGCTGATCTCCTCCACTTCCCATCTCCTTCATTACCTTTCTATCCACGAGGTCTATCAATACTCCCCCCAAAAGATTCACCTTGTCCTCAAGGTGAAGGTTCAGGTAAGGGTCTTGTAACTACTGCAAGAAACTTCTACTAGGGTCTCATTGCTTGAAGCATAATGACCAAGTTATGCTTGACACATAACCTCCACCTGGATCCCATTGACCTTCTCCAATTCCCAGAAGAAAGAAGAGCAAAGGGGACAACCAATTGTCATAAGATCATACTCCGCAAAAGTTGGTTGAATGCAAACATGAACCTTATTTGAGTGATATGAAGCTTGATTAGCTTCAACTTTCTTCAAAGAAGACACCATGCACCCAGGCAATATTAGGGAACTTCCCAGAAACAGATTCCATAAGCTTGGGTGAAGTAATAATAACATCCTTATTACTCAAATGTTTCTTGAAGTTGCTCAACTGATGGGATTTAATATTATGTTGATCTGGACCCAAAATCCTATTGTAGGAACTGTTGAATTGGAGGGTTTTAGATAGGGAAAGAGGAAAAGATAGTATAGAGACTCAGAATAATATGAGATTGATATTGATTTGATGTGACGATAATGTGATACAAAAGACAAACTCAATAGTCCTATTTATACTAATACTAGACTCGTAATTTTAATTAAATAAGGAAACAAATCTGATAGATACCCACCTATTAGTAAGTTGTATGTTAGGAAGTGTTACATGAGCAGCGCAGGATCAACTCCCCAAGTAAGCATGACTAGCAAGGGGAGTGACCTACATCCTACGTGGCATGGGTCTCATGATGGAGATTGGAGAGAGGGTAAGCAGTGGAGGTAGCGTGGGTTGTATGGGAAGGTAGGGAAAGAGAACAGGCAAGAAATTAGTGAGTGAAGGAATTTGGAGGGAAAGGCCCAGGTCTCTCGAAGCCTTGGAATTATCTTGTATCTTCTCTATTTTAGTTCTGTTACTAGTTTCTCTTTATTCTGTATTACTAATATTGATATTAGTTTGATATCAGTAACAGGAGTAAGAATTCATAGCAATCGAGACTGGAGCTGTGGATGGTGAACACACATATGGAGGTGAGACTAGAAGCAATCGAGAGGGGGTTCGAACGATGGGGGGAGGAGTAGGATGCGAGGATGAAACGAAGCGAAGAGGTTCAGAACGAGTTGTTGCGGTTAATCAGTCGAGGACGGAATCGCGAGACCAGGGACAAATTGGAGGACGAGGTAGGTGGCAGAAGCTTCACTAGGCTGAATCGGAACTCACCGACGAGAGAGATGGAGGATCGGTGGAGGAAGTTGGAGATCCCGGTGTTCTCCGGCAATGATGCTTACAGGTGGATCAATAGGGTGGAGCGATACTTCTATGTGAACTCCATGGGTGAAAAGGAGAAGCTACAAGCAGTGATGGTAGCGATGGAAGGCCGGGCACTAAATTGGTTTCAGTGGTGGGAGTCGAGAACTCCGGATGTGAACTGGGCTGTATTTTGGATGGCGTGGTTATACAACGCTTTCAACCATTGATGGCAAAGAATTCGTACAAACTGCTCCTTGGCATGCATCAGACTGGAACTGTCAACGAGTTCTGGGAGCATTTTGAGATGGTCTCAGGTCCATACGAAACTCTGATGAAGAGATTCTTCGTGGAATATGGATGAATGGCTTACGAGAGGACATTCGGGCTGAGTTGAAGCTCTACAAATTTGGATCCTTAGCTGATTTGATAGACCAGGCCCAACTCATAGAAGAGAAGAATTGGGTTGTTGAGAGGTTAGGCCCAAACGTGGGAGTTAATGGAGAAACTCAACTGGGAGGCAACCAACCAGTTAAGACAGGCATTATAGATTTTGGGCCTCGACCCAGCACATACCTAGAGCAGAGTAAAAATGCTTGTGTTTGTTTCTAAGCCTATTTATAGTGGCAAATCGACTACAGAGAACAAACCGGCTCAGAGTTCAGGTAGCACCAGGGGCAGGAACAAGATTTAGGAGATTGTCCAATGCTGAATTGCAAGAGAAAATGAAGAAAGGCCTTTGCTTCAGATGTGACAAAAAATTCAGCCTAGAACATGTGTGTAGATTCAAGCAATTCAACTTGATGGTTATGGAAAGTGCAGAAAAATAGAAAGAATGGGACGGGAAAGAACTTGGGAAGAAAAGGAGTTGGAAGAAAAGGCCTTCCAATTATCCATCCATAGCATGATGGGCATGACTTCCATTAAGCCCTTGAAGTTCTGGGGAATGATAGGAGAAAAACAAGTTGTTGTACTCATTGATTGGGGAGCATCCAACAACTTTATTGCAAAAGGAGTGGTTTTGGAACTTGGGCTCCCTATAACAAAAACACTTGAATATTCTGTGGAGGTTGTAATGGTCACAGGTTTCGAACCAAGGGGGTGTGCAAGGGTCTCACCTTGTAGGTGCAGGGGGTCCAAATTGAGCATGATTTCTTTCTATTCGAGTTAGGAGGGACAGAAATGGTCTTGGGGTTGGATTGGCTGGAAGGGTTAGGGGAGATTAGATCAAACTTCAGAGATTTGACTCTTAAGGTTGAGGTTGCAGGGAAGGAGATACTACTAAAAGGGGAACCACCTTTATCAAAAGCACCAGCATCACTCAAAACCATGTATAAAACCCTTCAAGATGCAGGTAAAGGTGTTTTCATTGAGTATAAGTTGATGACACATGATCAACAGGTGGTTCAATCTTTTTGGGCAGAGTTGGAAGATGTCCTACATGCATTTGAAGATCTTTTTCAACAACCGTATGGGTCGCCACTTAGTAGAACACATAATCATGCTATTGTGTTGATGAATGGAGCTCAAATTCCCAACATCAGGCCCTACCGGGTCCCCAAGCAATTATTGTTGATATTTTTATTGTACCAAATGGCAAATGCATTGTAGGTTCATTGCTAGAGTCTACGGCACTATGACCATTGCTTCTACTAGTGGACACCTCGCTCCAAGTTGCTAGGGTTGGGGTTATTGGGTTCCTCGTGTGATATATATTGTTGAAAGTCTACATTAATTGTCATTTAACGTGTTTTATCTCTCCCATTTATTGTATATATTCTGTTATTATTGTAAAGATTTAGTTAGAAACAGATCAGCATGTAATTAGGAAACTATTTCAATTATTTCCTAAGATAGAGGTAGCAGTTCTGTTTTTTCCTTTTTCATAGGGATTTGCCATTATGGCATCCTATTTTTCTGCTCTCCTTCTTTCTATAAGAGGAGCTGCGTTGTATATTCTGCATAGCAATAATAATATTGCCTTTCAAGTTGGTATCAGAGAGGAGTACGATCTGCTCTGCCGGCCCTAATCCTTATCCAGGCATGGCTTCCGAGTCACAAGATGATGCCTTGGCCTCCACTGTCATTCCCCACAGTGGACTAGCGACATTGCAGAATTAAGGTTTTGAACCCAAAATGACTTTGGGTGACTCTCCTTCGGTTCAAATCACTACAATTCGTCTCAATGGAGCGAATTTCTTCCGCTGGTCTCAGTCAGTCCGTATGTATATCCGCGGCAAGGGCAAGATAGGATATTTGACAGGCAGCACTGAGCAACCAGCCAGGGAAAGCTCCCAATATGCAGTATGGGATGCAGAAAATTCCATGATCATGACTTGGTTAGTCAACTCCATGGAAGAAGAGATTGGTGCCAGTTACATGTGTTACTCAACAGCCAAAGAGCTTTGGGACAATGTTAATGAGATGTACTCCGATATGGGAAACAAATCTCAAGTGTATGAACTAAACTTGAGAATTGGAGAAATCAAGCAAGGCGGAGACAATGTGACCAAATACTTCAATAATTTGAAGAGGATTTGGCAAGACTTAGACATTTACAAAGACTCATGAATGGAAATCACCTGAAGATTCGAAATATCACAATCAAGTGATTGAGGAAGGAAGGATTTTCAAGTTTCGGCTGGACTAGATGATGAACTTGATGAAGTTCGTGCAAGGATCATTGGTAGAGGAACTCTACCATCCCTTGGAGAGGTGTTTTCATAAGTACGAAGAGAAGAAACCAGGAGAAGTGTTATGTTGGGAAAGAACAAAAAACCAGAGCCTGTAATTGCAGATAGCACTCTCTTGTTGCTGCTTGAATCTATTGCAAACAAAAGTAATAGTTACCACCGGAAAAGGAGTGATGAATCAAATCGTGTATGGTGTGATTACCGCAACAAGCCACGCCATACCCGAGAGACTTGTTGGAGACTCCATGGAAGACCAACTCATTTAAAGGGCAATAAAGCTGGTGGTAAACAAGGGCGAGTTTGCGTTGTAGCACATGAAGCTAACAAGACCCTTTTCAAGAAAGAGCAAGTTGATCAACTCATTAAACTATTACAATCCAGTACATCATCTAACGTTCCTAGTGCTTCTATTGCACAATCGTAATTTTGAAATTTTTAGAGGTTTATCTTGTGCTATAGAATCAGTCCCATGGATCATTGATTCAGGGGCGTCTGATCATATGACCAATATCTCATCTTTATTTAAAACATATTCTCCATGTTCTGGTAATGAAAAGGTTAGAATTGCAGATGGTAGTGTCTCTCCTATTGCTGGAAAAGGTATCATAACTATATCATCTACTATTGACCTACAATCTGTCCTACATGTTCCTAAACTTTCTTGTAACCTTCTATCTGTTAGTAAACTTTGTAAAGATACTAATTGCAAGGTTATCTTTTGGATTCCCATTGTATGTTTCAGACCAGATTTCGGGAAGATGATTGGCAGTGCTAGGATGATAGACGGCCTCTACTATTTCAATAAAAGATCCTGCGAAAATAAAGTGATTCAAGGTCTTAGTGATACATGTTCATCTACTGTCAAAGACAAATAATGCTTTGGCACCTTAGATTAGGACATCCAAGTTTTCAATATCTTAAACATTTGTTCCCATCTTTATTTAAGGATGTTGATTGTTCCTCTTTTCAGTGTGAAAATTGTGTTCTTGCTAAAAGTCATCGTATTTCTTATAATCCTAAACCATACCGTGCATCTAAACCATTTTATTTAATTCATAGTGATGTTTGGGGACCCTAAAAAATCACTACTCAATTCGGAAAAAGATGGTTTGTAAGCTTTATTGATGATCATTCACGGTTGTGTTGGGTTTATATAATGCGTGACAAATCTGATGTGGCCAAACTGTTTGAAACGTTTTATAATATGGTTGCCACTCAATTTAACACCAAAATAAGCATACTCCGCACTGACAATGGAACAGAATATTTTAATAAATATATGGGAAATTTTTTGGCAGAAAGAGGCATTCAACATCAGTCCACTTGCCCTAATACCCCTCACAGAATGGCCTTGCTTGAGAGAAAAATAGGCACTTACTTGAAGTTGCTCGTGCTATTATGTTTACTATGCATGTCCCTCAATATCTATGGGGCGAGGCTGTCCTAACAGCTTCTTATTTGATAAACAGAATGCCTACGCGTGTTCTGAATTTTTCAACACCTTTAGAAGTTCTTCAAAAAACTTATCCTGATTCAAGAATGCATGCAAATTTGCCTCTAAAAATCTTTGGGTGCACTGCTTTTGTACATGTTCGCCATGCATCTCAATCTAAGCTTGATCCTCGGGCTGAAAAGTGTATTTTTGTAGGTTATGCTCCTAATCAAAGGGGGTACAAATGTTTTAATCCTACCGCCAAAAAACTATTTGTCAGTATGGATGTAATATTTTTAGAGGAACAACCTTTTTTCCATAAAGATCATTTTCAGGGGGAGATAAGGGCTGATGAAAATGATCCCCTTCATCAGTCTATACCTCAACTCATTTATGAAACTATATCCAAACCTGAAGATATACTTGAACATAATGTTCGAGATGTTGAAAATGATGAAGAGGTGCCAACATTAGA
This sequence comes from Ormosia emarginata, assembly GCA_029884605.1. NCBI lineage: Eukaryota > Viridiplantae > Streptophyta > Magnoliopsida > Fabales > Fabaceae > Ormosia > Ormosia emarginata. The sequence goes on along the minus strand of JAQQTP010000010.1, from coordinate 206,442 downwards.
TGTTTCAAAGACAGGGGGAGAAATACAACAATCACATAAAGAACCAATTGTTTATGTTCGGAGGAACAAGATCTCACAAGAAGGATGCCATCCTATTATCCAAGCACCAAGCCAGTCAACTTCCTCAGAAAGTCCCACTAAGTCTGATCCAGGTAACTCTACTCCCCTCCAGTCTAGTTCTAAAAATTTAGATACCTCTTTACCCATTGCCCTTAGGAAGGGAACTCGGGCCTGCACACAAAAGACTGCCAAAACCTTCAGCACTCACCATCCTATATCTAAATTCATGTCCTACCATAATCTATCTCTAAAGCATAAAGCATTCACCTCTAGAATTACAAACTTGTTTGTGCCTAGAAACATTCAGGAAGCTCTAGATGATCCCAACTGGAACCATGTTATTATGGAAGAAATGAATGCCCTTAGAAGAAGTGGAACTTGGGAAATCGTTGAGCTACCAAAAGGAAAAAAAACAATAGGCTGTAAGTGGGTGTTCACTATTAAATGCAAGGCTGATGGGAGCATAGAACGATACAAGGCAAGACTAGTTGCAAAGGGGTTCACTCAAACTTATGGAATTGACTATGGGGAAACTTTTGCTCCAGTAGCTAAAATCAATTCTATAAGAGTTTTGCTGTCTCTTGCTGTGAATTTTGATTGGATCCTTCACCAATTAGATGTTAAGAATGCCTTCCTAAATGGAGACTTGGAAGAAGAAGTGTTTATGAGCCCTCCACCTGGCTTTGAGAAAAAATTGAAATCTAACCAAGTGTGCAAGTTAATGAGGTCTTTGTATGGTTTAAAACAGTCCCCAAGAGCATGGTTTGAACACTTTAGGACTACTGTGAAAGGTCTCGGATACAACCAAAGTCAGGCTGATCATACAATGTTTTATAAACACACCATGAATGGTAAAATTGCTGTTTTGATTGTATATGTTGATGATATTATCTTGACAGGAAATGATGATGGAGAAATTGATCATTTGAAGAAGAAACTCCACTGCCTTTGAAATTAAAGAACTTGGTCCATTAAAATACTTTCTTGGAATCGAGTTTGCTAGATCAAAGGAAGGAATCTTTATTAATCAAAGGAAGTATATCCTAGATTTGCTAAAGGAAACTGGCTTATTGGGGTGTAAGGCAGCCGAGACACCCATTGAGCAAAATGTAAAACTTGAACCAGCTAAACCTGAGGAAGTAATGGACAGAGAGAGGTATCAAAGATTGGTTGGGAGACTAATTTATCTCTCTCATACTCGCCCAGATATTGCAGTCGCAGTTAGTATGGTGAGTCAATTTATGCACTCACCCGGTCTTAAGCATTTTGAAGCAATGGATAGAATTCTAAGATACCTAAAGGGAACTCTAGGAAGAGGACTATTATACGAAAAACTGGATCCATACAGTGGAAGCCTATACGATGCAGATTGGGCAAAGATTATGGATAGAAGGTCTACATCCGTTACTTGCACTTTTATTGGAGGAAATTTAGTCACTTGGAGAAGTAAAAAACAAAGTGTAGTAGCTAGAAGTAGTGTGAAGCATAATATAGATCAATGGCGCAAGGAATTTGTGAAGTGTTGTGGATTAATAAGCTGCTACAAGAGCTGAAGATTCAAAATTCAGCACCAACTAGACTATACTTGTGACAATAAGGCCGCAATCTCTATAGCTCACAACCTGGTTTTACATGATAGAACTAAACATGTAGAGGTTGATAAACACTTTATTAAGGAGAAAATAGAGAAAGGGCAGATTTGCATTCCATACATCTCAACCAGAGACCAGACAGCTGACATTCTTACCAAAGGTTTAGCCAAGAAACACTTTGACGACATGATTGGCAAGCTGTCCATGTACGACATTTTCAAGCCAGCTTGAGGGGGAGTGTTGAAAATCTACATTAATTGTCATTTAACGTGTTTTATCTCTCCCATTTATTGTATATATTCTGTTATTATTGTAAAGATTTAGTTAGAAACAGATCAGCATGTAATTAGGAAACTATTTCAATTATTTCCTAAGATAGAGGTAGCAGTTCTGTTTTTTCCTTTTTTATAGGGATTTGCCATTATGGCATCCTATTTTTCTGCTCTCCTTCTTTCTATAAGAGGAGCTGCATTGTATATTCTGTATAGCAATAATAATATTGCCTTTCAAGTTATGGTTTCAATGCTGTGGCTGTAAATGACATGTTTGCTCCTAGATGGATGAACACAAACTTAAAGAACACGAAGGAAGAACTATCAGCTCTAAAGGTGGAGAGTGGAGTTGGGAAGACAACATTCATGGTTGTTCTAGCAGGAAGAAAACCTGGTGACTACATTGAAGATATGGCTATGGCAGCTCATGGTGTGGGATTAGGAGAAGGTAATTGGGACCCAGGTGGTAGTTCCTATGCCTCCTACATCACTTGGTCCCTATGCTTCAAACAATGGGACCCTGGTGGAAGTTCTTTTAGCAGCTACTGGAACATTTACCCCAATCTTTACCTTGAGGACAAGCTGAATTTTTTGGGGGGAAGTATTAATAGATACCTACCTATTAATAAGTTGTATGTTAGGAAGTGTTACATGAGCAGCACAGGATCAACTCCTAAGTAAGCATGACTAGCGACAAGAGTAACTAACATCCTACGTGGCATGGGTCTTATGATGGAGAGAGGGTAAGCAGTGGAGGTAGTGTGGGTTATATGGGAAGGGAGGAAAAGAGAATAAGTTCATTCATTTATAAAACATGGTATAATTATCACACAATTATCCATTCACAATGAATAAACAAATCCATTTACATCAGAATATGTTTGCAATAAGTACATGAGCCACTACTCATTACCAAAGCAACGTTCACATACTCACTCTATGTAATATTCCCAAGCAAACCATAATCCTTAACTCACATCTCATTCCATAAAGGAAGACAACTACCCATACAATTGTCATTTGAATGCAATGTTTATGTCATATGCTTATGCCTAAAGAAATGCCCTAAGGGTATGCTTGTGCAGATTTTTGTTTCAGAAAACAAATGATACTTACTCATTCTTGGGAACTCAGTTACCTTGTATCTTTCCGGGTAGGATAGGAAAAAGAGCCCCTTACACTGCCTGGTAATGAGTGGACTCGTTCCCCTCACTATGGTAAGAGTACTAATACCATCTCATAATACTGGTAACCTTGACCATAATAGCCTGCTCGCTACGAGAATTTAGGATCTCTTATCTTATTATCTGGTCAAATGATTGTGCACATCACATAAGGTTACAATACTTAGGAATAGCAAGTTTAAAAACATGCAAAGTTATTTTCAAAACCTCACTTAAATATCACAACCATTGGATCCTCAAAGTCTCCTACTTTCTCATATATGCAAGGTGGTCATTTCCTCTATGAAATACCCCTACTAGTGTCTCAATACACTTTAAAAAGTATATATGAATGATCCTAGCAAGTAGGAAAGTCCATTCATCAAAATAAAAATCCTGACAAAGTTTGGACTTGGCGCCTAAGGCCACTTAACTTAAACCCACGCCTAGGCATGGACTTGGCAGAAACTCTGCCCTGTTTCCCAGCCATTGGCGCTTAGGCGCAGCACACTGGCACCTAAGCGCCAGGCTCTCGGCCTCAACCTGATGTGGATCTGATCAGTGGGCGCCTAGGCGCCAATACACCAAAAATTGGTTTTTCCTGTTCCATTGGTTCTCAAACCAGATTCCAACCCTCAAATCATAGGTTCTAAGTGATTTTCAAACACAAATATGGCCTCTAATCATCATATAGCAACCCTCATGTAAACTCCCAACTCATCAAATCGTGGATTCATGTTCAAGCTTACATCAATGAAATACCCATTTCTCAACTTGTAACTCAAGCATACAAATGGGTGTTTCTAAACTCACAAACCATAACCTTGCATAGATTAAGCTAAAAACAATTCGACCTCAACCATTGAAGGCACTAGTCAAGCAAGAAAACAACATAAGTCTCTCAAACCCATTTTTCATTCAACAATATACACCATGTATAAAAGATGGAGATAGGGAGAGATGGACATGTAAGGTTCAAGCACCCCTACCTCAAGTGTTTGGATGATGAACTCAAGCTTTAACTTTGCCCTTGGACCTCCCCTTTCTTTCCTCTTTTTCCGCCTGCTTCTTCTCCTCTTCTTTCTTTTGCTTCCTCTTGTTTCTACTCTCTCTTTTTCTACTGGAACCGTGTGAGTAAGTGAAAAAAATGTGAGAACAAAGTGACAAGAAGTCAAAGAAGGCTGCCCATGAGGGAAACGGCGGCGGAAGCAAAGAAAAATAGGTAGAAACTTAAGATATTTAACTGAAACTTTATATCTAGTAAGAACACTTTTATTTTACAAAATCAAGTTTCCTCACTTCCACAAGCATTATAGAAAATCCTAAGATTCATCTCAATCCTAGTTTCATCATTCCCATAAGTTTCCATATATCAGTCAAGTCAATCCGGTATTAAAACACTCACTCAGTGTACTCAAAAATACCAAACTAACGCAGTTTATCCTCAAACTTTAACTACATCACAATTCATACATTTGTGACCTAGAAACAAATTCTCCATATTTATTTCCTTTAACTAAGCAATTTATGGCATTATCTGAGTCATTTTAAGCTACTTTTCACATTTAGTGTTGCAACAAAGTGCCTAATCTAACTCAAAATGTCACAAAACTAAACAGACATGTCATGTAAGTATTATGGTACCTTCGTAACCATATACAAGTCTAACATGTTAAAGAGGATGTTATATGTCAGAGCTTTGGCATAGGCGCAGGCCGACTGGAGGGTCGCGAACATAATGGATGGGTTGGTTGGAAGAGAAACAGACCGTAGATGCATAGATCTGAGATCGCATCAGCTGGAGGAGAGAGAAAGAGAGGGTGTTGGAAGGAGAACACGACATGAGAGGTGGCTAATAAGAGTTCCATATTTTTGGGTACTCGACAATGGAATAGTGAGGAGACAAGTCAGGAGGATGGTACCGCTTTGATACCATGTTGAATTGGAGGGTTTTAGATAGGGAAGAAGGAAAAGATAGTATAGAAACTCAGAATAATATGAGATTGATATTGATTTGATGTGACGATAATGTGATACAAAAGACAAACTCAATTGTCCTATTTATACTAATACTAGACTCATAATCTTAATTAAATAAGGAAACAAATCATTAAATAATAAATAGAAAATAACTCCTAAGAGATCATCTAAGATACTATAAAATATTTTAAAGATACAATAAAGATATTGTGAGATATTTTCTAGATATTCTAATAGGAACCTTTCTCACCATTATCATTACCAATAGCTCTAATTTCGAATCCAACACCTGATGCTTGGAACCAAATGTTGTCAAACTTTGAAACAACTTTTCTTCCTCATGCATTACTGTTTTTGAAGTTGTGAAATATTTTCTTGGTGGTTTGCCACTAAAATGGTTGTGTTGAGAATATTGAGGTTCATTAATTAGGTTCCATGAACCGTTCCATAGGTTCTTGTACAGGTTCATGTATACTTGTATTTATTAGATTCATTTACATAGGGAGTTAGCTATCTAATTAATCATCCTTGTAAATTGTAAATTTTGATTAGTATATATATATCACACTTGCTGAGTTTTTACACTCAAGCAATTCAGAAATCCTCTCTAAGTGGTCTGATATTCAAGTGGTTGAAATCCACGTTGATAACTTGAAGCATTTGCCAAGTCCCATTGGCTTCTAAACATCCTAGCGGATCTGGAAATTTGTTTTGCCACAAAACCAAGACACGAAGTGTGGATATCCTCAGCAAGCGTAGACAACCAATAAGAATATAATTTTCCCTAAGGTCTAATACCACTAATGTCGTGCAATTAGCAAGAGATTTTGGAAGCGGCCCATTTAATTGAGTTCCATGGAGATCCGGAGTCCTTAGAACACTGGAAGTTGGATGTGTATCGGGGATAAGAACTGTGATATTGTTCAAATCCATATTTAATACCTCAGAGTGTTCATCTATTACCTGGTATGTGCGGGCTTCGATGACTCCAGCGATGGTGGAAATGTGCGGGTTCAAATCCTGTGGCTCCGACGGTGGTGGGGGAAGGTCGATTCTGATGCCCAAAGGCAGGAAGTCCTTTCTGATGCCCATGAGATTGATTTGGTGATTGGGCCGTGGCTCAAGGTTAAAGTGGCCCAACATCTAGCGATAGCCAAATTCTCTTCTGAAGAGAATCCTTCATTATGTATCAAACCTGTTAAGAGTAGACATTATATCCTAGTGGGATCTCTATATTGGGATTAAATCCTAGTGGGATCTCTATATATACCTCTTCCTTCAGGTCTCTCTGAAGAAAATCATTTTATACATCAAATTGTTGTAACTCCCAACCAAAGTGAGCAACAAGTGACAATAAAACTCTTATGGTATTCATCTTTGCCAGTAGGACAAATGTCTCTTGATAGTCATTCCCATAAGTTTTTGAGTATATCCTTTCGCTACCAGTCTAGCTTTGTACTCCACAGGCTTATTTTCTTTGGGCCGATCGACAATATCCCATGTTCCATTTTTCTCCAGTGCACTCATCTCCTCTTTTACGGCTTGAATCCGATTCTTATCCTTGAATGCTTCTTGTACAAATGTTGGAATTCTAATTGAATCAAGGGCTGCAATAAAACTCTTATGCTGCATGGATAGGTTTTTAGAAGAAATGAAATGAGAAATAGGGTACTGAAAACAAGACCTTTTCCCTTTCCTCAAGGCAATATAGGAAGGTCATCAGATATGGAATTAGTGATAATATCATTACTTACTGTGGGATTGGGCGTTTGAAATTGCTGCTGGACCAATTTGGGCTTTTTCCTCTTCTTGTAAATCAATATCGGTGATTTTGGCAAGCCAGCTGGTTGAGGGACAGATTTGGATGTAGTTGCTGGTTCAGTTGCAGTATGAGGAGAAAGGGAGGAGGGCTCGATTTCAACAGGTCAGAACGAGGCTCAGTTGCATTGAAGTCAGAAGAGTCAGGAGAGATGGTGTCATTGGAGCTAGTACCTTCAACTACATTCGAGTGCAATGGAAATTCAAAAAAGAAATGACAACTCAGCTTCCCAAATACTCTCCCCCTGAGGCTGAGAACCAGCAGAAAAAGGCTCACTCATGGAATATAACATCCATAGAAACAAAGAATTGACAACTAGAAGGTTGATAACATTTATACCCTTTGTTGTCATGTGAATAACCAAGGAAAATACACTTGACAGCACGTGGATCAAGTTTACTTCGATGCTGTTTGTGGATATGAGCAAAGGCAATGTACCCAAAGACACAAGATTTAAAACTTTTTATGATAGGGACATAGGGAAAAACAGATGTCATTATTTGTATTGGACTATAGAAGGTAGCCTATTTATTAAGTAAAATGCAGTTAAAATAGCTCCCCCCCTTCCCAAAAAAAATATGAACTTGGAATAGACATTTGGAATAATAAGGATCTTGTTATCTCTAGCAAATGAAGGCTTTTTCTGTTAGCAAGACTATTTTGCTGAAAAATATCAAACACGTGAATTTATGAACAAGTCCTTTTTCATTGAAAATATTTGAAAGAGTTTGGTTAGCATACCATTTACCATTACCAGAACAGAAACATTTAATTGTAACTCCAAACATAGTGAATGGCATAGCGGAGCTGCCGACTCCAGAAACGCTATAGCGTATAGCGGGACGACCGCTACATTAAAATAGTGAATATAATATAAAATCTTCTGAAATTATAAAGCATACATATACCTATACCATATAACTGCAAAAATTAAGTTTATTTTTATATATATACACAATTATAATTTTATATTATTATACTTTGTATAATAATGATATAACTGTAATAAATAAGTGTTTTCAAAAGCCAACCATTTGAAAACTAATAATTAATGCTATAACCAATGGAAAAAGAGCTAATAAATGGCATAACTCATAACCAACCAATAAAAGAGTTGTAGGGTATGAGCTGTAAACCATTACCGTGAAAATGACTGTCAAAGTAGCTTGGAAGGTAGAAAGACAGAATTTGTCAAACGAAAAAAATAAAGACAAAAAAACTGAAAAGTAAACAGATGAAGGCACAAAACAGGGAGGTACGAGGAGGGTGGGGCTGCCGGAAAAGGGCCGGGATGTGGCTGGAAAAGGGGTGGGCTGGTTGGAAATGGGGTGGTTCTCTCGAAAATGAATTGGGCTGACTGGAAAATGTTTCAGATGGCTCCCTTGTTTGCTGTAGCTGCTGCGACAGCCGTGAAATGAGCTGCGATTGGACACGACTGGCACGACACGGCGCTCCTATAGCGGCTAGGGGCCGCACCAGCGCTATAGTGCCGCGAAATGGCGTGATTGACTACTCTTACCCTAAATTGAGTCAGAATCATGTGATAGAAGTTTATGAAAAGTTGAGAAACTTCAAATTTATCTTCATTAAGAAAATCCAGTGACTCTAGTGTAGTCATCAATAAAAGAGACAAATCATATAGCTCCAGTGACACTAGGGAATTTTGTAGGACCCTGATAGAAACCAGATCAGAAAATGCAACAGAAACAGAGAATTTACTGATATTCAGCAGAAAATTAAGAGAAACAAATTGATAGTCTAGGCATTCGAGAGGCCTGGTTCTCCCAATTTCCTTACTCACTTCTTTCCTCCCTCTTCCCTCCTCTCTCTCTTTCTTATATCTATAGGGATCTACAAGGATCCTAACCGAATTCCCTCTCCCCTCCACTACATTGCCAAGCTGGCAGTAAGTTAGCAGTGGTTACAACATGTCCCATGCCCACTTGGGCCTCTGATTTCCCACAACCCACATCCTTTTTCCTCACATATACTTTAGTGATAGGAGGCTTACTAAAAATACTTCCTCCCAAAGCTTTCACCTTGTCCTCAAGGTGAAATTCAGGAAAGTGTTCCTGAATGGTCATCATTGATTCCCATGAACTCTCAAAAGTTTGGAAGGTCTTTCCACTTGATGAGCACTTCTGGAATTCCTTCAGGATTAGTTCTTTGGTTTAGGACTGCTAAAGGTTGAACTTGCAATTCCCAATCTTCTGAAATGAAAAGTGGCAGTGGTTGACTTAGTGCAGGTGCAGAAATGGACTTCTTCAGTAAGGAGACATGAAATACTAGATGAATCCGACTTCCATCTGGCAGTTTCAGTTTGTAAGCAACTGAACCAACTGTCTCCAAAATCTCGAATGGACCATAGTATCTAGGGCTGAGTTTTTCATTAACCCTCTTAGCTAAGGACTGGTAGGAACCCAAGAAAAAAATGGGCAGCAACTAAGGTTGATTCTAGAAGGAAATGTTTGAGCCCTGAAACTGAGAAAAAAACAAACAGGGCCTTAATTGTAACTAACTTGCTGAGCTGGCAGGGAGTAGTGGGGTGAGCTTTCTGTTGAGAGAAAGGGTATATTTGTGGGTTGGTTAGCATACGGGAGGTAGGCTGGAATTGGTTAGGACTTGGGAGAGAATTGAGCACTCTCTAATTTGCTCAACCTCATTTTTTTCTGCTTTTCTTTCTATTCCCAAAAGCTGTAACAGCATCCCTGGATTTGATATCAACCTGATATCATCCAGTGATTCTTCAATATAACAGTGTTTTTCAGTCATTTTTTACTCTTCATTTTCTGGTACTTATCAACGGGTATCAGAGCTCTCGATTCTGTGAGCTGTGAATGGTGAACACGCAAGCTGCCATGGAGTCAAGAGTGGAGAACTTGGAACGAAGTGTGCAAGAATGGAGGGACGAAAGTCGTTCCCAGATGGATGAACTCAAACGGCTACTGAAAAGGAGCAATCAGAATTACACTAGGGGTAGATCTCAACGCCAGATGGAAAGCTTGAAGACGCAGGACAAAATGAAGTCTCTTCTGGACGAGATCATCCGCTTGCTCAAGGCGTGAAACAATAGAGGTGCAAGAGGACGAATGCGGTACAGGAGACGATCCTCATTGGGCGATGGTGAAGGGGACGACGACGGAGACCATCATGCTAAGGCGGAGAGCAGTAATGACGATGGTGTACAAGGGAGGAACGGAGGAGGCAGAGTAGATGATCGATTTAGGAGGCTGGAGGTCCCGTATTTTACTGGTGAGGACCCTTATGGGTGGATCTATCTGGTGGAGAGATATTTTCACAGCAACCGAATACCGGAAGTGGAGAGGGTAACTGTCGCTGCGATCTGCTTGGAAGGAAGGGCTCACAACTGGTTCTAGTGGTGGGTCGCCAGAACGGAGAACATTTCGTGGGGGACTTTCCGAGCTGCTCTGTTACAGAGTTTCCAAGCCGGAACATCCACCAATCCGTATGAGATCCTCATGAGTCTCCGGCAACTGAGAAGCGTGGGTGAGTACTGTGAAAGCTTCGAGCTGCTGTTTGCGTCATTACGTCACGCGGATGAAGAGGTGCTGAAGGTAGCGTTCATGAACGGCCTCCGAGATGAGATCAAGGCAGAGGTAAGGCTACACCAAATGGTCAAGCTAGGCGAAGTGTCGCTGGCACAGAGAATCGAAGAAAGAGATTGTATGTTGGGCCGGATGGTGGAGCTAGCGCCGGGTCGGGCCGGGCTGGGCCCAATGTGAACAAGCCAGCTTTGATGAACAAGAGGGGTGAGCTTGGCAGAATGGGCATAGTGTTGGATGGCAACCCAACATCGAAGGTACCTGGAGCTTCTGTCTCGTCAACAACGATCGCGAACGGGGGAATGTCTTAGTCCTCAGCCATAGGTTCACAAACAGAGTCGGTGGGAATGCATAATGGAATGGGGGCGAGTGGGAATGGCCGATGAGGGGCTGGGTTTCGCCGCCTGACTGACGACGAAATTGAAGACAGACGACAACAGCGAGGACTCTGCTTCCGCTGCAATGAGCACTTCGGACTAGGACATGTTTGTCGGAATCGTCCTCAATTTACTAGTATTGGGACTTGACGGGGGGAAAGAAGGACGAGAAGGAGAGGTAGAAACAGGGGATGACGAATCTGAAAATGCTATTATACAGCCAAGCATGGGGAGTATGGCAGGGGCGACTTCTAAGAAGTCGTTGAAGCTGTAGGGACTGATTAACGGGAAATTGCAGTTACAGCCGGAGGAGATCAAGGGATATTCCGTCGAAGTTGGGAACGGCCTGCGCATTAGAAGCCACGGGGTGTGACGAAGGGTTCAACTGAACCTGCCAGAAGTGGTGATAATACAAGACTTCTTCCGATTTGATTTAGCAGGAGCAGATGTGGTGCTGGGATTTGAATGGCTTGAAGGGTTAGGAGAAATCAAGGCCAACTTCAAGGAATTAGTCATCAAGGCAACGGTGGATGGACGTCCAATTGAAATTAGAGGAGACCCTGACATCACTTGGTCCTCATGCTTTAAACAATGGGATCTTGGTGGTAGTTTTTTTCAGCTGCTACAAGACCCCTACCCAAACCTTCACCTTAAGAATCAATTCCTATCAGAATACCAACCATTGCCATCCTTTCTAGCTGAAGACTGGGAATTGAAAGTGCAGCCAGCTGATGACATAGACCACCGGAAGAATGAAGAAGGAGAAATAGAGGCAGCATCTCTAGTGATCAAAGAATCTGTTAAACCACTACTGGAAGAGTACAGACCTCTTGGAATTACTTCACTGAAGTTCAACAAACTGTCACTTGGAGCTGTGGCTCCAAAAATTGAAGGTGAATAGTGTTCAGAGTCTTACCAAAAGTCAAATCATAATGGACATTGATTTGCGCTGGGGTGGTGATTCCAATATTATTTTGGCCGTTGAAGCTGCACTTGTTGCATCAATCCCTATTCAGCTGAAGGATCTACAGGTTTTCACCATTATCCGTGTTATATTCCAACTTGCTGAAGAAATCCATTGCATTTCAGTTGTTGTTGTTGCCCTACTTGTTGAGCCAAAGCCTAGGATTGATTACACTCTAACAATTGTCGGTGGAAGTTTGACGGCACTTCTTGGAATTTCAAATAGGATTGATGATACTGTGAACTCAGTTGTTACTGATATGCTCCAATGGCCTCATAGAATTGTCGTTCCACTTGGCGGTATACCTGTTGATACTAGTGAACTAGAGCTTAAACCCCAGGGAAGGCTTACAGTGACTGTAGTGAAAGCGAATGATTTAAAGAATATGGAAATGATTGGAAAATCAGATCCTTATATAGTTGTGCATATTTGACCACTATTTAAGGCTAAAACCAAGGTTATTGATGACAACTTGAATCCTGTTTGGAATGAGACATTTGACTTTATTGTAGAAGACAAGGAGACCTAGTCACTCATTCTTGAGGTTTTTGATAAAGACATTGAGCAAGATAAGCGATTGGGAATAGTAAATTACCCTTTATTGACCTGGAAGCTGAAACTGAAAAGGAGCTCGCATTGAGGTTGCTTCCATCACTTGATACGTTGAAGGTGAAAGATAAGAAGGATCGAGGAGCCTTGACAGTAAAGGTCTTGTATCATCAATTTAACAATCAGAACCAATGATCTCTATCCAAGAGAATTTTCCTGCATTTCACCTTGAGGACAAGGTGAGTTTTGGGGGGGGGGGGGGGAGTGTTGATAGGAACTCAAGAAAAAATGGGCAGCAACTAAGGTTGATTCTAGAAGGAAATGTTTGAGCCCTGAAAATTAGAAAAAAACAAACAGGGCCTTAATTGTAACTAACTTGCTGAGCTAACAGGGAGTAGTGGGGTGAGGTTTCTATTGAGAGAAAGGGTATATTTGGTTAGCATACAGGAGTTAGGATGGAATTGGTTAGGACTTGGGAGAGAATTGAGCACTCTCTAATTTGCTCAACCTCATTTTTTTCTGCTTTTCTTTCTATTCCCAGAAGCTGTAACAACATCCCTGGATTTGATATCAACTTGATATCTTCCAGTGATTCTTCAATATAACAGTGTTTTTCAGTCATTTCTTACTCTTCATTTTCTGGTACCTATCAGGGACTTAAAGCGATAAGGTTGAATTTTAAGGTAAACAAAGTCTCCAGGCTGGTAGCACACATCCCTTCTATGTTTATTGGCCTGGACTTTCATCCTGTTCTGAGCTTGCACCAGATTGTGCTTTAATTCATCCAACATGTGATTTCGTTCAAGCATCAGATTATTGACTTCCTCAACTGTAGATGCATCTGCAGTCCTTCTAAACGAAGTAGGTGGGTCTCTGCCATAAAGGGCCTTAAAAGGAGAAACTTTAGTGGCACTGTTGTAATTGGTATTATACCAATATTTTGCCCAACCATTTGGGCCACTGTTTAGGCTTGGTTCCAGTGAGGCATCTTAGATAAGTCTCAAGGCAGCGGTTCACTATTTCAGTCTGGCCGTCCGACTGTGGATGATAAGCTGAACTGAACCTCAATTTGGTCCCTAACTGCTTGAAGAGTTCGGTACAAAAATGACTAATAAAAACTCTATCTCTATCTGACACAATAGAAGTTGGAAATCCATGTAACCTTACAATTTCCTTGGTAAATACCTCAGCCACTTCTTTCGCAGTGTAGGGGTGACACAAGGCAATGAAGTGGGCGTATTTGGTGAGTCTATCCACTATCACCATGATAGTGTCAACCCCTTGAGCCTTTGGTAAACCTCCAATAAAGTCCATTGAAATTTCAGACCAGGCCTGTGTTGGAATAGGCAGTGGCTGCAACAACCCTACAGGGCCTAGGGCTTGGTATTTGTTTTTCTGGCAAGTATCATAGCCTGACACATAGTTCTGGATGTCCTTTTTCATTCCTTCCCAGTACAATAGTCCAGAAATCCTTTTGTAGGTTCTAAAGAATCCTGAGTGCCTTCCTGTTGAAAAATCATGAAATTCTCTAAGGATGATAGGAATTTTTGAGGATGATTTAGGCAACACCAACCTTCCTTTGTAGAATAATTTACCTCCTCGAGTCTGGTAACCTGGGTGGGCATTAGGTTTGCTTACCAGATCCTGAAAAATGACCCTGAGTTTTGCATCTGTCTGCAACTCTTCCACCAAATTCTCTAATTCAGTCAGCTGCACAGTGGACACTGCAGAGAACAACATCTGCCTTGATAAAGCATCAGCAACCCTATTTTCTCTCCCTGGTTTGTAGTGTACCTCGAAATCAAATCCTATCAGCTTTGATGTCCACTTTTGTTGCTCTTCTCCCATCAGTCTTTGTTCATTTAGGAACTTCAAACTTCTTTGATTTGTTTTTACCACAAAATGCCTTCCCATCAAGTAGTGTCACCATTTGTGGACAGCAAACACTATGACCATTAACTCCTTCTCATAGACTGATTTGCTTTGAGCTTTGTCTGACAGCCCTTGGCTGATAAAAGCTATTGGTTTTTCTTCTTGCATTAGCACAGCCCCAATCCCTCTCCCAGAAGCATCTGTCTCAACAGTGAAGGTTTTCTCAAAATCAGGAATGGCTAAGACCGGTAAAGAGGTCATGGCATTCTTCAAGGCATCAAAAGCTCTATGTGCCTCTTCTCCCAAGAAAAACTCTCCTTCTTAAATTGTTGAGTCAAAGGTCTGGCTATTTTGCCATAGTCCTTGACGAATTTCTTGTAACAACCTGTCAAACCCAGAAACCCTCTCAAACTCTTCACATCCACTGGTGTTGGCCAATTAACCATGGCCTCTACTTTCTTAGACCCCCGTTGCTGAAATCAAGTGGCCTAAATACTCCAACTGTCTTTAACCATGCCCCTCATGAGTCCTAAAAGCTGTCTTTGGTATGTCTGTTTCCCTCATTCTAATATGGTGATAACCAGATGTCAAATCCAATTTAGAAAATATCATAGCCCCTCTTGGTTCATCTAGGAGCTCATCTATGGCTGGAATAGGAAACTTATCAGGTATGGTTACCTTATTTAATGCTTTGTAATCCATGAGGAATCTCCACCCTCCATCCTTCTTTTTGACCAATATTACTGGGCTTGGAATATGGACTGATGCTTGGCCGTATAATTCCAGTTGACAACATCTCATCCACTATCTTTTCTATTTCATTTTTTTGGTAATGGGGGTACCTATAAGGTCTAATATTAGGTATCTTAGCACCCTCCCTAAGGAGTATTGCATTGTCTTGTCTTCTGGTTGGGGGTAGATCATGAGGTTCTTGAAACAGACCTTCAAAATCATTCAACACAGCTTCCATCTCTGCGTCAATAGTGCTGCTTTTAGGCTGTATTGTTGTCATGTATCTGTACTCAATGTAGAATCCTTTTCCTTCATCTTGCAGGGCTTTGTATATAGTCTTCAACGATGTGGCAGACTTAGATAAAGCAGGTTCTCCCTTCAAGATTACCTCCCTTCCTACATCTCCATTTTCAAAGTCAAATCCTTAAAATTTGCCTTGATTTCTCCCAATCCTCCAGCCAATCCAAACCCAGCACAACATCAGCCCCACCTAATTCAAACAAAAAGAAATCCTGATTAACTTGGATTTCCTACAGGCTTAGTGTTACACCCTTGCAAACCCCTTTACTTCTAATCTTATGACCATCTCCTACCTCCACCAGGTATGTTGGTGTGTCTGTAACTGGTATGTCTAACTCCTTAACCACCCCCTTAGCTATGAAGTTGTTAGAGGCCCCACAATCTACAAGCACAACCACCCTTTTCTCTTCTATTTGCCCCAGTAGTTTCAAAGACTTTTTGGAGGTCATACCCATCATGCTATAGGCTGACAATTGCAATGCTTTCTCCTCTGCTTCGTTCTTCTCATCATATAGTGCTTCCCCTTGAATTTCTTCTACATCTTCCTCATTTTCAACCACCATTAAATGGAATTGCTTGAATTTACATATATGTTCAGGACTAAACTTTTCATCACACCTAAAACAGAGGCCCTTCTTCATTTTCTCCTGCAACTCAGTGTGAGATAGCTTTCTATAGCCTCCTCCTTGTTTGTTACTGCTTGAACTATCACCTGGTTTAGCCTCTGTTGTGGATTTGCTGGTGTAATTAGCCTTGGAGAAGCCTGTAGTTACTGTAGACCCTCCTTTCCCTTGCTCAGTGTTAGTATTTGGCCGCAGCCTAACTCCCATAGCGGTGGTTTTTACGAGTGGGCTCATTCTGTTGGGAATTGCGGATCAAAAGTCTCGCAGCGGAATAATAGAATTTCCTCACAGGATACATGCGAAAAATCCATAATCCGAGTCTTTAAAAATTTACCTCTTGAAGCGTGATAATCACAAGCGAGGTGAATCACCAACACCGTAATAGTGACGATGTCTCTGCGGTATCCACACGAACAGTACTTTGCAAAAGGAGTCACGCCTCGTTTCGTAGTGCTAGCTGCGAAGAGAGGAGAAGAAGACCTCACTATCTCTCACTCACTTTCTCGTAGGTGCGGCTAGGGTTGTAATGTAACCTAGTAGCAGCCCCTTAGCAATTATTTATAATAACGTGGCTGCCTTAAGTGAATGTGAGCGAGTAGCAGGTAAGTGGTGCAATCCTAAACCTATCTCGTCATGAGTTAGACCCACAATTGAATCCGAGTCCAACTTGGATTCGATTACTCCAATTTAGTCTATTCTAAGTGTGCGACCTGCGTTATGTTCTCATGACGTTGGTTGTAATATTAAAATCTCATTTTAATATTACAAACAATGAATGATATCTAGAACACATCACGCTACTACCAAGTAATGAGAATGTCGGTGATTTGACATAACCTATTCGTGACCAATGTTTCCGTGTAGTTTAGTCCCTTTGTCCGGATATCCAGATTGAACACAAGGCATGGAATGTGTCACCACCCTGTTTAGTTCAATCTTCGGTTTCGATTCCCGAGTAGACATAGTAATAACAAATGAGATCAATATCTCATATTGACTCATTTAAGCATGGCCATGCATTTCTTAGTCTCACTCAATCAGGGGCCCCGAAGATATCACTCCTGTTATGTAGGAGGGACAAATCCCATCTAGGTCACTCACATCCCTCCACATGTATCGCGGTATGTCTAATAACCAACTTTATAATCATCTTGTTACAGATGACGTTTGATGGCATTAAAACACACAACTCCTTATGTAGTAATCGTAGTGATTTCAGGTCAAAGGACCACATACACCATTATCACTATGAGAATCGCTTATGACACTCACGTAACGATCCACGTAGCGTTCTCATGGCGGGTCTGTCCAATACATCATTACTCTAATATGTATCCATGTGTAGACTTGATATCTCATATCCAGGACCCGTGAGATGTAGTCATCAGTCTACGCACATACTAGTCTCAATGCATTATTGTTGTCCTAATTAACAATAATACTTGACTAGGGACATTTAAGAATAGTGTTTTATCCAATAGGATCTCACGATCAAGTCATCCACTTGATGTCCTATGGTATCAAACTTACTATTCTAAGAACTTTATTATGTCTACTAAAAAGAATACAATAAATGAAATGCCTCATATAAAATAACATAATATAATGTATGTAAATACAAACAAAATGTATTGGCCACTAAGGCATACACCAACACATTCTAGACTGAGCCCCAACTCTAGTTTCCCCACTTGGGGCTACCTTGACAGCAGCCCAATTCTTCTCTTCAATCAGTTGGGCCTGATCCATCAAGTCAGATAATGAATCAAACTTGTAAAGTTTCAATTGTGCTCTTATCTCTTCCCTTAACCCGTTCATCCATATTCCTTTCAATATTTCTTCGTCAGTCTGCCGAAGGGGACCTGAAGCCATCTCAAATTGCTCCCGGAACTCACTGATAGATCGAACTTGATGTATGCCCAAGAGTACTTCATATGGGTTTTGAGCCATTGTTGGCCGGAACCTCCAAATGACTGCTCCTCGAAACGCCGACCATGTTGCCTCCGAGGTTCTTGATTCCCACCACTGAAACCAGTTCAGTGCCCGACCCTCTAGCGCCACCATGATGGCTTGTAGCCTCTCATTTTCCCCCATTCCGTTCACGATAAAGTGACGCTCAACCCGATTGACCCAGCCGTAAGCGTCGTCGCCGTCGAACACCGGGATCTCCATCTTCCTCCACCGTTTGTCAGTTTCAACTCGGGTTCGCCGGTTGTTCATGTTGGGTTCCCCCCATCTCCTTCCCCTTCCGATTCGTCTCTGGATCGTCCTTCTGACTCGTCCCTCGTTCGCCTCTCATTGTTGCTGCGAGGTAAGTCACGGATCAATCGTAACAGCTCTTCCTAAACCTCTTCACTCATCTTCAACCTCGTATCCTGGGTTTCTTTCCACCTCTCAAACCCCTTCTCCATGGCTTCCAGTCTTGCCTCCATTCTTGTGCTCACCATTCACAGCTCCAAAGATCGGGAGCTTTGATACCACTTGATAGAAACCAGATCAAAAAATGCAACAGAAACAGAGAATTTACTGATATTCAATAGAAAATTCAGAGAAACAAATTGATTGTCCAGGCATTCGAGAGGCCTGGTTCTCTCCTAATTTCCTTACTCACTTCTTTCCTACCTCCTCCCTCCTCTCTCTCTTTCTTATATCTATAGGGATCTACAAGGATCCTAACCGAATTCCCTCTCCCCTCCACTACACTGCCAAGCTGTCAGTTAGTTAGCAGTGGTTACAATATGTCCCATGCCCACTTGGGCCTCTAATTTCCCACAACCCACATCCTTTTTCCTCACGTATACTTTAGTGATAGGAGGCTTACTAACAGACCCCAAACTTTAGAGTGAATAAGAGAAAAAGGTTCAACACTTTTTATTGAACTAGGTTGAAAAGTTACATGATAATGTTTTGCAAACTCACAAATATCACAATGAAATGACTCAACAGAGACATCTTAAAACAAAGAAGGAAACATAGATTTAAGAACACTAAAAGGAGGATGTCCTAAACGCTTGTGTTAAAGCCAAATCTCAGAAGTGAGGGAGTCAGGACTTGACATGGGACCTTGAGAGCAAGAAATCAGTATCCTTATATCTTGTTCACCTATATTAGGTATACTAAGAAGTTGGTAAAGCCCTCCCTATTCCTTAGCAATTCCAATCGTCCTCCCCATTGCAAGATCCTAGAAAACACAATGGGTGTCAAAGAAAGTTATTGCACAATTTAAGTCTTTGGTGAGTTTATTAATTGGAAGAAGATTGTCAGTAAGCTTTGGGACATGAAGAACATTTTTTAAAGGTAATAAGGGCTGACCGGCTACTGTGATATGTGAACCATTAGCAATTGCAATAACTTGATTACTAGGAGAGGGGTGATAGGTCATGTAATTTTTGGAGCTAAAGGTCATATGGTCAGTAGCACTAGAGTCAACAACCCAAGATTCTACGGAAAGTGTACTTGAAGCATGGAAAGAGTGAGAACAAGGATGCTTACCATTTAGGGCAAGAGAACAAGTGCTAGGAGTCTTACTAAATGAGTCAATAAAGGACCTTGTTGAGATTATGTATCCCTATAAATCAGGGATTGTATATAATTAGAGATTGTATATAATTAGGATTAGGTTTTGTAATTAGGGGCTGATTGCTTTGTTTCCTTTTTTAGTCTACATTGAATTTAATATAAATATACAGCTGCTAAGGAGTGTTTTCCTTAAGCATTCATCACATCTAATATGGTATCAAGAGCGGGTTGATCTTGGGGCTGTCAAACCCTAATCACCCATAACAGCCTTAGTCTCAGCTGAGTCACAGCCACACCATCCAAGCTGTGTCACTTTCCAGCCACCGCCAAGGCTGGACTCTTGAGCACGTGAAGACACAGGTAGGGTCGAAAAGGTCAGACCGACCACCTCCTTCAAGCGCATCACCGGAAGCTTGCCCACGCGCCGCCACACGCCTCTCCCTTTATCGGCGCGTGTGAGCCACGTGCCACCCTCCGGTGGCCAGATCACGTCACCGACGGCACCGGTCACCTCGTCGGCGTCCCCTGAGTCATTTCTGGTGGTTGTCCGCTATAGCCGCACGCTGCTAGGTTGTCGTTGAGTGCTTGCATCACAACCCTTGTTTTTACGTGAAATAGCCCTTGTTTTTTACGTGAAACAACCCTTGTTTTGTGCTCCTGTTCCTGGTAAAATGTCTTCCGCTACGTCTGAATCTGAAATACCTGCCCCAAGTTATTCACAGTCTCCTTCGGGTACAAAAGGCTCCTCTGGTAATGTTCCTATTACATATGCTTTTCCCGGTTCACCCACAATCACGTCGGAAAAGCTAAATGGTAAGAATTATTTGGCTTGGTCAGCTTCTGTGGAACTTTGGTTTTTAGGTCAGGGTCTTGTTGATCATTTGGAGAAATCAGCCTCTGATATTCCCCCAGAACATAAGAGTCAGTGGGAAAAATTTGATTATCAATTGTGTGCTTTACTATGGCAATCTGTGGAGCCTACTATTTTGGCTAATTTCATAACTTTTAAAACTTGTTTTACTTTCTGGAATAAGGCTCGTAATGTGTTTGCTAATGATATACAGCGCCTGTATGACTCAGCTCAAAAGTTGGCCTCTCTTAAGCAGTCCGATCATGACATGACGACTTTTGTCACTCAGGCGCAGACTGCAGTTGAGGAGTTGAAAATGTTTTTGCAGGCTGATGATCATAAGAGTTTGTTGAACAAGTTGGATAACCTGTATGTTGTGTTGGTTTTACGTGCCATGCATCCAGATTTTGAGCATGTTTGTGACCAGATTTTAACTGGCCAAGAAGTTCTCACAATAGAGAACTTGATCACTCGTCTTCTAAGAGTTCCTTCCCCTAAATTAGTCTCTGGCTCCCGCTCAAATATAACCGAAGCGTCAACCATGGTGACCACTTCAGGGTCTCGTGGTGGACGTGGGAGTCGTGGGGGTAGAGGCAGTCGAGGGGGTCGTGGAGGTCGTCCTCAATGCTCTTACTATAAAAGGATAGGCCATACTCAGGACACATGCTATTCTATTTATGGGTTCCCAGAGAAAACTATAAATGTCACTCAGTCTGACTTAGGTCAGGATGAAGAGAAGAAGTTTGAATTTTTATCTGGAAAACAGCCCATTACACTTTTTGAAACAGAGTTCCAGGAGTATCTACAGTTGAAGTCAGCCAAGCAAACTCAGTCCTCCACTACCACAGTTGCTCATACGGGTAATCGTACAGTTTGTATCTCTCATACTGGTAATACTCCAAGTCCTTGGATAATTGATTCGGGTGCTTTTGATCATGTAGCTGGTAATCGATCCTTTTTTACTTCTCTCTCTGCACCTAATTTTCCACACTTTGTCACCTTGGCAGATGGCTCAAGGGTCACTGCCAAAGGTATTGGTTGTGTTTCACCTACTGTATCTGTGTCTTTAAAATCCGTCTTGTTCATGCCTGGATGTCCTTTTAATTTAATTTCTCTTAGTCAACTTACCTGTTCTCTTAACTGTTCAGTAACCTTTGATTCTACTTCCTTTGTCATCCAGGACTGTGGTACGGGACAGACGATTGGGGTAGGGCATGAAGCACATAGTCTTTACTATCTCGAGTCATCTCCACCCGTGGTTTGTGTTGTGGTTGAGTCTCCAAGTCTTCTCCACCAATGCCTCGGTCATCCCAGTCTGTCAAAACTTCAGAAGATGGTTCCTAGTTTTACAAAGTTAGAGTCTTTAAATTGTGAGTCATGTCAATTTGGGAAGCATGTTCGAGCTTCTTTTCCAAGTCAGGTCCAAAGTCAAGCTAAGTCTATTTTTTCTCTTATTCATTCTGATGTGTGGGGTCCAAGTCGTATGTCTACCTCTTCAGGTTTTAGGTATTTTGTGACTTTCATTGATGACTTCTCTCATTGTACTTGGTTGTTCTTAATGAAAGATCGTTCTGAGTTATTTTCTATATTTAAATCCTTCTGTACTGAAATTCACACTCAATTTGGCAAAACGATTAAGATACTCCGAAGTGACATTGCAAAGGAATACTTTTCAACTGCTTTTTCATCTTTTATGTCATCTCATGGTATCTTACATCAATCAACATGTCTTTATACACCCCAACAAAATGGAGTAGCAGAAAGAAAAAATCATCATCTTATTGAAACTACTCGAACTCTGTTATTACATGCCAATATGCCTTTACAATTTTGGGGTGATGCTGTTTTAACTGCATGTTATTTGATCAATTGTATGCCATCATCTATCCTACAGAATCAGATTCCTCATTCCATCCTTTTTCCCAAGGGCCCCTTATATCATGTTCCTTCCCGTGTCTTTGGATGTACTTGTTTTGTTCATGATCTTTCTCCTGGTCAAGATAAGCTATCTGCTCGTGCTGTTAAATGTGTCTTTCTTGGGTATTCCAGGTTACAAAAAGGATATCGTTGTTATTCTCCTGTCACTCATCGTTGGTATATGTCTGCTGATGTTACATTTTTTGAAGAAACACTATATTTTACTTCTTCAGTTGAACCAAATGTGGTTTCTGAGGTTTTACCTGTTCCTTATTTTGGCCCACCTTTGTCTCCTTTGTAGGAACCATCAGCAGATACTTTAGAATCTCCAGCAGCTTTGTTTGAGGCACCTTGCCCTGATCCACCTCAGTGTCCCTTCATTACCTATCAGCGTCGACCACGGGATACCATTCCTGCACTCGAGGTTGCCGTACCTCCTAGTGAATCATGTCCTACTCCAACGCCTCTACCTGCTACGGACCTCTTTGAGTCAGTCACTGACCTTCCTATTGTACTTCGCAAAGGTACTAGATCTACTCAAAATCCTCATCCAATCTATAATTTCTTGAGTTTTCATCGTTTATCTCCATCATATTATGCCTTTGTGTCTTCTTTGTCCTCTGTTTCAATTCCTAAAAATACCAGTGAGGCACTCGGTCATCCAGGTTGGAGGCAAGCCATACTTGATGAGATGCTTGCCCTTGAGCACAGTGGTACGTGGGACTTGGTCCCTCTCCCTCCCAGGAAAACTGTTGTTGGCTGTTGATGGGTGTATGCTGTCAAAGTTGGGGCGGATGGTAACATTGATCATCTTAAAGCCCGGCTTGTTGCCAAGGGCTATGCTCAGATATATGGTCTTGATTACAGTGATACCTTCTCTTTGGTTGCTAAAATTGCCTCTGTTTGCCTATTTCTAGCCATAGCAGCTATCGGTCGTTGGCCATTATATCAGTTGGACATTAAAAATGTCTTTCTTCATGGTAACCTTGAAGAAGAAATCTATATGGAGCAATCACCTGGTTTTGTTGCTCAGGGGGAGTCAGGATTAGTGTGTTACGACGATCTCTCTATGGGCTAAAACAGTCTCCACGAGCATGGTTTGGGAAGTTCAGTACTGTTGTTCAGAAGTTTGGTATGACACGAAGTGAAGTTGATCATTCGGTCTTTTATCAATACTCTTCACCTGGCCGATGTATTTATTTGGTTGTTTATGTGGATGATATAGTTATTACCGACAATGATAATGAGAAGATATCTCAGTTGAAGGAACATCTATGTAGTCACTTTCAGACTAAGGACTTGGGTAAACTCAAATACTTCCTTGGTATTAAGGTGGCTCAGCCTGGGAGTGGTATCACTATCTCACAAAGGAAGTATGCTTTAGATATATTGGAAGAAACTGGTATGCTGAATTGTAAGCCTATTGATAGTCCTATGGACCCTAACAGCAAACTATTACCAGACCAAGGAGAACTTTATCCAGACCCTGGTAGATATCGAAGGCTTGTAGGAAAGCTAAACTATCTGACTATTACCAGACCTGATATTTCTTTTTTGGTAAGTGTGGTAAGTCAATTTATGCAGTCTCCACATAATTGTCATTGGGATGCTGTTGTGCGAATTTTGAGGTATATTAAGAAGGCCCCAGGTCAAGGGTTGTTGTATGAAGATAAAGGGAACACTCAAATTGTAGGATACTCTGATGTAGGCTGGGCTGGTTTACCTATTGATCGGCGGTCTACTTCAGGGTATTGTGTATTTGTTGGTGGTAATTTAGTGTCTTGGAAGAGTAAGAAGCAGAATGTTGTTGCTCGATCTAGTGCAGAGGTTGAATATCGATCTATGGCAACAACTACTTGTGAGCTAATTTGGGTAAAACAATGCTTCAAGAATTGAAGTTTGGGAGTATTGAACAGATGAAGTTATATTGTGATAATCAAGCTGCTTTACACATAGCATCAAATCCAGTCTTTCATGAGAGAACAAAGCATATAGAAATTGATTATCACTTTGTTCGAGAGAAGGTGCTTTCCAAGGAGATTATCACTGAATTTGTTAACTCAAGTGATCAACTGGCTGACATCTTCAAAAAATCTCTCCGTGGTCCTCGAATTCAGTATATTTGTAACAAGCTTGGTGCATATGATTTATATGCTCCAACTTGAGGGGGAGTCTTGAGATTATGTATCCCTATAAATCAGGAATTGTATATAATTAGGATTAGGTTTTGTAATTAGGGGTTGATTGCTTTGTTTCTTTTTTTAGTGTACCTTGAATTTAATATAAATATACAGCTACTAAGGAGTGTTTTCCTTAAGCATTCATCACATCTAATAGACCTCAATCGTTCCAACTCTTCTTTACTAAAAGTATGAGCGCCATCATTAGTCTTGGAGGTTTCACCATTAGTTGTATCTAGTGAAGTCAAATTTGATTGGCTACGTTGAATGTCCTTGAATCCATTTGTACAACTGAGAACTTGTTCCTTACCATAAGGCCTGGAATCGTTCTCCTTGGTGTGGCCTGATCTCTTGCAAGAGCTTCACCAACGACTGTCTTTGTAAGGTTTAGGGATATTGGGTGCAGATGGTACAGATGAATTTTTAGTGGCTAGTTTGGAGGACTTAGCCACTATCATAGCTGACATCATTTTGGCCTATGACTTTCTTCTCCTCAAATAGTGTGGAAGAATTTAGAAAATGAAGGTAGCTTCTCCTTTCCCAAGGTTTGAACCCTAATAGGGTCATATTCAGAATTCAAACCAAAAAGGAAATAAAAAATTCGCTCTCTCTCCACAAACTGAGCCAATGTAACAGAATCCTTGCTGCATATTGTTGGACGGTGGCCTCTTGGTCTTGTTCCCATGTTTTTAGTGTAGATATTTTTAGTGTTCTATTAATTTGTTGCTTATTTTCTAGGGACTAGTTTAATGTACAACAACTCCCTCTATATATTACCTCAATTGTAAACATTCTGTTTTGATGAAATAATATACAGTTATTCAAATTCTAAGATGGTATTAGAGCAGGTCCGATCCGGGGTTGTCTTTGTTTTTCGCTGAGCCCTTTTTTTTCCGGTCGGCCTTCATTGCCAACCAATCTCTATTTTTGGCCTTCATTGCACTTTTTCGCTGAACATTCTTTTGTTCTTTTGGCCTTCATCGCCCCCAAACACTTAGAAACCCAAAGAAAAACCCAAACAGTGTCCAAATAGTACCCAAACAGTCGGCCTTCATTGCCAACCAAGGAAGCCATTCTTCCGTCCAAGTAAGGTCACGAGGTGTGTCAGAAACCTCCGACCGGCCATCCTTCTGAGTGCCGCCGCTGAAGGAGTTGTCATGCGCTGTCACATGTGTCTGTAGCTCTCGGCACGTGGAGGTTACATGCCACCTTCTGGTCACCGGAGAGCGACGTTGTTGGTTCCGTTCACCTCGCCGGTGACCTCTGCTTTTGTTTCATGGCCGGAACTCCTGTCCTAAGCTGTTTGGATAGTGGGTTCACCTTCTCTGACTTCTTTTACTGTTTTGTCTTGACTCTGTTACTCCAACGGTCCTATTTTGTCTCTCTCGATGTCAACCGAAGGTGAGGTTTCCAGTGCCACTCAACCAATGGATGATGCTCGATTCCAAACTCCTGGTGAATTTCAAAACATTCAATCTGCGTATAGGTTGAACGAGAAAAATTACCTTAAGTGGTCACAACTTGTTTGCACCATACTGAAAGGAAAAGGGAAGTTGAGTCATCTCATGGGTACTGGACCTAAGCCAAGTGATCCCAAGTTTGAAGCATGGGATGAAGAAGACTCGATGATTATGGCATGGTTGTGGAATTCAATGACTCCTGATATCAGTGACACCTGCATGTTTTTGAACACTGCGAATGATATATGGGATGCGATTGAGCAAACCTATTCCAAAGCTAGGGATGCTGCTCAAGTCTGAGGTTAAGGTGAAGACAGTGGTTGCGAAACAAGGAGACAAGACTGTCACTGAATATGCCAATCAATTGAAATCTCTGTGGCTGGAGTTAGACCATTATAGAGTGATCAAGACTAAATGTCCTGAGGATGCAACAATGCTAAAGGAGTTTATTGAGCAAGATCGAGTTTATGACTTCCTTGTTGGGTTGAATCCAGAATTTGATGAGGTGAAGATTCAGATTCTTGGAAAATCTATGGTTCCCTCCTTTAATGAGGTTGTGTCCATCATCTGACGTGAGGAAAGTAGGAGAGAGCTGAAGCTTGAACCGAAAATCAGCGAAACTTCGGCTATGGTGGCTCGTGGCTCTAACAAGCCAAAAGCAAAGGTGGAGAAGACTTTCTCCTTGGAAGGAGAAAAACCCAGTCAGTCAAAAAACCAGGATGACTTGTGGTGCACTTACTGTAATAAGCCACGACAAACCCGTGAATGGTGTTGGCAGCTTCATGGAAAACCTCCAAGTCGAGAGTGGGGGCAGAAAGGGAAACAATCACACAATAGTGGGAAAGCCAATGCTGCGACAGTGTCAGAAAGCCAACCAGCACCGAGTAGCTTCAATTAAGAGGAAATTGAGTGGGTGAGATCACTTCTACACAGCCTTGAAAAGCCCTCAGGTACTTGTTCTTTGACTTATTCAGGTAAGTTACCTTTTTCCATTAGATTCAATGTCTCGAGTATGATTTTTACCAACTCCTGGATTATGGATTTAGGAGCTATAGACCATATGACCAACAACCCCACTATATTTTCCACCTATTCTTCATGCCCAAGTAGTAAAAAAATATCCATAGCTGATGGTTCCTTGACCACTGTAGCTGGTGTAGGAAATGTCCAACTAAACCTCCTAGTGACCTTAAAAAATGTCCTTCATGTCCCTAAATTGTCCACAAACCTGGTTTTTGTCCAGAAATTAATTAAAGATTTGTCTTGCAATGTGGTTTTTTACAATGATCATTTGTGTTTTTTAGGACAAGGATTCGGGGAAGATGATTGGACGTGTTAGGGAGCAGGATGGTCTCTACTACCTTGAAGCACCTTGTCAGCTAAATAGGACCAAGGGCAGATTTGGACATCCATATTCCTTTACCTCAGAACTTCTTTCCGCCAATAAAGACAAAATTTGGCTTGTTTACCGTAGATTGGGCCATCCATCTTTTTTGATTGTCAAGAGTCTTTTTCCTTCTTTGTTTAAAAGTTTTGATGTTGAACAATTTCATTGTGATGTATGTGAACTACCAAACATAAACGTGTCAATTTTCCAATTAGTAATACAAGGAGTTATGTTCGTTTTTCCATTATTCACAGTGATGTTTGGGGTCCCTCTTCCATTCCTAATGTCTCTGGTTTGTGTCTTTTATTGATGACTATACTTGTGTTTTCTAGATTTTTTTGCTTAAACACAAGTCTGATATTAGTACTGTTCTCCCAAATTTTTGTTCCATGATTACAAATCAATTTGGGGTGGGTATTAAACGATTTAAGTCCGATAATGCTAAAGGCTACTTTAATCGACTCATATGCATTTTTTCCAGAAATAAGGAATAATCCATGAATCATCCTGTATTCATATCCCACAACAAAATGGGTTAGCAGAACGAAAAAACGATCATCTTCTTGAAAAAACCCGAGCCTTATTGTTTTAGAGAAATGTCCCTAAGTCATTCTGGGAGAAAGCTGTTTTGACAGCTACTCATCTTATAAATCGCTTGCCCACCAAAATCCTAGGGTTCAAGAGTCCTATGGATGTCCTCTCCACTTTCTATCCTGATCTACACACTTCCAATAATTTTGTCCCTAAAATTTTTAGATGTGTATCTTTTGTCCATGTTCACAATCCAAACAGGGGGAAACTCGATCCGAGGGCTCTAAAATGTATCTTTTTGGGCTATTCTTTGACTCAGAAAGGGTACAAGTGTTATCACCCTCCATCCAGAAAATGATGTCTCTAGAGATGTTACATTTAGTGAAAAAGAGCGCTATTTTTCGCATCCTTATCTTCAAGGGGAGAAGTCAATGAAGGAAGATAAGTAAGATTTCCTGCTTGACTTGTCCTTACTTTCTGTGTCTAATGGCCCTTCTCATGACCTTCCTGTTGTCTTTAATCCTCCTCCTGAAGTCACTCTTGAACTTGTGTCCAAAACCATTCCTGACCCAGTGGCTGAGTCTGCTCTTGAGAATGTAAGGTATGGCAAAGGCAAGGTGTTCACAAGAAGGAAGATGACTGTTCCTAAACCTGTGCAGGCCCAAGAGTCCAACTAGGAGCTTTCGAATGAGGTAATAGTATCTAACCTTTTTTTGCAAGATGAAACTGAATTTCATATGGATAGTAGTGACCAAATTCTTCCTATAGCCATCAGAAAAGGAATCAGAGAGTGCACAAAATGACCACTATACCCTATTTCACACTCCTTGTCCTTTGAGAATTTTTCACCATCCCATAAAGCCTTTCTTATAAGCCTAAATACAATACCATTGCCATCCCTACCACCCTACCCGAGGCCTTGTCCAATGGAAAATGGAAACAAGCCATGAATGAGGAAATAGAGGCATTGGAAAAGAATAAAACCTGGGAGCTAGTGCAGTTACCGGCAAGAAAGAAAATTGTGGGCTGTAAATGGGTGTATATTGTGAAATATAGAGCAAATGGATCCATAGACAGGTATAAGGAACGATTAGTTTCCAAATGGTATACCCAAACTTATGGAATTGATTACCAGGAGACTTTTGCACTAGTTGCAAAGATGAACACAGTTCGGGTATTATTGGCATTGGCAGCTAATTATGGTTAGGATTTACAGCAGTTTGATGTCAAGAATGCTCTTACATGGAGATCTCGAAGAAGTTTACATGGAGTTCCCACCAGGATATGGGAGGAATTTGCATGCTAATACTGTGCGTAAGTTGAAAAAGGTTTTATATGACCTCAAGCAATCACCGCGAGCGTGGTTTGGAAAGTTTGCTAGAATTATGTTGGCTATGGGATACAAACAAAGCCAAGGGGATGCCACATTGTTTGTTAAACACTCTCCTTCAGGGGGAGTCACAACTCTCTTGGAGTATGTTGATGACATAATAGTAATAGGAGATGATGCTAAGGAGAAACATATTCTGAGTTAGTGCTTAGCCAAGGAACTAGAAATTAAAGCATTAGGAAGGTTAAAATACTTTCTTAGAATTGAGGTTGCTCATTTTAGGAAAGGTATATTCATCTCTCAACAAAAGAATGTTATGGATCTCCTAAAAGAAACAGGTCATACAACATGCAAACCAGTAAGTACTCCTATAGATCCCAATATGAAACTTGGACAAGCAGAGGAAGATGCTGCAGTTGACAGATAAATGTATCAGTGTCTGGTGGGAGACTTATTTATCTATCACACGGCCGGATATAGCATATGCAGTTAGTGTGATTAGCCAATTCATGCACAGTCCAAAAGAATCTCATTTGCGAGCAGCATATCGAGTATTACAGTACCTTAAGGGAACACTAGGAAAAGACATTTTATTTAAGAGAAATGGAGGTGTGGTACTTAAGGCATACACTGATGCGGATTATGCTAGATCACCAGTGGACAGAAGATCAACTACAGGATATTGCACTTTTCTTGGTAGAAATCTGGTGACTTGGAGAAGTAAAAAATAGAATGTGGTAGCACGATCTAGTGCGGAGGCAAAATTTAGAGCTATGGCTCAAGGTGTGTGTGAGCTACTATGGTTAAAGATTATTCTTAAAGATCTGAAGATCAAGTGAGATGGTCCGATGAGACTTTATTATGATAACAAGTCTGCAATCAATATAGCTCATAATCCGGTACAACATGATCGAACAAAGCATATTGAGGTTGACAAACATTTTATCAAAGAAAAACTAGAGAGTGATTTAATTTGTACACTCTATGTGTTTACACAAGGTCAGCTTGCTAATGTATTTACAAAAGGGTTAAATAGTCCAGCATTTCAAACGATTGTATCTAAGCTGGGAATGGAGAATGCATATTCACCAGCTTGAGGGAGAGTGTTGGGCAGTGACCTCTTGGTCTTGTTTCCATGTTTTAGTGTAGATATTGTTTTTAGTGTTCTATTAATTTGTTGCTTATTTTCTAGGGACTAGTTTAATGTACAATAGCTCCCTCTATATATTACCTCCATTGTAAACATTCTGTTTTGATGAAATAATATACGGTAATTCAAATTCCAAGACATTCCATGGTCAGGTTCTGGTACTGATCCAACTCTATCCAAAGTCCATTAAGCTGTCCATAGTAATCTATAACAGAAAGATTACCTTGCTTAGTGGCAAAAATCTTCGTTTTCAGCTCAAAACAGGCCACTGCATCCTGCTTCATAGAATAGGTCTGCCGCAGGTTGTCCTAGATCTCCTGAACAGTGGCAAGAAACATACAATTCTTGCTGACTTCAGGTATCATTGAATTCTAGAGCCAAGACATGATGATCAAGGAATCCTCTCCGTCCCAATCATCAAATTTGGGATCTTTTCTATCTGGTGCTTTTCCTTCGATATGATTCTGATTCTGACGACCTTTGAGTGTGGTACGTACAACTCGTGCCCACTGTAGGTAGTTCTTGCCATTAAGGTGGTGGTGCATGACTGGTAGGTCATTGGGATTAAGGGGAGTAGTGGTCACAGTGGGACTAGTAGTGGTGACAGTGGAACTGGTTTGATCAATGGTGGAAGAAGTGGTGGAGTCTATGGGATTAATGGTGTCTGGCATGATGGGCAAGCGAGAAAAGGTCTGTGCAGGTCTGGTCGTAGAGGAGAGAGATCAGAAAAAATGGCGGCACTAGTTTCCTACAATAAAGGTAGGATCAGCGAAATAGAATCAATCAGCAGCTATGAAGGCTGTCTGTTTGAGATAAAATCAGCGATGAAGGCTGACTGGAAGCTGCGGAAGCTAGAACCAGAGTCCCTAAGAATAGGGCTCTGATACCAACTGGAAAATAAGTTTTGGAGAATATGAAACTTGTATTTCTGTACAGAGATGGGTTAAATTTATAGGCTTAAGCAGCCAAGACAGATTGACGTAATTCAATCTAATTCAAGGGCTTAACTTTTGGCCCAATGCAAGGAAATAATCAATACAAATAATTAGTGAAATAATTACACAATCAGCATTAACTAAGCTAATTATTACACAATCAGCACTAACTAAGCTGTACAAAGTCAACACACTCATAATCAAGGTGAGACCTTACAACAGTATGTTAGATATCAGCAGTGATGTAGGGAAGTCTCTTTTGAAAAGAGTCATTGGACTTCAAAAATTTAGAACCCTCGATGGCATCCAGTTAATTGAAAACGCAGCTGTGAGAATAGCTTCTCCCTGTAAGTATTTAGGTGCATTGGCTGAAAAAAAGTAAAGCTTTAGCTACCTCAAGATGTCTATATTTTCTTTCAGCCACCCCATTTTGTTGGGGTGTATTGACACTAGAACTTTGGTGTACGATACCAATTTTTGCAAAATAGGTTCCTATGACGCTGTTAACATATTCTCTCCCATTATCACTATAGAATTAGAGAGAGTTGGAGGAATTGTGTGTCAATTCACACACAAGTAAATTGGTATTTATATACAGAAGTGGTACATTGAATAAGTAAACACTAATTCCTATAAAGTGATGATTACAATATCTAGTAATCATCACTTATGAGTCAGCTATGAAACATATGAAACATGGCTTAATTCTAACACTCCTCCTCAAGCTGGAACATATATGTCATATGCGCCAAGCGTGTTACAAATAAAATCAACCCGAGTCCCTATAAGGGACTTAGTAAATATATCGGCTAACTGTTTGTTGGAGTTGACAAAGCTAGTAGTAATCTCGCCTAAAAGAACCTTTTCTCTGACTAAATGGCTGTCAACCTCTATATGTTTGGTCCTTTCAAGAAAAATTGGGTTAGAAACAATATGTATTGGTTGTCACAAATCAGTTTCATTTCCTTGACGTCTTCTAATTTCAGCCGTTGAAGCAATTGCTTTAGCCACGTAAGTTCACATATTGCTGCTGCCATAGCACGATACTCGGCCTCTGCGTTGGATCTAGCAACTATGTTCTGTTTTTTACTCTGTCATGAGATTAAGTTACCTCCAACAAAGACACAATACCTTGAGGTTGATCTTCTATCTGATGGTAAGCCCACCCAATCAACATTAGAATAGCCAACAACTTGAGCATTGCCTTTATTTTCATAAAGTAACCCTTTTCCTGGTGCACTCTTGATGTATCTAAGAATGCGAACCATGACATCCCAATGACTATCACAAGGAGCATTTAGAATCTGCCTTACCACATTTACAGGAAAAGTAATGTCTGGTCTAGTTACTATAAGGTAGTTAAGTTTATCAACTAGACATCTATATCTGCCAGGGACGGGTCTCAAAAGAGCTGACATCAGCGAAGATAACATATCATT
Source organism: Ormosia emarginata (assembly GCA_029884605.1). Classification (NCBI taxonomy): domain Eukaryota; kingdom Viridiplantae; phylum Streptophyta; class Magnoliopsida; order Fabales; family Fabaceae; genus Ormosia; species Ormosia emarginata. The sequence continues at coordinate 173,878 of JAQQTP010000010.1, read as the reverse complement.
TGAGATTTGGGGAGTAGCATCGGTAACCTTTATGCAACCGAGAGTAGCCTAGGAAAAGACACTTACAGGATTTGGCAACCAATTTATCTTTTCCTAGAGTTAGGTCATGTACAAAACAAGTATAGCCAAAAAACACGAAGAGGAAGACAATAGAGATCCTGGTTGGGAAACAACAAAGAACGGGGCACCTGATTTTTGGAGGACAGAAGAAGGCATGCGGTTAATTAGATAGCATGCAATCATGATTGCGTCGCCCCAAAAATGAAGTGGTGTATTGAAGTGAAGGAGCAAGGTACGAGCACTTTCGACTAGTTGTCAATTTTTTCTTTCGGCTACACCATTCTGTAGTGGGGTATGAGCATATGACGATTGATGTAAAATGCCCTGTGAAGTCAAAAAAGATTGAAATGGGGCAGAAAATTATTCGTAGGCATTGTCACTTCGCAGAACTTTAATAGAGGTACCAAATTGAGTTTGGATTTCTGAATAAAATCCTTTAAATATGGAAATAAGTTTAGAGCGATTTTTCATTAGAAATAACCAAGTACAAAGGGAAAAATCGTCAATAAAAGTAATGAGTACATCTAGCTCAAGATAGCCATGCAGTCTACTACACCTGTCACTCAACTTGGTAATCCTGCAACCTTTCTTTCATAGTCTTCATCTTTGGGACCTTGGATCCTTGATTTTGACGCTTCTGATCATATGTCTGGTAACAAATCTCTTTTCTCTCACCTTACCTATATAGATATACTACCTAGTGTTACTTTAACCAATGGTTCTCAAACCAAAGTTCAAGACATTGGTCAAGCTAAACCCCTTCCCACTCTTTCATTAGATTTTGTACTGTTTGTACCTGGTTGTCCCTTTAATTTGGTATCTATAAGCAAACTCACTCATATCTTGCTTTATTATGTTATCTTTGCTAATGATACCATTCTTGTATAGGATCGGGGTATCGGATAGACGATTGGAGTAGGACGTGAGTCTCGAGGCTTGTATCACCTCACTATTCCAACATCTCCTATTGCTTTTTCTGCCATTGAGTCACCTGAAATCATTCATCAACGCTTGGGACATCCTAGCCTACAGAAATTACATGTTATAGTACCTAGTCTTTCTAAAGTGTCAACACTAGAGTGAGTCTTGTCAACTGGGAAAGCATGTTCGTAGTTCATTTCCTGAAAGAGTCAATAAACGAGGTAATGCTCCTTTTGCTTTAATCCATTTAGATATTTGGGGTCCTAGTCGTGTCACTTCTACATTGGGTTATCAATATTTTGTTACTTTTATTGACGATTTTTATTTCTAATGAAAAATCGCTGTGAACTTTTTCTATATTTAAAGGTTTTTATTTAGAAATCCAAACTCAATTTGGTGCCTCTATTAGAGTTCTGCAAAGTGACAATGCCGAAAGGAATATTTTTCTGCCCTGTTTCAATCTTTTTTGACTTCACAGGACATTTTACATCAATCATCATGTGCACATACCTCGCAACAAAATGGTGTAGCCAAAAGGAAAAATCGATACCTAGTCGAAATTGCTCATGCCTTGCTCCTTCACTTCAATACACCACTTCGTTTTTGGGGCAACGCAACTTTGACTGCATGTTACCTCATCAACCGCATGCCTTTTTCTGTCCTCCAAAATCAGGTGTCCCATTCTCTGTTGTTTCCCAACTAGGATATCTATTCCCTTCCTCTTCGTATTTTTGGTTGTACTTGTTTTGTACATGACCTCACTCCAGGTAAAGATAAATTGGTTTCCAAATCCCTCGAGTGTCTTTTTCTAGGCTATTCTTGGCTGCAGAAAGGTTACCGATGTTACTCCCTAGATCTCAAACGATATGTTGTCTCTGCTGATGTCACCTTTTTGAGACCCGTCCCTTCTTTCCATCTACCTCTAATGGGCATCATGATCTTAAAAGTATGCTCCCAATTGGTCCTTCACCTATTCAGGTTAGTCCTACACCTGTCCCGACTCCTCCCTTGATCACATATCGGCAAAGACCACATCCAAACCCTGTTCATGCATCCATCGACCCAGTTGATCAGACAGACATTCTTGTTGCTTCAGATCCAGTCCTCAGTCTTGCTTGTGACTCATCTTCTACTCCATTGGACTATCTGACTCTGCCTCCTGCGCCAGAACTACACATAGCATTACGCAAAGGTATCAGGTCTACTCGTAATCCTAACCCTATTTATGCTTGTCATTTGAGTTTTCATCGTTTATCACCTTCCTTAGCCTTTGTGTCCTCTTTGGATTTTGTTTCTATTCCCAAAACTGCAGGTGAAGCTCTATTTGATCCAAGATGACAACAGGCTATGGTTGACGAAATGGCTGCTTTATACTCTAGTGGTACTTGGGAACTTCTCCCCTTACCTCCTGGTAAAACGACTGTTGGTTGTCGATAGGTCTATACTGTTAAGATAGGACTTGATGCGAAAGTTGATCCTTTGAAAGCCCGCTTAGTAGCCAAAGGCTACACACAAATCTTTGGCCTTGATTATGAGGATACATTTTCTCTAGTAGCTAAGATTGCTTCGATTCGCCTTTTTTTTGCCATGACTGCTAGTCATTCTTGGCCCCTTCATCAGCTAGACATTAAGAATGCCTTCTTGCATGGTGAATTACAAGAAGAGGTCTATATGCAATAGCTACCAGGATTTATTGCTCACGAAGAACTAGACTTAGTTTGCCGACTATGCCAATCTCTCTATGGACTTAAAAAAATTTCCTCGCGCCTGGTTTCAGAGATTTAGCTGTGTCGTCCAACAATTCGGCATGACTCAATGTGCAGCTGATCACTCTGTGTTCTTCCGGCACTCTTCACATGGCCTTTGTATCTACTTTGTTGTTTATGTAGATGACATTGTCCTCATAGGGAATGATGAGGCTGGTATCCAACATCTAAAGCAACATCTGTCAAGCCATTTTTAGACGAAAGATCTGGGCCCTCTAAAATACTTTTTGGGCATTGAGGTTGCTTAGTCTCGTACAGGAGTTGCCAATCACGCAAAGACAATATGCTTTAGACATACTTGAAGAAACAGGTATGTTGGATTGCTGCCTTAGTGATACTTCGATGGATCCCAACGTCAAACTGCTACCAGGTCAGGGGCAGTCACTACAAGACCTAGGCAGATATAGACGTCTAGTTGGTAAACTTAACTACCTTATAGCAACTAAACCAGACATTACTTTTGCTGTAAGTGAAGTAAGTTATTTTCTAAATGCTCCTTGTGCTATCATTGAGATGTTGTGGTTCGCATTCTTAGATACATTAAGAGTGCACCAGGAAAAGGGTTACTTTATGAAAACAAAGGCAATGCTCAAGTTGTTGGCTATTTTGATGCTGATTGGGCGGGTTTACCATCAGATAGAAGATCAACCTCAGGATATTGTCTTTGTTGGAAGTAACTTAATCTCATGGCAAAGTAAAAAGCAGAACATAGTTGCTAGATCCAGTGCAGAGGTCGAGTATTGCACTATAGCAGCAGCAACATGTGAACTTACATGGTTAAAGCAATTGCTTCAGCAACTGAAATTGGGAGACATCAAGGAAATGAAACTGATTTGTGACAACCAAGCTGCTTTACATATTGTTTCTAACCCAGTTTTTCATGAAAGGACCAAATATATAGAGATTGACTGTCATTTTGTCAGAGAAAAGGTTCTTTCAGGCGAGATTACGAATGGTTTTGTCAACTCCAATGAACTAGTAGCTGATATTTTTACCAAGTCCCTCAGAGGGCCTTGACTTGATTGTATTTGTAACAAATGTACGCTCTAGCTTGAGGGGGAGTGTTAGAATAAAGCCCATGTTTGTGAAAGATGTGTCATTGATAAAGACAATAAACAAAGAATAATAACAATGACAACAGTATTCCAAATAAAATGAGTGAACTCTGTAATTATCTCTCTATAAGATGGAATGAAGTATATGGGAATCAGAAATGACAAAGGAAAATGACATAAAGGAAAATCAAGGATCCCTATGTATCCTTGCCCAAGCCTAAGCCGTAACCCAACGATAAAACTTTTTCTACCTCTTCTTATCCCTCCTCTCTTTCTTATAACAGATTCTTCTTTTTCCCCACCACTCTCTTGGGCCTCACACCTTGCCCAATCATTATAACTAACTATCCCCTGATTCCTTCTCCATGTGTTCCCCCTTTTCCCCTCTTGGAATATACTCTCAATCCCTTAATCTCATAGGCCACCTGTTGAACTGGTTGCACCCCATTATTGGGCTCACAGGCCTCATCACTCGCCACCCCTTGAGAAACAGTCTTGTCCTCAAGACTGAACAAAGGAAACTGACTGCGAATCACAAATTCATCCTCCTACGTAGCTTCCTCAACTGCCCTCTCTTTCCATTTGATTAGCCATTGAACTGTGGTGTTATCATTCTGCAATTGAGATCAAGTTGCTAACACTGCTTCAGGTTCCACTGAAGTCTCTAATCCCCCTTCCAATTCCACGGGTAAAGAGGGCTCGACAATCTGATCACCTACTGCCTTCTTCAATTGAGAAATATGAAATACCGGATGAATTCTTGAAGAAGATGGCAAAGCTAGCTGATATGCCACCAGACCCACTCGCTTAACCACTGTAAAAGGTCCATAAAACCGAGCTGAAAGCTTCTGGTTGATCCTCCGGGCCAGAGATTTCTGTTTGTGAGGTCTCAGTTTGAGACAAACTTGGTCCCCCACTTGAAAACTAATATCACGCCTATGCTGGTCAGCCCTTGTTTTCATGTTTTGTTGAGCTCTGGACAGATGATACCCTAGTTGCCTCAAAGCTTCATCTCTCTCAATCAGAGCATGAGCGACTGCCTCCACCCTGATTTCCCCCGGTATGAAACTCAGAATGGTGGGTGGTTTCCTCCTAGAGACAATTTCAAAGGGAGTAGCATTTGTAGAAACATGCCAAGTGGAATAGTAACATAATTCTGCCCAAGGCAACCAGAAAGACCACTCCTTCGGTTGCTCCCCTGTAAAACATCGAAGATATGTTTCCAAACAGCGATTAATAACCTCTGTTTGCCCATCCATTTGGGGTGGTATGATGAACTCATTTTGAGTTTGGTGTCTGAAAATCTAAACAGTTCAGTCCAGAAATTACTCATAAAAATAGGATCCCTGTCACTGACAATTGATTTAGGTATACCATGTAGCCGCACCACCTCTTTCACAAACAACTTTGCTACCCCTTTAGTTGTATATGGGTGCTTTAACGCAATAAAATGAGCATACTTGGAGAGGCAGTCAACTACCACCAGAACTACTTCAAACCCCTTGGATTTGGGCAACCCCGAGATGAAGTCCATGGACACATCATCCTATACTACTTCTGGGATCTCTAATGGCTGTAGTAGACCTGCTGGGCATAAAGTAGAGGACTTGTAATGTTGGCAAACATCACACTTCTGGACATACTGCTGCACATGCTTCTTCATCCCTGTTGAAAACGTGTAAATATCTTTTGTATTTATGTAGTTTCCTTGTATAGGCTAATCAAATCATAACCCTAATCTTTGTATTTATTATCATAGTTCTATATAAACAGCTCTCCATCGTGTAGTTGAAGCACGCGGTTTCATCATATGTCTTTCTTCCTTTTCTTTCTTTTAACATGGTATCTAGAGCCTAAAGAGAGGCAACCCTAGAACCGCGCATACCCGGTGGGTCCACTGCCTTCCGGTGAAAATTTTTCCAGCCAACCGTGTTTCCCTTCCAGTTTGCCGACCTTTCTCTCTTGCCGTGATGTCTTTCCGGCACCCTTTTTCTCCCTGTTTGCAGCTGCCACCGCCGCCGCCGCCCCGCCGCCTCCTTTTCGGCCGCCGACCTCACCACTGGAACTGCCTCCCGCCGACTGGCCAGACCCCAGAAGCCCACCCCGCCGCCGTAACGTGCCCCCACGTGCCGCCCTTCGCCGCAGCCAAACAGCCACCGTGCAGTCAGTTTTCCGGCGCGTGACGGCGCGTCCGGTAGCCCCTCCGGCCGCCGTTTCTCTCGCCTGACTCGTCTTGGCCTCCTCTACGCCGATCTGCCCTCAGATCCTTGTTCTCTTGCGTTGGATTTTTCAGGTATCTTGTGTTTTCTATTTTTGCCCCTTATATTCTGACCTATGGCGAGTTCTACCTCTCCAGATGGCTCTAAAGATCATCCCAAGGCTGAGCCTCCTGTTTTCACAAGTTACCTCCATACCCCTTTCTCTGCTGATAAATTAGATGGCAGCAACTATGATACTTAGGCTTCAGACATCAAGTTGTGGCTTGAAAGTCAAGGCTATGAAGACCACCTCACCACAGACCTTACCTCTATACCTGCGGAGGAACAACCCAGGTGGAAGAAAATTGATAAACAGTTGTGCGTTGTGATCAAGTCCACCATTCACTCCTCTCTCAAGCAGATCTTCCGTGCTCAGACCACTTGTGCTTCAATTTGGGAACAAGCCAAGGTTCTTTACACTAATGACACTCAGCGGCTATATGGGGTTTGTCACAACCTCATGAGTATTATTGCTCCTCGTCAGTTTGATGGCCCTATGTCTGCTTACTTGGGTAAGGTTCATGGTGCTCTCTATGATTTCAATGAGTTGCTACCCCCTGCTGCTACCCCAGCCCAAGAACTTGAGCAACGTAGCACCTTCTTCATGCTCATGGCCTTGTATGGGTTACCTCCAGAATATTCTGCCAATCGTGATCAGATTTTGTGTTCGCCTACTATTCCCACTCTGTCCTCAGCTTGGTCTACTTTGCTTCGGGTCCCAGCGAAGCAACCCTCTGGTTCTGTCCTAACTCCGGCTCCAGTTGATAATTCTGCCCTCGTCTCCCAAAGTGTCAATCGTGGTCGTTCTCGTCTTGGCACCTCGGGTAGGCCCCGTCTGAAGTGTATATTCTGTAACAGGTTGGCTCATACTGAGGATCGTTGTTGGACCAAGAATGGCCGTCCTCCACGGGCTGCCAATATTGCCCAGGCCACTGTACCTGATTTACCTGAGTCTTCTGCTCCACCGACTCCATCTCCGGCAGCCTATGCAGATTTTCTGAAATGGTTTGAGCAACAACAGACTTCTAACTCTACTGCATCTGTTGAGCACACTGGTAATGCATTTGCTTGTCTCTCTCAATCTCCACCATTAGGTCCTTGGGTACTTGACTCTGGTGCATCCGACCATATCTCTCGGTAATAAACGTCTTTTCTCCAAATTCTCTACCTCGGCTATTTACCTATAATTACTTTAGCAAATGGTTCCCAAACACAGCCCAGAAGGGATTGGCATTGTCCATCCCTCCCTTCTCTCGTCTCATTGATTCTGTTCTTTATGTCCCTGGTTGTCCTTTTAATTTACTTTCTATTAGTCGTTTGACCCGTTCTTTAGATTGTCGCATTAGTTTCACTAAAGACTCTGTCATTTTGCAGGACCGGAGTTCGAGACGGATGATTGGCGCCGGATGTGAGTCTAATGGCCTTTACCAGCTCTCTGCCACCTCTCGTATGTGCTCTGTTACGGATTCCCCTCTCACCATCCATGCTCAGTTGGGTCATCCTAGTTTTGCCAAGCTACAGCAAATGGTGCCAACCTTTTCTAAATTATCTACTTTACCTTGTGAGTCGTGTTAACTTGGGAAACACACCCGTAGTCCGTTTCTCGATAGAGTGTGTCGTCGAGCTGCGTCTCCTTTTGCTTTAGTGCATTCTGATATTTGGGGTCCTAGTCGTGTTGAGTCTACTTTTGGGTCAAAATACTTTGTTACTTTCATTGATGATTATTCTCGGTGTACTTGGTTATTTTTAATGAAAAACAGATCAGAGTGGTTTTCAATTTTTATGACCTTTTATAATGAAATCAAAACTCAGTTTGGTATTCCGATTCGTATTTTGCGTAGTGACAATGCCCGTGAATTTTTGTCTCACAATTTTCAAACTTTTATGGCATCTCATGGCGTTCTTCACCAAACATCCTGTGCCTATACTCCTCAACAAAATGGGGTTGCTGAGCGCAAAAATAGACATCTTATTTAAACAACTCGGACCCTTTTGTACCATGGTCATGTTCCCTTTCGTTTTTGGGGCGATGCAGTTCTCACTGCTTGCTATTTGATTAATCGTATGCCCTCTTCTGTTCTTGGTAACCGGGTCCCCCATTCTGTTTTGTTCCCTCACCAACCCCTCCACTCTCTTCCGCCTCGTGTCTTTGGGTCGACATGTTTTGTCCATAATTTCACTCCCAGTCTTGACAAACTGTCTGCTCGCTCCATCAAATGTGTTTTTCTTGGTTACCATCGGTCTCAAAAGGGTTATAGGTGTTTTTCACCCACTCTTAAGCGTTATCTAGTCTCTGCCGATGTTACATTCTTCGAGTCTGTTCCTTTCTTTGAGTCTCCTGACCTGCCTCTTCCACCCATCACTGAGGTCCTCCCTAGTTTTCCTCCTCTTGTCCCTGTTGACCCTGCTTCATCACCACCTTCTCCTGTTGGTACCCCTGTTCCTACTACTGGCCTTCTCCAGGTTTATCGTCGTCGGTCACAACCACCACCACTACCACCACCACCATCAGAGGTTGTAGAGATTACTGAAGCTCCTTTGGACTCTCATCCGGCACCACCTCCTTTACCAGCTCCGGCACTGCCTCCTGCGTCAGACCTTCCCATTGCTCTTCGAAAAGGTATTCGATCCACTCGTAACCCTTCTCCTCACTATGTTAATCTCAGTTACCATCGCCTTTCTTTATTGCATTATGCTTGCCTTTCCACCTTGTCTTCTGTGTCTATTCCTAAATCTCTAGGTGAAGCTTTATCCCATCCTGGGTGGCGACAAGCAATGATTGATGAAATGTGTGCACTTCAGAGCAGTGGTACTTGGGAACTTGTTCCTCTCCCTCCTGGGAAGTCTGTTGTTGGTTGCCGGTAGATTTATATGGTCAAGGTTGGCCCAGATGGCACTCTTGATATCCTAAAGGCTCGTTTGGTGGCAAAGGGGTATACCCAGATATTTGGTTTGGATTATGGCGACACTTTCTCCCCAGTGGCGAAGATGGCTTCTGTTCGGCTTTTTCTGTCTATGGCCGCTATTCGCCATTGGTCCCTTCATTAGCTGGATATCAAGAATGCTTTTCTTCATGGTGATCTGGAAGAAGTCTACATGGACCAACCTCCAGGGTTTGTTGCTCAGGGGGAGTCTTCTGGCCTCATGTGTCGTCTACACAAGTCCTTGTATGGTCTCAAACAATCTCCCCGGGCTTGGTTTGGTCGATTCAGTACTATTGTGCAGCAGTTTGGTATGACTCGCAGTGAGGCTGACCACTCTGTCTTCTATCGCCATACAGTCCGAGGCTATATTTATTTGATTGTATATGTGGACGACATTGTTATCACCGGCAGTGATCACCAAGGTATAACTCAGATAAAACAGCATGACTGTCATCACTTTCAAACCAAAGATCTTGGCAAACTTCGTTATTTCTTGGGAATTGAAGTGACACAATCCAAGGATGGCATAGTAATCTCACAAAGGAAGTATGCTATGGACATTCTTGAGGAAACAGGACTATTGAATGCAAAGCCGGTTGACACCCCTATGGATCCCAATGTTAGACTTTTACCGGATCAGGGGGAGCCACTTTCAGACCAAGGAAGCTATAGACGATTGGTTGGAAAACTTAACTATCTTACTGTTACCCGTCCAGATATTTTCTTTGCGATGAGTGTAGTGAGCCAATTTCTAAACTCACCTTGTGAAGGGCATTGGGATGCAGTGATTCGTATTCTCAGATATATTAAGGGAGCTCCAGGAAAAGGCCTTGTCTATGAAGACAAAGGACACACTCAGATTGTAGGGTACTCAGATGCTGATTGGGCAGGTTCTCCTATTGATAGGAGATCCACTTCTGGTTATTGTGTATCCATTGGGGGTAATCTGATTTCCTGGAAAAGTAAGAAATAAAATGTGGTTGCAAGATCAAGTGCCGAAGCAGAATATCGAGCCATGGCCTTAGCTACTTGCGAGCTCATTTGGTTAAAATAGCTTCTTAAAGAGCTTCAGTTTGGAAACGTTATGCAAATGACTCTTATTTATGATAATCAAGCTGCTTTGCATATCGCTTCCAATCCAGTATTTCATGAGAGGACCAAACACATTGAGATAGACTGCCACTTTATCAGAGAAAAGATCTTGTCTGGAGACATCACCACTAGCTTCGTCAATTCAAATGATCAACTGGCAGATGTTTTCACTAAGTCTTTGAGAGGTCCTCGAATAAACTATATTTGTAACAAGCTTGGTACATATGACTTATATGCTCCAGCTTGAGGGGGAGTGTTGAAAACGTGTAAATATCTTTTGTATATCTTTTGTATTTATGTAGTTTCCTTGTATAGGCTAATCAAATCATAACCCTAATCTTTGTATTTATTATCATAGTTCTATATAAACAGCTCTCCGTCGTGTAGTTGAAACACGCGGTTTCATCATATGTCTCTCTTCCTTTTCTCTCTTTTAACAATCCCTACCCAATACAAATTTTCAGCCAAACGCCTATAAGTTCTATAGTAACCTGAGTGTCCTCCTTGTGGGGTACTATGGGATTCCTCCAACAATTTCGGGATCCAAGGAGAAGACACGGGTATCACGAAGCATCCCTTATACAATAGGACCTGTGAAGAAATGAAATCAGAATTCTTTTCTGTATATATTATTCTATTTTTTATGAATGAATACAATGGTAATATATAGGTAGCTATACATTAAAAACAGTTCCTAGGAAACAGACTAATCAATCCTAGAAATAAGGAACAATAAATACTAAATACAAAGTAAGATGCCACCGTCCAAGTAACCACCGTCCAAGGAGCCCACCGTCCAAGGGTAGGGTTTCATACACTCCCCCTCAAGCTGAGGAATAAATGTCTTCCATTCCCAGCTTGATGATAAGATTATGGAAACTTGAGCTGTTCAGCCCCTTTGTAAGAACATCAGCCAGTTGTTGTTGTGATGGAACATAGGACATACACACTAGGCCTTCCTCCAAATTTTCTTTAATGAAATGTCTATCAATTTCAATATGCTTTGTCCTATCATGCTGCACAGGATTATAGGCAATATTGATTGCTGACTTGTTGCCACAATAGAGCTTCATCGGACCCTTCAATTCGATTCTTAAATCATCTAGAATAATTTTCAGCCATAGTAGTTCGCATAGTCCTTGAGCAATTGCTCTGAATTCAGATTCTGCTGATGACCTTGCTACTACGTTTTGTTTTTTGCTCCTCCATGTTACCAAATTTCCCCCAAGGAAGGTACAATAACCAGATGTTGATCTTCTGTCCACCAAGGATCCTGCATAATCAGCATCCGTGTAAGCTTCTAAGGCCAGGGTACTATTCCTTTTGAACAGAATTCCTTTCCCGGGACTGCCCTTTAAATAATGCAGTACCCTATATGCAGCCTGGAGATGAGATTCTCTTGGATTGTGCATAAATTGGCTGATCACACTCACTGAGTATGCTATATCTGGTCTTGTGTGAGCAAGATATATAAGTTTCCCCACCAACCTTTGATACATTTGCTTGTCAACAGCTGGTTCCTCTTGAGCTTCTCCCAGCTTAGTATTTGGGTCCATAGGGGTTGCGACTGGTTTGCATCCAAGCTTTCCAGTTTCTGCTAGTAATTCTGTTACATATTTTTGTTGGGATATAAAAATCCCTTGATATGAATAAGCAACTTCAATGCCGAGAAAATATTTAAGCTTTCCCAGCTCCTTTATCTCAAATTCTCGGACCAGTTTTTGCTTCAAATTACCCTTTTCTTTCTCATCATTTCCAGTTATAATGATGTCGTCAACGTAAACTAGGAGTGCAGTCACTCCCCCTGCAGCTGTGTGTTTAATAAAGAGTGTGTGATCACCTTGGCTTTGCTTATACCCAAACTCCTTCATAGCTTTTGTGAATCTCCCAAACCATGCTCTAGGGGACTGTTTTAGTCCATAAAGAGCCTTTCGAAGCTTGCACACCTTGCTGCCTCTGTTACCTTCAAATCCGGGTGGAATATTCATATAGATTTCCTCATCTAGATCACCATGAAGGAATGCATTCTTCACATCATACTGCAGTAGCTGCCAATTGAAGTGGGCAGCCAATGCTAGCAAAATTCTGACAGTATTCATCTTTGCAACCGGGGCAAAAGTCTCTTGGTAGTCTACTCCATAAGTTTGAGTGTATCCTTTGGCAACTAACCTTGCTTTATACCTCTCAAGGGAGCCATCAGCCTTGTATTTCAAAGTGAATACCCACTTGCAATCAACAATGTTTTTTCCTTTTGGCTTGTCAACCACCTCCCATGTGTTATTCTTCTCTAATGCATTCATTTCCTCTTTCATAGCCTGCCTCCATTCGCCTTTTGACAATGCTTCAGAAACAGTATTAGGAATAGCAATAGTATTTAAACTCATGATAAAATTTCTATGAGAAGGGGACAATTTGTTAAGAGAGACATAGTGAGATAATGGATAGAGAGGCCTTTTTGTGCACTGCCTTGTACCTTTCCTTATAGCAATGGGAAGATCTAATTCATCTGCTAAACACCTATCAGGTTCTGCTGGAACATCAGCTGGCAATCTTAATTCAAGTTCAGTACTAACCTCCTTTATATTTCCAGAATTTGAGTTGCGCTCTTGAACTTGTGTCTGTTCAGGAACAATTTTCCTCCTTGAGTAAATCTGTGAAAATCTTGGGAAATTCTGAGACACACTTGCTGGGACAGCACCAGAATCGATATTTGGAACATCAGAATTTAAATTTGGATCAGTATCAGAATTTTCTACAGCGGAATTGGGAGCTTCTTCAGCACCAGAATCGATATTTGGAGCATTAGAATTTAAATTTGGATCAATATCAGAATTTTCTACAGCGGAATTGGGAGCTTCTTCAGAATTAGGAACTTCAGGAGCAGTACACATAGGGGCTGGAAATTCTGGAAGTTCAAAGGACTCACAAGGACTGTCTTCCATCATTGAAATCTCCCCCTGAAGAGAGGACTTGGAGAAGAAAGGTTTGTGCTCTGAGAAAGTTACATCTGCAGATATATACCACTTCTTTGATGATGGATTGTAGCATTTATACCCCTTTTGAGTGGGTGAATAGCCAAGGAAGACACACCTTACAGCTCGTGGATCAAGTTTATCTCTATGTTGTTTGTGAACATGGACAAAGGCTGTACACCCAAATACCTTAGGTATTAAACCATTAGAGGTCCTAAAATGAGGATAAAAGCTGTTAAGGACTTCAATGGGGCTTTTGTTGTCAAGAATCTGCGTTGGTAGTCGGTTTATCATATATGAGGCAGTAAGGGCAGCTTCTCCCCAGTAGGTTTTGGGCACATCTCCTTGAAATAATAAAGCTCGGGTGGTATTGAGTAAGTGGCCATTCTTCCTCTCTGCTACCCCATTTTGTTGGGGTGTATTAACACATGATGAATCATGGATGATGCCTTGTGAAGTGAAGTATGTAGACAGCATGTGATTAAAGTAATCTCTAGCATTGTCAGTTCTGAATTTTTTAATTTTGGCCCCAAATTGAGTTTGAACCATTGAGTGAAAACTGGGAATTATAACACTTACATCAGATTTCTGTTTGAGTAAAAAAATCCATGTAACTCGAGTGCAATCATCAATTAATGATAAGAACCAACGAGCCCCGGAAATATTAGGTACAGCGGAAGGTCCCCAAACATCACTGTGTATTAAATCAAAAGGATGAGAACTTCTTTTATTGCTGGAAGGAAAGGGTACACGTTTGTGCTTAGCCAACTCACATACATCACAATGAAATTCAGTAACATCTAATCCTTGAAATAATTGAGGAAACATCAATTTTAAGACATTGAATGATGGATGTCCTAGACGGAGATGGTGCAGCCAAACAACATCCTTATTTGAAGAACTAAGAAAAGATGAAGGTAGATTTTTCTTCTTGAAATCTTGGGCTTCGAGGTGGTAAAGGCCATTTCTTTCCTTAGCAAGTCCAATCTCCTTCCCCGATTCCTGCGCCTGGAAAACACAATAGGAAGGAAAGAACGTAGCATAACAATTGAGATCATTAGTAAGTTTCTTAATAGAGACAAGATTGGCCGATAATTTTGGCACATGGAGAACATTTTTCAGAATAATTGTAGGAGTAATGTATATGTCTCCAACACCTGCAACAGTAGCTACAGACCCATTTGCTACCACAATTTTCCTATTACTTGGACAAGGATTATAGGAATGGAAAAATTGTGATGTGGGAGTCATATGATCGGTTGCACCCGAGTCAATTACCCAAGAGGTGTCACAAGATGAGACATTCATGCAAAGAGGAGTACCTGAAAGGGCCAAAGAGCAGGATCCAGCAGGTTTCTCAAGTGTTCCCAGCAGAGTTTTTAGCTTCTGAATTTCTTCATCATTGAAACCTCCAACCCCAGATGGCTCTAGGGATTTTTCCACCATGTGTGCTTGAGGCCTTTGCTGCCCACCACGATATCCCCACTCCTTACTTGGTGGTTTTCCATTCAGCTTCCAACATTTTTCTCTTGTATGCCTTGGTTTATTACAATAAGTGCACCATAGATTGTCCTTGTTGTCCTTCCCTTGGCCTTTATAATTTGAAGGTTTGTTGGGCAGATCACTTCTCTCCTTTTGCAGCAGCTCTTGTTTGGTTACTAGTGCTGAACCTTCTATGTTTTGAGGCTCAAGCATAACACTCCTTCTACTTTCTTCTGCCCGAACCATAGAGATTGCTTCTTCTAAGGATGATATGTCCTTACTAAGAATTTGAATTCTAACTTGGTCAAATTCAGGGTTCAGTCCAGCCAGAAAGTCATATACACGATCTTTTGCAATGAACTTCTTCAAAAGGGCTGCATCTTCAGTGCACTTCATATCAAACACACGGTAATGATCCAACTCTTGCCACAAATTCTGCAAGGTGTTGGCATACTGCGTTAGATTTGTTCCCTTGCTTAGCCGCTGCAGTTTTCACTTTTATCTCGTACACTTGGGCAGCATCATTGGCCTTCGAATATGTACGACTGATGAAATCCCAAATGTCCTTGGCTGTCTCCAAGAACATGCAAGTATCACTGATTGTGGGTTCCATGGAATCCCATAACCAGGACATTATCATAGAGTCCTCTTCATCCCATGAGTCAAATTTTGGGTCCTTCTTGTCTGGACCAGAAGCCATAAGATGAGAAAGACGTCCTCTGCCCTTGAGATAGGTCCTGACAAATTGGGACCACTTGAGGTAGTTCTTTCCATTGAGACGGTAAGAAGCTCGAATACTCTGTAATTCTCCAGTTTTCTGAACCGAGTTGGACTCGTCGAAGGAGGATTGCTGGTCACTTGTGGTTTCTATTTCTCGCTTCGACATGGTGATAAGGGAAACACCCAGAAGTCGATAATCAGTAAAAAAGGTCGTGCAGATTTGCTTTCTGCAGAGATGGAACTATGCAGCATTAAGGCTGCCTTCAGGTACGCAGCAATAAGGCTGCTTAACAGAAGGACACAGGTGCAACAATTAAGACTACACTAGCGTGCGGAAGAGAGAGAGATGCAGCAATGAAGGCTGCGCAGGTGAGAGTAGGAACCAGAGACCCCAGCGACGAACCCTAGGGCTCTAGATACCATGTGAAGAAATGAAATCAGAATTCTTTTCGGTATATATTATTCTATTTTTTATGAATGAATACAATGGTAATATATAGGTAGCTATACATTAAAAACAGTTCCTAGGAAACAGACTAATCAATCCTAGAAATAAGGAACAATAAATACTAAATACAAAGTAAGATGCCACCGTCCAAGTAACCACCGTCCAAGGAGCCCACCGTCCAAGGGTAGGGTTTCATACAGGACCCCTTGGACATACGTGAACCCCTCCTTAACTGATGAACCTGATTGAATAGCATCAATTACCTTGCTAAGAAATGGATCACGGTGTACACCCTCCGTTAAATTCTTTCCCTCAACCCACAAAGGAAAAGAACTGATCATGGATAACTCAACACCCTCTTCCCTTCTAGACAACGCATCAGCTGCAGTATTTTCTTTTCCTGGTTTGAACTTTACATCAAATTGATACCCCAATAGTTTAGCAATCCAACATTGCTGATCTGCAGTAGTAATTTGTTGCTGTAGCAAAAATTTTAGGCTCCTATGATCTGAATACACCACAAAAGGTCTTCCTAACAAATAAGGCCGCCAATGCTGGATGGCCAGCACTAAAGCCATGATCTCTTTCTCATAAGTCGATTTAGACAGATTTGCTACAGTCAAAGCTTTGCTAAAATAAGCTATAGGTCTCTTCTCCTGCATAAGGACAGCCCCTAATCCTTTACCAGAGGCATCACACTCCACTTCAAACAGCTTAGAAAAATTTGGTAGCGCAAGGACAGGAACTGATGTAATGAGCTGTTTCTAATGGTCAAAAGCCTCTTGCTCCTCTCTTCCCCATTTAAACCCTTCCTTCTTTGTCAACGCTGTTAGAGTTTGTGCCACCTTACCATAGCCTTTGATGAAGTTACGGTAATATCTTGTGAGGCCTAAGAAACCTCGTACCCCCTTGACATTGGTTGGTGTAGGCCACTCAAGTACAGCCTTTACCTTAGTTGGGTCCATAGACACTCTAGCATAAGAAATAATGTGGCCTAAATATTCCACCTCCCTCTTAGTAAAATGACACTTCTTTTGATTAACATAAAACTGATTCCTCTTGAGCACTTCAAGGACAGTCTTCAACTGAGCCAAATGAGAGTCCTAATCTTGACTATACACCAGAATATCATCAAGGAAAACTAACACATACGTACACAGTAGGGGTCGAAATACCTCATTCATGGTGGCTTGGAAAGTTGAGGGAGCATTGGTGAGACCGAAAGGCATCACTAAGTACTCGTAGTGGCCACTATGAGTTCGGAATGTTGTTTTCTCGATATCCTCATTTCGCATACGAATTTGATGGTACCCGGATTTTAAGTCCAGCTTGGTGAAATAGGCTACCTCGTGTAATTCATCAAGCAATTCTTCTACAACAGGAATTGGAAACTTATCTGGAACTGTCACCTTATTAAGAGCCCAAAAATCAACACACATGTGCCAAGTATTATCCTTCTTTTTCACTAATAAAACTCAGCTGGAATAAGCACTGGTACTCGGCCTAATCAAGCCCATCTGGAGCAACTCCTAGATTTGTCTCTCAATCTCATTTTTTTGAAAATGGAGGTATCGGTAGGGCCTTACTGTAACTGGTCCATGTCCTAGAATCAAATTTATGACATGATCAAATTGTCGCTTCGGAGGAAGACCTGTGAATTCCTGAAACACTGCTGCAAATTTCTCCAACAATATCTGCAGTTGCTCTTGTTGTAACGGATTTAGTTCTGGATCCCCTTGCACGGGAGGCTTCCAGTCTGTAGTTGCATGGCATGTCCATTTAGTATCATGGTAAAACTGATTACCCAAACTGAGTAGAGAAGATACAACCTAATTTGCCTTGGCTGCTCCTTGCAACAACACATCTCGCCCCTTTCTCTGGAACTTCATGGTCATAGTGTCCCAATTGGTGGTTACCTCACCCAATGTCCGCAGCCATGCCACTCCCTGTATAAGATCTAATCCTCCAATGTCCAGCACATGAGTATCAACCAAGCAGTCATAATTTTCCACCTCTACCTTCAACTGTTTGCAAACCCCTTGGGACAGAACGTGGTAACCATCACCAAACTTCACCCTCATCCGCAAGTTCCGTGAATAGTTAGGCCCAAGGATTTTGCTAACTTTGGAGAGATGAAATTATGAGTGGCCCCACTATCTATTAGAATCAATATGGGAATTTCAGCGACCTCGCCCTTAATCTTCATAGAAGATAACTCCCCTGTTTGCTGCACTTGGGAGTGGAAAACTTCACTCATGCCAAAATATTCTAGCATTTTACACTCTGCTTCTTCCTGCAATTCACCCATTTCTTGTATGATTTCCTCCTCCACCAATGTTTTCCCTTCTTCATTAACCTCCTCATCCTCCCCTAACAGAATCACTCTAAGTTTCGGGTCAGCACATTTATGAAGAGGGTTGTACTGCATCCCACATCGAAAGCATAAACCCTTTCTTCTCCTTTCTTCCCACTTCTATGTTGTTAAGTGTTTCACTCCTCGTGCACCTGATCCTACATATTTAGGGGTTTCAATCACAGAACCTCCATTTGAATTACCTCCCATCCTCCTATCTATTTTGGGCGAATAACTAGCGTCTCTATTATCCCGATTCCATACCTACTGTTGTGAATTTGACCTTGAATGATGCGACGACACATTTCCCTCCCTTCCAATGAAACCTCTCTGTCCACCCAATCTGAAATGCGGACTTGTGGTTTTCTTCATGGCTATCTCCACATTTCTAGCCAAGCTCATTGCTTGAAGGCGTGCTTTTGGTTTATGGATCCTGACCCAGTTCCGAATCTCCTCCTTCAGCCCATTTAGAAAATACCCCACATACTATTGCTCCGGCTGGCGTGGAACTAGCGCGGTCAGATACTCGAATTCCTCTATATATTCCTGCACTGTTCCCCTTTGCTCCTCATACGGGTTCTGGATCTCCAAACCACTAAATCGTGGCAACAATTCTTCCTTAAACTTAACCCAATTCAACTTGGGATGCACTTCCAGGAGGATCGAACACCAATGAACAACAACTCCCTCCATACTCACCTGTGCTAACGGTATCTTGGCACCTTCCGGGGTCTCATTGATTCGGAAATATTGTTCCGCCCTCGTCAACCATCCTTGAGGGTCTGTGCCATCAAACATCGGCAGCTCGACCTATTTTGCTGCTGACAATAAATCATCGAGAGTTCCGACTAGATTTGACATGGTGAGGGCGTCTTTTCTCGATCCCTCCTGTCGTCCGATCAATCCCACACTGTTCGGGGATGTCGTCTTCACTGTAGATGTGTGACTGTCGTCATCAGTCGGTATTTTCTCCGAACGTCGAACTAAGCACGTGATGTATTTTTGAAACTCGGCTTGCTCTGTCAGCTCTTAGTCCATCTTTTGCTGCCCTTGGGTAATGAGACCCATTGATGTTGCAAGCTCAGATAGCTTCGCCTCCACCGCCGTTAATCGCTGATCCATTCTGTCCATGCAAGCTTGTGTCCTCGTCTCTATTTTCTCTCCGTTCAGGAATCTGCCAAGTCGGACCAATTGATAAAGACAACAAACAAAGAATAATAACAATGACAACAGTATTCCAAATAAAATGAGTGAACTTTGTAATTATCTCTCTATAAAATGGAATGAAGTATATGGGAATCAAGAAATGACAAAGGAAAATGACATAAAGGAAAATCAAGGATCCCTCTGTATCCTTGCCCAAGCCTAAGCCGTAACCCAACGATAAAACTTTTTCTACCTCTTCCTACCCCTCCTCTCTTTCTTATAACAGATTCTTCTTTTTGCCCACCACTCTCTTGGGCCCCACACCTTGCCTAATCATTATAACTAACTATCCCCTGGTTCCTTCTCCACGTGTTCCCCCTTTTTCCCTCCTGGAATATACTCTCAATCCCTTAATCTCATGGGCCACCTGCTGAACTGGTTGCACCCCATTATTGGGCTCACGGCCTCATCAGTCATAGCTGACTCATAATGGTGATTACATGATATTGTAATCACTACTTCATAGGACTTGGTGTTTGTATTTAATTCTTTCATGTATCATTCATGTACCACCATGTATATAAATACTAGTTTATTTGTGTGTGAAGATACACACAATTTCTCAAATCATCTCTAATTCTATATAACACATGCCCCTTCAAAGCCCACTCAACTACTGGTAGTTTCTCCTTGTCACCCATGGCTTTTTCGTGGAAATACTCTTCCACACTGTCCAGCCGCCAGTATACTCCCTCTCCCTCAAAATCGGGGATCTAAAGTTGCCTCCTCTGTTGGCCGATCCTTATCAACTCAATCCAGCATGTCTTCCATTTGTTTTAGCCACTTCTGGTTCTCTTGAGCAATTCCTTCTATCCTATTCTCTATAGAATCCATCCTTAGGAGAGGAAAGCAAATAACAGAACAGAAATTAGGAAATGAAAATGGCTCAATGTAACATTGAGCCCCCAGCCTTAGGAGAGGCCTACCCCAAAACCTAGTACCACTCTTCACATTTTTTTTCTCTTTCTCCACTCCTATACTGCCTTTTTAAAAGCCTTCCCCTTCCCATTCTGCCTTTTGGTCTTCTCTTTCACTTCCAATTCGTTATTCTCAAGTTGGTCTACAATTAATACTTTGTCAGTTCCCATGTCATTAATGGATCCTTTATTCCCCATGTTATCCCTCCTAGTGCCATACTTCAATTTTCTAGGATAAATTTGAGTTATGGGCCTAACATGATCCCTTAAGAAGTCTAAGTAATCAGGAACCCTATTTAAAATCATAATATTTTTTTGACCAAAAAAAATAAAATCTTATAATATTTTTTAGAGTAAAACAGAAATTTACTGAGGAGAAGAGAAACAATGTGCATAAAATAAAATCTGGGTGGGGCTATTAGTACTCCTAATAGTATATTCACACTCCTAACCAGTTTTATTATAATTTCCTACATTTCACTCAATTAAATGTGAATAGACAAAGAAGAATATAATTAAGGTTGGACTTGAATAGAAAAATTTAATTGAGGGCAATTTAGGAAATTATAATTAAAAGTAGTTTTCGGAGAATAGGAATAGACATTTGAGAGCGTCAATAACCCCACTCTAAAAGTCTTAGAATCTCATAGTAATTCGTTAATATCATTTAATACTGCCTTGTTTTGTTTCTTTAAGTCAACATAACTGCACCCTAGTCAATTTCTTGTTCTTCAGCCTTTTCATAATGTTTGCTTGATGTGTCAATGATACTGTTCCAAATTCCAAGTCCTTTGTGACTTGGAGTAGTATTATCTATGGATACTGATTATCAATTATGAATAAATGTGCTGTTCTTATATTTCTTTTGAAATTGTACAAATAAAATCATGTTAGGCTAAAACTTCCTTTAAGTTATTGGTTGTAGTCCTCCCTGTTCATAGAATCTTTCTTTATTGTTGAAGATCAGCACAGAATCAACAGATTCTGTTTTGTACAGCTCGTTAGGATTTTATGTAAATAATTATTAGCTGTCACTTCTATCTTTACCATATTTAGAATTAGCATTTATAGGGAGATCAATTCCCCTGTCATTTCTGTCTTTACCATATTTAGAATTAGCATTTATAGGGAGATCAATTCCCGTCATCTCTGTCTTTACCATATTTAGAATTAGCATTTATAGGGAGATCAATTCCCCTGTTTTCTAGGCTAGATTATCGCTGTTTTTCTGTCATGTGTATTCTATATATATACCTCCCATGTATCAGCCACAGATTCAAGGAAATAAAAATATATTTTCTATATGGTATCAGAGAACGATCTGAACCATCCCTAACCTAGCGCCGCCAAGCCATGGGAGACCACAAATCTGATGAATCGCTCACGGTGGAGACTGGATCATTTCCGACCAGCTCACACGATGGGCTTACTCACCTCATCACTGGCCACAAATTGAATGGTCAAAACTATACCCAATGGGTAAGGTCAGTCAAGATCTTCCTCCAAGGAAAAGGGAGGGAAGGCTACATCACAGGAGAGTCTAAGTGTCCTGAGAAAGGGGACGCAAAACTTCAAAAATGGCAACTTGAGAATAGTCAAGTAATGTCATGGCTACTCAACACCATGAAAAATGAAATTGGTGAAAATTTCATGTTCTATGACACTGCAAAAGATATATGGGATGCAGTGAAGGAAATGTACTCAAACGTGGACAATACATCTGCTGTGTTTGAGATAAAAAGCATACTCCATGACCTTCGACAGGGAGAGTCCTCTGTTACTGAGTATTTTAACATACTCTACAGACATTGGCAGCAGCTGGACATATATGAAGAAGTTACATGGTGCTGTACAGAGGATAAGAAGAAGTATAAGGAGCTGGTGGAAAAAGATAGGATTTACAAGTTCCTATTGGGACTAAACAAGGATCTTGATGAAGTTCGTGGAAGGATCCTTGGAACCAAACCACTTCCCAAAATTCGGGAAGTCTTCTCAGAAGTGAGAAGGGAAGAAAGTAGGAGGAAACTCATGCTGGGAACATCCATCTCAGTTCCATCCATTGAGAGCTCGGCAATGGCAGCAAGAGGAAACCAGCCTCGACCACCACAAAAGAAAACCCGCCCCTGGTGTGATCATTGCAAGAGGCCAGGCCACACCAAGGAAACATGTTGGATCATACATGGAAAACCTTCAGAAGCCAAGCAGTTCAAAAGCAAGGAAGGCAGAGGCAACACAGCCTTTAACCATCAAGAAGCTGAGGTAAATTCTAATTCATCTCCATTCAGCAAAGAACAAATGGAGGCCCTTCAAAAACTGCTTCAACAGTCTATGTTAACTGCAGAAAAAGGTGGTACTGCTGTAGTGGCTCAAAGAGGTAATTTTTTACATGCTCTAAACACTAGTAAAGAAAGAACAAAGTCATGGATTATTGACTCAGGAGCTTCAGATCACATGACTGGAGATTTTACTTTGTTTAGTAGTTATTCTCCATGTCCCTATAACTATACTGTCCGGATAGCTGATGGGACTCATTCTAAGGTCATGGGTAAAGGATCCATCATTATTTCACAAAATATTACACTTGACTCAGTTCTGTATGTGCCAAAACTTGATTGTAACTTGCTGTCCATTAGCAAGATTACAAGAGATTTGAAATGTGTTACTAAATTCTTCCCTAACTTGTGTGAATTTCAGATTTTGGAGTCGGGGAAGACGATTGGCAATGCTGAAGAGTGTGCTGGACTCTACCTCCTTCAAGTTGAAAAACCAGAAGAAGAACTCAAGAACCATTCTTATGTAGCAGCAGCAGTTCCAAGTAGTGATAATTCTGTCATGTTGTGGCACTATAGATTAGGTCACCCAAATTTCATGTACTTGGAAAAGATGTTTCCCTCATTATTTAATAAAAACAAGAAACATATTCAGTGTGAAATCTGCCAATTGTCTAAACATACACGCAACCATTACCCACCCCAACCCTATCAACCATCCAAACCTTTCTCACTAATTCATAGTGATGTATGGGGACCATCACGAGTTCAAAACATTACTGGCTCAAGATGGTTTGTCACCTTTATTGATGATCACACACGGGTCACTTGGGTGTTTCTAATGAAGGAAAAATCAGAAGTAGGCAGGATATTTGAAATCTTTCACAATATGGTGCAAACACAATTTCAAAGCAGGATTCAGGTACTTAGAACTGACAATGGTCGTGAGTATTACAACCTTGCTCTAAATTCCTATCTTCAAAAGGTTGGAATTGTTCACCAAAGTTCTTGTGTGGACACCCCCCAACAGAATGGAGTTGCGGAACGGAAGAATAGACACCTTCTGGAAGTGACTAGATCAATCATGCTAGCCTCTAATGTTCCAAAACAGTTTTGGGGAGAAGCCGTCCTTTCAGCAACTTACCTCATAAATAGAATGCCTTCCCGTATCCTTGACTTTAAGACCCCCTTCTCCACACTTCAAACATTCTTCCCAACCAGCAAAATTTTTTCTTCCATTCCATTAAAAATCTTTGGATGTTCAGCTTTTGTCCACAACCTAAACCCTCACCATAGCAAATTGGACCCCAAATCCATCAAATGCATCCTTCTTGGTTACTCTCCTCACCAAAAAGGATACAAATGTTACTCTCCCCATACTAAAAAATTTTACCACACTATGGATGTAACCTTCTTTGAAAATCAACCTTATTACCCCAAAGTTGGCATTCAGGGGGAGCAACCAAACACCTATCCAACTGAAAACTCAGAATACCAACCTTTGGCTCTTGAGATAACCGAACCTGCACAAACCTTACCAGACCAGAACCCTAACACTCAAACAGCTGAACCTGTACCTAAACCAGCTGAAAGGACAACAGAAGTTGTGACAGAAATTGGAGCAGAAACTGAACAGGATGTAGTTAAAGTTTCAACTACATCTCAACAGAACCATGGCCCAGAAACACGAGAAGATAACTGGAAGATTTATAAGAGAAAAAGGAGGAAGGATGTAGAGTCAAGCACAACTCCAATGCAAAACCATGAATCCAACCAGGCTCTAGGAAATGAGGTTCCCACAGGTAATATTCTTCCTAACCCTGAACCTGTTGATATAAGTACAGCAGATAATGATATTCCTATTGCTAAGAGAAAAGGGGTGAGAACTTGCACTCAACACCCTATTGAGAGATATGTCTCCTATGGAAAATTGTCACAAAATTACAGGTCCTTTGTAGCAGCTGTTGACAGCATAGAAATTCCAAGAAATATTCAAGAAGCACTACAGAGACCTGAATGGGCAGCAGCTGTAACAGAAGAGGTTCAAGCTCTTGTAAAAAATGGCACATGGGAAGTCACCACTATTCCAGAAGGGAAGAAAACAGTGGGATGCAAGTGGATATTCACAATTAAATGCAATGCTGATGGCAGTATAAATAGGTACAAGGCTCGGTTGGTTGCAAAGGGATTTACACAATCATATGGGGTAGATTATGAAGAGACATTCGCACCTGTTGCCAAACTCAATTCTGTTCGGGTCCTATTATCTCTGGCAGTAAATCTAAATTGGCCTCTACACCAACTAGACATAAAGAATGCTTTTCTAAATGGGGAGTTAGAAGAGGAGGTATATATGCAAATACCTCTGGGACTTGAATCACCCAGCACCTCAAACAAGGTGTGCAGGCTTCGTATGTCTCTATATGGCCTCAAACAATCACCAAAGGTGTGGTTTGACAAGCTAACAAAAGTTGTCAAGCAAGATGGTTTTGTTCAATGCCAAACAGACCATACTATGTTTGTCAAGCATTCTGTGGATGGAAAGATAGCTTTATTTATTGTCTATGTTGATGATATCGTAATTACAGGAGATGACTATGATCAAATAAATCATCTAAAGAATCTTCTAGCCAAGGAATTTGAAGTCAAGGATCTAGGCCAGCTCAAGTATTTTCTAGGGATGGAAATTGCTCGGACAAAGAATGGTATTTCTGTTTCTCAAAGGAAGTACACTCTGGATTTACTTCAAGAAACAGGGATGCTTGGATGCAAAGCAGCCAATACTCCCATAGAACCAGGTCAAAAGGAGTGAAGAGGAGAGTGTACCAACTGACAAAGATAGATATCAAAGTCTAGTTGGAAAGCTAATCTATCTAACTCATACTAGGCCAGACATTGCCTTTCTTTGTAAGCATGGCTAGTCGTTATATGTCAAACCCAACTGAAACTGACATGAGAAATGTGAATAGAATCCTCCAATACCTTAAAGGTACCCCAGGCCGAGGACTTTATTTCCAGAAGAACTCAAACAGAGGTATTGAAGTCTATACTGATTCGGATTGGGCGGATGTCTATCTCGACAGAAATCGACTACAGAATATTGCACATTTGTATGGGGTAACATGGTAACTTGGAGAAGCAAGAAACAATATGTTGTGGCTAGGAGTAGTGCAGAAGCAGAATTCAGAGCTATGGCACATGGTATTTGTGAAGGAATATGGCTTAAGCGAATGCTTGAATGAAATCAAAATTCCTACCAACTACACCATGAGGATATTTTGTGATAACAAGGCAGCTATAAGCATTGCGAAGAATCCAGTTCATCATGATAGAACAAAGCATGTGGAGATCGACAGACATTTCATTAAGGAGAAAATTGATCATAAAATTATAAGTGTCAATCATGTTCCATCATGCCAGCAGACAGCAGACATTCTAACAAAAGCCCTACCAAGGAATGTATATGAGAATATCAGATCCAATTTGGGTATGATAGATATCTACCATCCAGATTGAGGGGGAGTGTTGAAGATCAGCACAGAATCAACAGATTCTGTTTTGTACAGATTTCGTTAGGATTTTATGTAAATAATTATTAGTCATTACTTCTATCTTTACCATATTTAGAATTAGCATTTATAGGGAGATCAATTCCCCTGTCATTTCTGTCTTTACCATATTTAGAATTAGCATTTATAGGGAGATCAATTCCCGTCATCTCTGTCTTTACCATATTTAGAATTAGCATTTATAGGGAGATCAATTCCCCTGTTTTCTAGGCTAGATTATCGCTGTTTTTCTGTCATGTGTATTCTATATATATACCTCCCATGTATCAGCCACAGATTCAAGGAAATAAAAATATATTTTCTATATTTATGTTCTGGACCTTTTGGTTCTTTATATTATTAAGTATTTTAGCTGTGAGTGGTCTCCGTTGCCATTGCAGATGTGTTATCACAGGTAATGGAGGAAATTCATATGCATATCTTGGACGACCATGGGGACCTTTTGGAAGAGTGGTCTTTGCGTACACTTATATGGATCCGTGTATAAAGCATGTTGGCTGGGATAACTGGGGGAAAACAGAGAATGAGAGAAGTGCTTGCTTTTATGAATACAGGTATCTCATGTCAGATTCTATTGCACTGTTTTATGCTTTGCGGGTTTTTCTTTTCTTGTTTTTGGGGGGGGGGTGTTTATGAAATAGTTCTACATTTTGCGTATGTGGCGCAAATGTCTTTTCATTAAATCTATGGATATCACTGCAACCATTATAGATGTAGGTTAAATTCTGATAGTGAGCTGCTTCATTGTTGCCAGAAGATATAGAAGGTTTAAATAAGATTTTGGTCCCTATAGTTATTTTTTTTTTGGGTATCGGTTCTTCTATTTTCACTCATTTGGGTTTTGGTCCCTATATTTTTACTTATTTGAGTCTTGGTCCCTACCTTCAAGGTATTGGTCTCTATATTTTTTGCTCATTTGGTTTTAATCCCTATAGTTTATACTCGTTAAAGTATTGGTCCTTATTTTCTATGAAAGATTGGTCCCTATAGTTTTCATTTATTAAGATATTGGTCCTTGAGGGACTTGAACCCAAATGAGTGGAAACTGATACTGATATCCCAAAAAATTATAGGGATCAAAACCCAAATAGTTGGAAACTATAGGATCAAAATCTTATTTAAACCAGATACAAAATTCGAAAGTTTGATTTGAATCAAGAATGCATTTGTGTTCTACTAATAACATGAATATGCTAGAGGTTGTTGGTGGCTTCTATCCTACCACAAGGTGTTGATCTACCTCTAGCAAAGTGTTACCTTTTGTATGAGAATAATAATACTGTTTTGGTCTCCCACGAGTTATTCCCACAGCCTATTAAAATCTAATATAAAAAAGCATTAAATATATATATGGAGACGAGCTTTGGAAGAACATGACTCTCGTCTAAGTAGGAGTAAGACGGAGTATATGAAATGTAAGTTCAGTAAGAAGTATGTTAATACTAGCTTAGTGGTGAAAATTGGAGACCACACCATACCACAAGTCACATGGTTTAGGTATCTTGGATCTATCATACAAAATGACGGAGAGATAGAGGGAGATGTAAATCATATGATTCAAGCTGGATGGATGAAATGGAGGAGTGCTTCAGGAGTGATTTGTAATAGAAAAGTGCCTCTTAAGCTTTAAGGGTAAATTTTACCCACAGCTATAAGGCCTGCGATGTTGTATGGTACTGAATGTTGGGCGGTAAAAAGCCAGCAAGAGCATAAGATCAGTGTCGTAGAGATGAGGATGTTGCGCTGGATGTGTGGCCATACAAGACAAGATAGGATTAAGAATGAATGCATTTGAGAGAAAGCAGGGATAGCACCTATTGTGGAAAAGATGGTAGAATCTCGCCTTAGGTGGTTTGGACATGTAATGAGAAGACCCTTAGAAGCCCCGGTAAGGAATAGATCAGGTGGAGGATAGTCCAATAGCTAGAGGTAGAGGGAGACTAAGAAAGACTATAGGTAAAATAATTAAAAAAGATTTAGATTTGAATGACATTTCTGAAGACTTGGTTTATAATAGGGCACAATAGTGTCGTTTGATTTATGTAGCCGACCCCACTTAGTGGAAAAAGACTTGGTTGTTGTTGTTGTTGTTGTTGTTGTTGTTGTGTGTATATATATATATATATATTAATTTAAGATTCACTACGGGGAAGAAATATAGGTTGGGGGTAGCTTGGAATCCTGTGTTTGGCCTACATATTTGATTGAAATACTTTTTACTTGCCTACAATTCAAAATTTCTGTTTATTGAGTTCAAGAAGTTTGGAGTGATTTTATCAAAATTTTAGGTGTTTTGGTCCGGGTTGCTGTCCATCCAAACGAGTAACATGGTGTAGAGAATTGGTGGATGAAGAAGCAGAGCAGTTCCTTATGCATCCTTTCATTGACCCAGAACCTGATAGACCTTGGCTTGCTCAAAGAATGGCCTTGAGGATTCCATATTCTGCTTAGAAATTATTGAGGACACTTGACGAGAATGTTCTAAGCAGTTAATCACACAGCTTGCATGTTAAGTCTTGTCTGTCCGCTTAAGAAAATATGCCATATTTGTATTTGTGGGAAACGCTTGTGATACATTGGAAATACTAGATGATGCTTTTTCCTGTATGAAATTTCGTAGATTAGTTTTCCTTCATCGAAGAATTTTGTGATCCACATCGTTGTGTAACCATGTATGATAAGCTTATTTTTCCTTAATATGTAGTGACACTATTAAGCTGCAAAATAGAAATATGATAAGTGAAAATAATTTCATCATTTTGCACATTTTTTGTTTGTATCAATTTGCTGGATTAGGACTATTTTGGAAATTGAGGAATCAAGGGGAAAAAAATAAGCTTTGGAGTTTGACCATTTTCGAGAAATGTCATTATACTACTCTGCTGTTAGGTTCATTATGTTACTGATGTCAATTTAGAGTTAAGGGAGATTTCTATAGTAGTCATCTTTGTTTTTTTTTTTTTTTTGTAGGGTTTGTTACCCGGTGAGTTAATTATTTCATTGTTAATTGATTGTTTTTAAACATTAGTATGAATTTAGTATTCAATGAATGCTTAACAATTCACCATGTATACTAAACTCATTAAGTACTATAGAAATTTCCTAGAAAAGTGATGATGGACTCATGGTAGTAAAATGACACTTAAAAAACACATCGGGCAAAGTGCTAATTGACCAGATTATGTAATGTTTTCAATCATCAAATATGTCTAAAGAGTTCAAATCTTGGGATCCTGTTGATAGGTGATCCGTATTACTATAAATCTTCGTTGAAGTTGGTGGTTTGTTCTAACTTTAAAATGGTAAGGGTTTCTTTTCACTCTAAATTTTTACATAAAAAAAAAAAATCTTTTAGTACAATAACTGAGAGCTTTTGTATAAGATCATAAAATGAAAATAGTAAGTGAAGGGATAAATAGTAAAATTATATGGACTTATCTATTCTGTCTCAAAAGTAAGGGAAAGAAACTTGTTTGCTTAAAATGATTACAGAATTAATGTTACAACTTATAATATGTTGATATGTTAAAATTGAGTTACATAAATTGATCAAAAGCTCCAGCCTCTCATCTAATAATAATAAAAAATAAAAAAACCTCCAACCTGAGCCTTACTAATTAACAAAAAAAAATCTATACTATTTAATAAAAAGGATTGCCCTCTTTTAATCTCAAATTTTTGTTTTCTATTTTTATCATTTTCTTTTACTTTTACACAATTCATACAATTTAAAGATATGGATAAAAATTTCAAAAAAAAAAAAAGATATGGATAAAATTGTAACAAGTAACAACATACGTCACTAACAACCCCACGTTTCACTACTAGAAATTGCTATCTTTACATCTCTCATTTGTCACTCATGAACATTCATCTAAATTCCTATCTCTCTTTTTATCATTTCACAATTACGTCAAGGCAACTCTATCTCTAAGTAAGGTTGTGTTTGAATATTTTTCATTAATGGAACAGAACGGAATAGGTAGAGATGGATCTAAAAGGGCAGGGAAGGAATGACACATACTATCTTTCTCTTTGTTTGGAAGATTAATAAGAGAATGAAATAGAACTTTGTTAACCTTATTTGAGAGTTATATTGTAAAGGAATAGAATGGAACGATTATGATTTTTAACTTCCCAAATAGCCCTTTTAATAGCTCTTTTACTGTTATTAGTCACATATATCTTTACAAAATAAACTTTCATAAAAAAATTTAAAATCCTTCAAATGAATCTTAAAATAACCAAAATATGATTTTTCTCATTTAACAATTCCATGTTAATGAAGAGTTCAAAATCAAAAAATCCATTAAAACATATAAATCCATAAAAACAAAAATAACATCAACACAATCTATAAATAAAGGGATTTTTTAGTTTTGTGAGTTTTTTTTCTTTTTCTTTTTTGCAATTATCTTATCCACTAATTCCAATCGTGACACTTGCAACACCCTCAATAAAAGTATGCCTCCTCCATAACGAACCATTGGCCAAAAGTCAAAGGCAAGCTTGCCCAAAAGAAAAACGCCATTGAAATTCATGATGACAATTGAAATAGTTTAGCAATTGAAATGGTTTGGCAATTGAGAAAAGCCAGCCTCAATTTTGGAATGGTTTGGCAATTGAACAAATAAACAATAGTTTGGCAATTTAAGATGAACAATAAATATGAAATATATGAAATTCATGAGAGATGCACGACTAAAATGAATATATGAGATGTTCGGAAACTCACTTTTCTCCATAAAGTGAACAAGGAATGAAGACACAATAACCAAGCAATAACGTAGCACAACCGTCAACATATAGTCTCTAAGAATTTGATAAATAAGATGAGGGATAAAAATATCAAGCAATTATTTTTAACCTTAAAAATTTTTAGTTCCCCCCATTTTGTAACACCCTAATTCTAGATACTATAGTATACTCTAAGTATACTAAGTAAGTAGAATTAAGTATCTCACTTTTAAACTTAAAACGTATATACATAACTGCTATAACAATTATTAACGAGTAGATATATAGAGCCTTTAATAAAAAGTAAGAGAGCAAGACATTTTACACATCTGAAAACTTGCTCTTTACTATTCATCTATCTGATATGTTTGAGATTACAAACTTCTATACAACTAGCCGTGAAGGCTTATATACATAACCATAAATTTAAATACAAAACCAATTTAATTACATAAGCTGTTGTACTAAATCTTTGTCTTTTCGTCCGACGCTTGCTTAGATCCTCCTCTAGATTTATCATGGAAACAGAAAAACTGTGGTGAGAATTAATAATTCTCAGTAATACATTTTATAAAAAAATATGTCATCACAATAAATCCAGGTATTTCGGGGGAAAACATGTAACACTCTCAATAACATGTTAGGCTTGTAAATGGTTATAGAGGTAGCCTAATACTTGTTTGACATGCCAGTTCAGTTTTGTGACAAATTGAGTTAGTTTAGACACTTTGCTGCAACATAGAAGGTGAAAAGTAGTCTAAAATAACTCAGAAAATGGCTCTAAAGGCTAAGTTGAGGGAAAAAGGTATGGATAACTAGGGGTGTCAAAATGAGCCAAGTCCGATGGGCCGACCCGAATAGTTCGGCAAATGGACGGGCTGGGCTAGCAAAATGCCAACTCGAAACTTACATGGCCCGAATGGGCTGAGCCCGAATGGGCCGGGTCAGCTCGCTCTTTTAACACTGCATAAGGATAAATGGGCTGGGTTAGGTTAGCAAAATGCCAGCCCGAAACTTATATGACCCGAATGGGTCGGCCCGAAATTGGCCAGACCCTGAATGGGTTAGGCCAGCCCGTTTTGACACCCCTATGGATAACTTATTTCTTGGTCACAAATGAACCAAGTAAGATGTAGTTAAATTTTGAGGATAATCAGAGTTAATTTGATATTTTTAGGCATACTAGTTGTTCGTTTTAATACTGGATTGACTACTAGTAGATATGAAAAATTAGAAAAAGGGTGAAATAACAATTTAGATGAATCATAAGATTTATTCTAAAGTTGTTGGTGTAACACCCCGAAATTTCGTATTCTTCAGTTATATATGATTTTATGATTTTTGTGAATTTTATGAATTGTTTGATTTTTTTATTATTTTATTATTATTTTTGGATTGTCAATGTGTTTTTAGCAGGACAGGAAAAATAAAAATTTTCGAAATTTTCGAAAAATAAAAATTTTTGAATCTGAAAACAGTTTTTGAAATTTTATTTTTTTAAGATTTTATTTGACAAATAAAATCTAGGTGTCTTTTATTGTTCATTGAACAATAACCATTGGTTTTGCAAGCAGTAACTTTTATCCATTGGATAATAGCTTCTGGTAAAAAAATTATGTTGGATGACTCTAGGCTTAGGCTAGTCATCTTTTCTAGAGCATTCTTTTGTGACTCACCTAGTGAATCATGTAACACCCCAAGAATTCGTAATTTATTTGTTTTGGTCGATTCAAAATTATTTTGAGTAATCTGACTTGACTTCTGTGAATTTTATGATTTTTGTGATTTTTAGGAATTTTTGGGAGTTTTTACGTTTTTGATTATTTTAATATTATTTTTAAAATACAGTATATGCGCCGTATTTTATTTCTTTCTCTCAATCCTTAATTATTTTTGCTAATCTGATTTAATTTTCATAAGTTTTACAATTATTATGATTTTTGTGAATTTTTTGTGATATTTCAGATATTTTGAATATTTTAATATATTTTAGATATTTTAATATATTTTAAATATTTTATTATATTTTAGATATTTTAAGATATTTTGAGATATTTTGAGATATTTTGAATATTATATTATATTTTTGATATTTTGATATATTTTGAATATTTAATATATTTCGATATTTTGGGTAATTTGTGTGTGGACCCTAGGGTAGGCTGGAAAAATAAAAAATTTTATTAGTTAGAAAGCTTTGTACTGTTGATTCGGAACCGGAGATCTTACTAAACCCGAAACCGGAAACAGTTTTTGATATTTTGTTTCCCTACGATTTTATCTGACAAATAAAATCGAGGTGTGTTTTATTATCCATTGGATAATATCTTTCTTGAAAAATATCTAGTGGATGATTCTAGACGCAAGCCTAGTCACCCACTCTAGAATGTTCTAGACGATGACTCATCGTTTGGTGACTCACCTAGGTGACTAGCCTAGTGACTCATATGTTCCAGACTGTTCTAGAAGACTCTAGAAAATGCATCGTCACGCGCCTAGTCATCAAGTGCTTTACACGTGGACCAATAAGGAGCCGGTCAAAGTTGGTGGATGTGATTCATCGCAAAGGACCAATAGAAACTCGACACGTGGCGCGACACCTAAACACCTGTGACTCAGCATATTCAGGAAGCTTCCAGAAGTGGTGACTCGCCATGTTCCAGAAGCAGTGACTCACCACATTCTAGAAACGATAACTCGTCACATTCTGGAAGGTTGTAGAAACGTTGACTCACCCTGTGACTCGCCGCAGTGAGTCATACGTTCCAGAAGGTTCCCTGACGACTCACCATGCTGACTCAACGCTATGACTCAGCTGATGACTTGCCATGCTGACTCAACTGTTCTAGAAATATCTACGCTGACTTATCATGCTGACTCATCGTAGTGAGTCACATGTTCTAGAAACTTCTCTTTGATGACTCGCTCTATGACTCATCAAGGGCAATCAGTAGAAAATGATCAACAATAGTTGTTACCCAGCTAGAATAAGAGAAAAATCTAAGTATATTTTATTATTCATTGGACAATAGACACTGACTTTATAAGCAATAATTATTGTTTATTACTTTCAGTATACCGAAAAATATCCTAAGCCTTCATCTTTTTCATGAAGTCTATATAAATAGGAGGGCTTTGATTCATTTGTAACTTTGGCAAGAAGCTCTCACCCTTTTCTCTCCTTGTGCTCCACGGTCATGCACTCATTAGGAGGCCAAAATTCATTATTTCACACCAGTTGTTCACTTAGCTATCATTTTCTCTAAACATTCAAGAACCAAACCAAAAATCTCACCTTTTCTCTTTTGATCTTCCATGGCCAAACATGAACAAGAACCAAAAATCTCACCAAATTCTATACTTAGTTCATCTTTGTCTTAATTTCACCAAGAACCAAGAACAAACAACCAAAATTCTCTCATTTTCTCTCCTCCATATGTAACACCCCAATTTTTGATAAATTACAGTAACGACTAAACTATATTGTTTTATAATTTCTGTGTGTTGTAAATTTATTTTAACTGTTATATGAATGTTTTTGATCTTTGTGTATAAATTACTCCGAGTCAGGAAAAATAATAATTTTCCCAGGCCGGATGAATTTTTGAACTGTTCAGTGAGGCTGGGGGATCTTACTAAACCCGAAACCAGAAACAGTATTCGAAAATCTTCGTTGTTTGACAATTTATCTAGATACACGTTATTATTAAACCACAGTAAAAATTTAATTTTTACCGCAGTAAATTTTGGACAATAAAAATTAGTTTTTACCGCAGTAATTTTTGTCAATTTGAAATTAACTACTGGTTAAAATCTACGTAGAGAAATAGACGTAGGTAAAATCATAAATCTATTTACCTTAGGCAAAATCATAAATCTATCCACCTTAGGTTAAAGTTATAAACCTATTTACATTAGGTTAAAGTTGTAAATTTATTTACCGTCGGTTAAAGTTATAAAAATTTATTCACCCTAGGTTAAAGTCATAAATCTATTTACCTTAGGTTAAGGTTATAAATCTACTTACCTTAGGTGAAATCATAAACCTAATTACCTAGCCCTAGTAATTAAGTTTTCTATTTACCTAGATTCTATAATCATGTTAGTGGACCTAAGTATGTTTAATGTAGAAACCAAAAAGGTAAAAACACTTTGACCCACGTCTACAACTCATGCACTTCATTATAACATGGAATGAGATTCTTTTGTTGGTGAATTCCACCAAGGCCACATGGCCATGTCCATCAAGAAGGTAAATGATTCTTCAAATAATGCATAATAATGCATTCTATCATTTATGATCACTTGGAGTTTAGTCATCCTTCAACTACCTTGTCTCCCACTCAAATATTCAATGAATTTCTATCCATTCACTCCATGTAACTCCAAGACAATGCACATGATTTTTGGGCTATCATTTTGATTCCATCACACTTAATCATACACTTTAGTGAACTAGCATGCACCACCTTGTCTCCTCGAGTGCTCCACCAAGCAATTATCACAAATCATTCCACCCACTCCTCCAATGCACCACATGACTATATATAGTGTAGGAGACCTCTCCACTTCATTTCCCATCACTCCTATCTATTCTCTCTATTCTCTTTCTTCAAGAACACAAGAACACAAAGAAGAACTTCATCTTTTCTCCATTTCTTGAGCCATTCGCCACCACTCCCAAATCACACTTCTACTCTTCAATAATTTTATCCAACCTCATTTCCTAAAGCTAAACATCATTCCAAGCATCTTTCATGTTGTGAGTTTCTTCAAAATCAACCATCTTGAGCTTGGAAATCAAGGTTGAAATTTCTACCCTATTAGGTAAAATTCTTGTTTCCTATTTCTAATTTTTTTTA
The DNA here is from genome assembly GCA_029884605.1 of Ormosia emarginata. Lineage (NCBI taxonomy): Eukaryota > Viridiplantae > Streptophyta > Magnoliopsida > Fabales > Fabaceae > Ormosia > Ormosia emarginata. The sequence continues at coordinate 138,266 of JAQQTP010000010.1, read as the reverse complement.
AAAAAATTTCTAAGCCATGTTTGATTCATGGTTATTCTTTCTCAAGCTTAGTTTTGTATTTTGTAAATTGTTTAAGCTTGATAGGTATTTTCTTGAAGCCACACAAAATTCTCTAAGGAAGCTTTCAAGAAGGATAGTCTTCAAGAGGTAAGAGGGCGATTTAATCTCATCAACTATTTTGGTAGTATGAAAATGGATTATGTGTGGTGAAGAATCTATGAGGATTCATTTACTTGAATGTTTATGGTTTTACTTTATTGTACGATTGATTTTGATGTATGTATTTTCAAATGCTTGATTTGTTGAAGACATAGTAAATTTCGGTCACATGCCATTCAATATACTTTTAATCTAATATTATTTTTCAAGTATAGATTTTAGAGGATTAAGTAACAAATAATTGGATTAAATATTTTTACAAAGAAAAATGAGATAGGTAATGATTATATATTTGGTTATGGAAAATAAATTAATTTTGGACTAACAAGTCAAGAATTGGTGTTTAGATTAAAAGATATATATATTTTCTTAAAGGTAGTTTTAAAAGATTTATTTAATAGGAACTCAATTTAGTAATTTTTATTATGATAATTGAGAATACGTTTTAAAATTTATTTAGCGCTCTAAGTATTTTATTAAAAAAGATTTTTAATTTCGGAAAGTTTTCAAAAATTAATTTAGAACATCAAGAAATATTTTATGCGGTGAAAAATAGTAGAAATACTTTACGCATATTTAAAATAATGATGTTTAAATTACGCGATTGAGAAAATGATTTAAAAATGTTACGTTCTTGAGAAAATGATTTAAAAATATTACGCGAATTAGAAAATGATTTTAAAAACGTAGGAAAATAACTATGAGATTTGGAAACGTTGAAAAATATTTACGTGATAAAAAAAATGTGAGAAAATACCTACGCAATTTGAAAACATTGGAAATAGTCATGAGATTGTGAAAATGTGGTAAAATATTTACGCGATTGAAAATAACAACGATATGTTGTCGGGTTGGACCCGGTTATATTGAAGGATGGTACTGCCGAGTTATGGCACTTGACCATGTGATTTGATGATATTATGATATATGTGAATTTTTGAGTCTTGCACCATGTATTGAGGAATATGTTGTTTTTGGTGTCATTGACGAGTTATACCTAAGAGGATGAATTACACCCCTGTTTGGGTACGATAGGCGTAGTGTTGTTCATTTATTGAACTTGGAGGCATTGGTGTGCGGAAATTCCACATGTGGACAATTGGTAGCTCCTCTGTGCCGTGGTACCAGGCATGACACACTAGTGATCTTGACAAAGTATTATTCTTAATCACGATCTTGTTGGGGACGGTCTTGTAGAATGCCTGTAGTACACGATGAATTTGATCGTGTACTGTGCGAGTCACGACGAGACAAATTTGACTGTGTAGCATATGGCCCACAACAGCCGAGTTGACAGGCAGGTTCTTCCGGGATCATTCCATCTGATTGGTTGTGTTTAGCTCCATGGAGTAGGTTTGTGTTGTGTACATGTGCTTTATGAGTCTGCATATTATGCTATCCTGATATATTCTATGAAATGTTATATATGTTGTAACAACATGTCTTGATGACATATCTATTTGTATTTATCATTTTCTATACTGCCTGATGGTAATGATGACAGATTGTCTCACCTCTTTGTATGTATTTCTGTGTTATTATTATTATGTACGGTAAAGACGGTGAAGAGAATCAACCTCTTAATTTTCCGTGACGAAGCGACAATCGAGGACCAAAGACGAAGGAGGCGAGCCGTTGGATTATCCTTACTTGGTTGGCTTGATTGTTTTGTGTTGGTTATGTCTCAGATCTTGTATTTTTTTTTGGTTTTTCTTAGTCTGTTGGACTTGGGAAGTCTGTTATCTATTTTTTTGTGTCAAACGGTTTATGAGTTGATTTTTAATTATTTTCTTAAACAAAATCATATGGATATTATGGTATGTATGTAATAATGTATTTTATTTCATGTTCTATTTTTATTTTATTTAGTAATGTTTTCCGCAAGAAGAAATGGTCATAGGACGAAGGTTGAAACAATAATGGAAGATGATTAGGTTTGTATAGGATGATTATTGATCTTCTTAGAATACACAATTAAAATTGTACAACTCGTGTTGTACTTATTATCAAACGATTTATAACTTGGGAATGTTTTTATTTTAATTTGTCGTAAATGTGATGCCCTACATCGGGGTGTTACACCATAGATTCGGCCAAGCACCAAGAACAACTCTCCAAATTTCTATAATTCATACCAATATCATTTCTTGAATCCTCTCATTGATCCAAGACACTTCCATGATAGGAATTTCTAAAGATTTATTCATTTCCATCTTCCTATCAAGCAAAGAACACAAAAGCTCCTATCTTTCTCTTCTCCAAGGTCACGACCAACCCCACAAAATCACCTTCCAAGCTTCAATAATTTTAAACAACCTTAGATCTTGAATCTCCATGCAATTCTAAGGAACTTTCATGTTGGAGATTTTCCCTAAATCATCCATCTTCATCCTTGTTCTTCAAAGCTCAAGTTTGAAGCCTTGAAGGTGGAGTTCTTTAACCTTCACGTTTCTATCCATTTCAAAGTTCTAATCATGATTTTAATCCATGATTATTTTAGTTTAGAGCCTTAGATATTAATATTGCATGTTTTCTTTGATTTTCAAGAAGCTCTTGGTGGTGGTAGAAGGATTTATTCAAGAAGGACATACAAGGAACTTTGGAGGTTTCTTCAAGAGGTAAGAGGGAGATTACCCTCATCAGCCATGTGTTAGTGGTGAGGAATGGATGTGTTTGTGGTGAAGAATCCATAAGGATTCATTCACTTGATTGTTTAAAGTTTTTCTATTTGTGATTGATTTTGTGTGCAAGCATGTCTATAGCTTTAAAATATATGGTATGTGTTTTATGATTGCTTTAATATATGGTATGTGTTCATAGATGCATGATAATTATTGTAGGATATGAATAATATGTTGAAGATTTGCATGAGTATTCCAAAGAACACATATAGCTCACGGTTTTTACTATCCCAAAGAGAACCAAAATGTTCTCAACTATTTTCTAAAGCAAGGATTAATAAACTTAATTAGTAATGATTTTTACAAGAACTTAGTTAGTAGAAGATAATTTAAAAATGATTTGAACATAGTGAATTTCGGCCAACATGCCAATTTAAGACACTTTTGATCTAAAATATTTTCTAAGAGTAGATTATGTAATTTAATGGGAACTTAATTTAATAAATTTAGAAATATAAAAAGAATGATTTTAATGATAATAAGTTGGATTCAGAATTTTATAAGAGATTAGATGATAAGAAACAACTAAATATGATTTTAATATATAGAATGATTTTGGGCCAACATGCCTACTTATAATGTTTCTAAGTTAAAGTTATTCACTAAGTATGGATTTTAATGAATTTTAGAGAAGAAAGTAAATAAACTTATTTTAGAAACTTAAATAGAGAAATCAAGATTAGATAAGAAATAAATTAAACACTTGAAAAATATTAACGTAGAGTTTACCTTTGAGTTTAAATTACGTTAGCAAGTTTCGAGATATAATTATTAGTTATGATTAAGAAAAGTAAATTTTTGATAGAAATGTAGAAAATATCACTTAATGAATTTTCTAGATAAAATGTCGCCAAAAATTAATTAGAAATGGATTAATAATAGAGAAAGTTTCAATATAAAATTTGGACGTAAGGAAAATATTCTACGTAATTTAAAAGTATTAAAAATAGCTTATGCAATTTTAAAATAGAGACTTTAAAGTTTTTCGATCAAGAAAATGATTTAAAAATCTTACGCGTTTGAGAAAACGATTTTAAAATACTACGCGATTTTAAAAATAGCAAAATATATTTACGCGATTTAAAAATATTTGTAAAAACGACAAGATTGTGAAAACGCGATAAAATTTCTACGCGATTAATTGGAACAATGAGTTTTTACTATCGGGCCAAAGTGGTGGACCCGAACATGTGAAAATATAGTACGTCAAGTGGGAACGTACTGTATTTTGGACATGTCGAGATACAGGTATTGTCAAGTGGGACGTACTGTATATGTGAGATTTTTGCCATTGAGGGCATTTGCGTAAATATGAGAATATTTTTTAGACTAAGGGTAATTTGGTAATTACTATTTTTGTTCATGCATTGAGTTGTGCCAATATGGTTGATTATTGGTGATTTGATTAACGAGGCGAATAACACTGCGTTGTCGGTGTGATAAGCATAGTGTGGTTCATTTCTTTGTATGGACTTGGAGGCATTAGTGTGCGGAGTATTCCACATGGGGACAGTCGCTCCTCTGGGCCGTGGTAACTGGCAACACACTAGTGATCTCGACACGCACTATACTTAATCAAGATCTTGTAAAGACTATTTTAGTATAATGCCTGTAGTTACACGATGTATGGACTATGTGCTACTACATGATGAATGGACAATGGGCTATAGACACAACATAAGACAGTGCAATAGTTTGGTTGGGCAGCCTAAGGTACTTATAGTTCTTTACGGGTCATTCTCTCTAATATCTGTGTCTAGCTCTATGGAGTAAGAACGAGTCGTATTGCATTTGTTTCATGCATCATAATATAATTACTTGTGATATTATATGATACTGTTGTATTAAAATTTTTGTATTAGATTATATTATTATTTATGAGGTTAAGGTATGCTATATTGTATAAATTGCTATATCTGTTATGGTAATATTATTGTTGTTTATGATATATGCTTATTTGAATTATTTGTAAATTGATAACATGATTATATTTATGATATCTGTGTGTATGGAATGACTTTATCATTCGTATCATTCTTTGTTGCCGTACTAGTATTGGTGAAAGGGGATCTCACCTCTTTACTGTATTGTTTTGTTGTGTTTGTATTGTTTTAATTTCGTATAATAGACGAAACAAGTATCTTAGACTTACTGGAGGCAATATTCTATGGTCGGTGATGGCGTCGAGGAGTGATCTTCTCAGTTTCAACAGGATGCAGTTGGTGGAGAAATGGAACATGTATGTTGGGTTTTTCTCGTTAGTATTGTTACCGTGCTATTAGTAGTACCCGTCATTGGGTTTCGTTACTATTTCTCTGAGTTTGTAAGTTATATGTTTTATTTCGTTATTGGATATTATGTGGTATAAATAAAACTGTGTAATAATCTTTTCAGTTTATTTTCTGTATTACTTATACTTCGGTAAGTTTATGTTTCCGCAAAAAAAGAAATTTTAAAATCCATATTTTAGAACTCAAATTTTTTATGAAATGTTTTTTTAGATTTTAAGTTTTTAGTCGAAAATGTGATGCCCTATGAAGGGTGTTACAAATCACCTTATGACTCAGAAAGATGAACCTATTAGAAACAAGTCAAGAATGGTGGTCATGACTCACTAGGTGACTCATGGTGTGACTCGCTAGGTGACTCATGGTGTGATTCACAATTTTTGGTGACTCACTCAAGGGGACTCCATAGCCCAGAGGTGTGGGAGAGCCCTAGGAAGCTTGTCTTTCACTTAAGCATTCTATCTTCATCTTTTCTATAAAAAAAACACAAAAACACTCTCACCTTTTCTCTCAAAGAGCTCACGACCAAACACCATTGAAACACCATCCAATCTTCCATAATTTCAAACAACCTCATTTCTTGAATTTATAGATCATTCTAAGACACTTTTGTGTTGTAATCATAACCTAGTTCATCCATCTTCTATCTTTTTCTTCAAGCTTAAGATTTGAAGCTTTTAAGGTGATGTTTTGTAATTTTTCTTTTCTATTTCAAGTTCTAAGGCCATAACTTTGATCTATGGTCATCATAATCAAGCCTTAGATGTTAATATTGTGTGTTTATTTTGTTTCAAGAGCACTTTGGAGGTGAAAGTTTGCGCTAAAGGAGGCATACAAAGGATTTTTGGAGCATCATCTAAGGTAAGAGAGAGATTAACCTCATCAATCACTCATGGTGGTGAGGAATGAAATTTGTTGGTGAAAAATTCATGAGGATTTATTCACTTATTTGTATAAATTTAGTGCTTTATATTTATTTACTTTATGTGATTTTATTGCTTTAATAGTATGCATGATAATTGCTATGATAGAAATTGATGATTGATATATGTTGTATGTTTTGAATCATGTGAGAAGGATGAAAAATTTTGGTTCCAAAGACCAACATGACTCACGACCATCAAGCCTAAATTTGGGTAATCCAAGGCAAAAATATGTTATTAATGGTGGACTTAATTCATTTTGTAACAAGGATATGTGTAACACCCCTTTTTCTAGAAGAAGAAGAAGCATTACACCATAGTAATGCGAAATAAAATGCAGAAATAAGTATATCATAGATAAAGACCTGGTTCATTGTTAACCATTAAATAACCATTTCCAATTCTTAGTATGTATTAATCGAGTATTAATATAATGGTATGTATTATTATTATTTTTTGAAGAGGTAATGATAATTGTAGATATAATGAAAAATCGACATGGAATTGAAAATCATACATTCACATTATATATATAATATTATATTCATCAAGTCTATTTAGTTACATCATCAAAATATACAAAAAGTAAAAGACTTTACCCACCCAAGATGTTTACAAAATATATATCCCATCAAATTAGCAAAACGCCAGGCTTCCCAAAAAGATAAATGGATAGCCATCAGTAGCCACCGACAGTATCAGCCCCTAAGACTAACGAGAAGGAACCGTAGCAGGGTCCTCCTTATTCGATGAAACTGCCATCGGAGCGATCAAATTTCGAGCAGAAGTTCAAGCAGTGGAGAGGAAAGAGTCCTCTTGTGGGGTACAATAAAGGTCATCCCACAAATCTCTAACAGGTAGGTAAAACTCTAAATGGACAAAAGCTATAAAATCAAAGACAGGCAGGTCATAGCGACCCTAGGCTAAAGACACAGTCAGCTCCCCGTGATAGATGCAATGGTCCGTGCTCAAGTTTATATGCCAACAGTCTGGACCACCGTGAAAGGTCATCCTTACGTAACCCAAGAATCGGCGCAGACGTGAAGACATCTTCAATCAACACTAGTCGTAATCGGGCCAGAAGCCAGGAAATTCAGGCGCTTCCTTTTCTTCCTCGCAAGCTTCTTCTCAGAAGCACATAATTTAAAACAGAAGTACAGATATACAGAAAAGAGGTGAGACACCTAACTTTCATTACCAATACGGCAGTAAGAAAACAGAATGGCGTTAGACGCCCATATAACATTACAACACATACAATTATCAACAATAATAATCAAGTAAGCAGTAAAAGAGAAATAACAATAGAATCTCAGGCAGTAAGCAGCTTATTGAATTAGATAATTATATCAACAGTAAAAGCAGATAATTCAACAGTCATAAGTACTCATGCTCAATGAAATATGAGACAGACAATGGACAGTGCACAATGCATTATGGTACCAAAAATCCTACTCCATGGAGCTAGACATCAACATTTCGCAGAGAATGATCAAGGAGTCATGCTAGTATCTCGTTAGCCTTAAAAAATAAAGAGCTTCATCTCATAAAAATATTTGCGCAATATGGCTTATACATAGCACCACAACAGTTGATCGTGATATAGGACAGCGTCTCGGTCCAGATCATCGGTGTGTTTGCATCGGACTATCCCACGGCCCCAGTGGAGCTACCACTGTCTATTTTGAGACACCCACACCCCGACTCCCCCAAGGTCAACCACTATGACCTTACGCTTAGTCTACTCGCACCAGCACAAAGGTGTTATTCAATCTCCTAGTCATACATCGCCTTTCTCAATGAAGTCCAAGGACATCACATATGCATGACGACTTAATTTACATCATGTATGTGTATCAATGATATGTTCCTCATAGACAATGCATCACATGCATATTCATCAACAAGTATTTCTCATGGAACATATTATAATGGCATATAGACAATTCTCAACAATATCATACTACAATTTCATCAAGTACAATTCACAAGTACTTAGTTCTACATATAGACTCACAATAGCATAAAACCAATCCTCAATATCAACATATATATATATATATATATATATATATATATATATATATATATATATATATATGTTTCAACACATACCACAATTTCACATTATGAATCCAACACTCTCAATGTACTAAGTCTTGATCAATTATGAGAATTTTGGGCTAAGGAGCCCTTCAAGACTGTGGCCCTCTTAATATTCATTCCTCAATCAATTTCTTCCATCTCATTATGAACTACTAATGTCTAAATTCTTAGTTCCCAAAGATGCATCAAAGTATCACTTGAACTCCAAAAATTCCTTTAGAGGCTGTGGCCTCCCTAAGTCATTAAGGTTCCAAACTTTGTTCCATTTCAAGCATCAATCTTTCAACATTCAATTACATAAGTCGTATTTTATACAAAATCAAATCCAACCCTTAAAATTCATGGCCAAACTGTGGCCTCTCAATAGGGTAGTAAACCCTCAAATTTTTCATTCATTAAATCTAATATTAACAAGCATTCAAAACCATCATTCAATTACTAATCTCAATCAAGAATACATAGACATGAAAAACCATTAAATAAAGTAAGCATCCAATATGGATATCTCCATCAACTACCATACAAAGGTCTTCTCACCACCAATAATGGTTGAAGTGGGTAAATCTCCTTCTTACCTAAAGGAAGAACACGAAATCACCTCCTTGGTGTGCTTCTTGGTGGATTCGGTTTTGGCTCTCCAAGAACCCTAGAAAACCAAACTCAAATAATCAACAACCAAGCTTGGAAAAGATGAATCTTTGGTCACCAATGTGACCATGGAACACGAAAATGAAGAGAAGGAGAAAGAAAAATGGAAGCTTTACCTTAAAGCCTCAAGCTTTGTTCTTGGAAAAATGGTGAAGAAGATGATGGATTTTGAAGAAGATTTTCAAATAGGAAATGTAGAGAATGATGAGAGGAATGTAGAAATAGTTTTGGTGAAGTGAGAAAATGAAAAATGATCACTAATATTGGGCTGTAAAACCATGGGGGTGAAGGAGAAGAAGAAAAGAAAAGTTAGAGAAAAATGGAAGATGAACTTGAAGAGAGAGAAAGTGATAGATGAAATGAGTGAAAACTTGGTGAAATGTAATAAGTGTGTTAAGTGTAGGAAGCAAAATTTTTGCTTCCCCAAGGGCTACATTGCCGCGGAAATAGGAGAGAGAGGAGGGGTTGACTGGTTTCTTCAACAAGCTTAGGACAATTTGGTCATTTGGTGGTCAAAGCTTCTCAAAGAAGTTTTGATTAAAATAGATTATATTTGAATTGAAGTGGATTTGATTAGACATAAAGAGAATTACTTTAGGATAATGTGATAGGATTTATAACACATGCTATTATACAATTGTTACAGTTGACAGAAGTCAGTATTAATTGTCCAGCGGATAAAAATCACACAGTGATTTATTATTTTATTAGATAAAATTTTTGAAAAACATGAAATCTCGTAAACCGTGTCTGGCCTCAGGTTTAGTAAGATTCCCCGTCGACGTTTCTATAGATCAAAGGTTCTCAGGAAAAATATTACATTTCCCCGACTCCACTCAGTTTGCACGTAAAATAAAAAATAATATTAAAATATTTCACGTTCTTAGAAAAATCTAATTTTTTTTTCAAAAATTAAAAATATTTTAAATGAATATTTATAATAAAATAAATAAATTTTGGAGTGTTATAATATGAGTTAAGGTTTTACAAGTTAAAGAAAGAAGTGAACAAAGTTTTATTATTGAAAAGGAATTGATTTTTGACCATGAGGAAGGAAATGAGTTTAAAAGATGATTAGAAATTCTAAGAATTTCATTTAAAATTGTTTTAGTGAAAATAAATTGATAAGGAAATAAATCAAATTGTTATTTTTAATCATCAAGCAATTTTTGTTCATGATGTTGGAAAATAATGTTGAAAAGCAAATTAGAACTTAACGTATTTTATTTAAGTGGATCTCTAGTAAAATAAATGGAAAATGTTTTATTAAATTAAAATAATGCAAGTTTTGTAAATAACATTAGAAAATATTTTCTAAAGAAGTTTTAGCAAGAAAATATTGAAATTAAGGGTAATTTTTATATTAAACTTAGAAAGTTTCAAAACTTAGTCTAGAAAGTCAGAAAAAAGTTTTATGCAATTGAAAAATATTGTTAAAACTTTATGCATTTCAAAAATAAGGATTTTTAAGCTACGTGATTAAGAAAACGTTTTAAAATTTTTACGCAATTGAAAAAATATTGAAAAATATTTACGCGATTTAAAAATGTAACAAAAATGTTACGCGATTATGAAAACGCGATAAAAGTACTACGTGACTGAGAGGAACAACAGTTTGCTATCGGGCCGACATACTGGACCCGAAAATATCAATATATAGTTTTGACCAGTGGTGGCTTGTTTTTGTGAAAAACTAAGTTTTTGACATTTTGTCTGTGTATTGAATCATTATTCATGCATTGAAAGTTGTTTAAGACTGTGTTGGTTAAAGTTGTATGCTTAGGAGTTGAATTACACCTAAGTGCGGGTACGAATTGCATAATGTAGATCACTTGTTGATCTTGGAGGCGTTGAGGCGCGGGTATCCCATAAGTGGACAGTTGGTAGCTCTACTAGGCTGTGGTAACTGAGCACCGCATCGACGATCTCGACCAGGCACTATTCTATTCCCGATCTTGTGAATAATGTTTTGTATAAGCCGTGATGCGTACGTTGTATTTGTGATAAGCACTTTGTTGAGGCTAACGATATACGGACATGTCTCCCTGATCATTCTCTCCGAAATTGTGTTTTAGCTCAATGAAGTAGGAATTTGTCCATTGTGCATATGCATAGTCAATTGACATATTGTTATGATGTTTATATCTTGAATTATTTGTTATGTGATACCATGAATATTTATTTGTTATTTTTGTATTTGAATGACATTACTGTTTCTATGCTGTCAAGTTGGTATTGATGTATGAGATCTCACATCTTTGTTGTATTATTCTGTTTTATGTTTATGCTTCGTAAAGACGGTGAGGAAGGCGAGGAAGTATCGCATCCGTTCTATTTGTGTTAATTTTTGTTGAGGTTTGGTGATGGCATCGAGACCGGGTTTTCTCGGTTACATCAGTGTACAGTTTCATTGGGGCACAAATTCCTAGCATGTCGACCTAGAGATGAAGCGTATTAGATATACTGGAGATGTGACCCTGTCGGGAAGTAGGACCTACCATAGGGTTGCTACTTTTTCGTTTACTACTTATGTGCATTTAGAATTTTATATGCTTATGAGAGATTTGCGGGGTGAACGTTTCTATACCCCTAGAGAGGACAATGTGGTGTCATTTGCTCGAACACCTGTTCGTAGGATTGCCAACCACCCGGGGTTTTTATCGTCAGAGGAAGATCCAGTTGAGGATTCTTTTCATTAGGTCTTTTATGTTGAAACAGTTTATGTTATGTTAAAAAGTTTGTATATATGTCTTTTAAGAACAAGTTTTATGTATATTGATGTATATTATTTAGTTTTTATAATTTGTATTCTTTTTATTTTATTTAATTATCTTATCCGCAAAAGAAATTTTGAAAATCGTAAATACAATATTAAATCTTTTTTAACTTGGCTCTAGTTTGGTAAGTTTGAAGTCTTAAATGTAATGCCCTAGGGAGGGTGTTACAGTTGGAAGTTAAGAAGCTTGATTTTGTTAAATCTAAGTGTTCTTAACAGATAAGGAAGTTCCAACAAAATAACCTTTGGATATTTTGGTCACTCATTTTCTCTCCCTCTCGTATAAGCAGCAAATGCTGTTGGAAAAGAAAGAAAAAAGTGAAACCAAAGAGAAAAGAAAGAAGGAACCGAAGTGGGAGAAATGGGGAAAAGAAAGAGGAGCAAGGGAAAAACAAAATCAAAGCCAAGTTTGAAGATCTTCAACCACACCACAAGATGGAGGGGAGTTTCTATTCATCTTTCTCCTTTTGGTTCATCTTGAATGAACTTAGGTTTCATGAATGGGAAAATGGGTTTGGAGAGCCAAATCCATGTTCTTGGCTTGGTTCTTGCATTCTTTGGTTGAGTTCAGTCATTTTCTGCCTAGTGAGTACAAGATGGCCATTTGTAGCTTTAGACAAACCATTTTGATTCATAGATGAGGAACTTGGAAAATGAGTTTAAGTTAGTGTGATTCTTAATCTAATTGCATGCCCAAGTGAATCAATAGGTTATTTGAAAGTTACAACATGATTAGGAGCAGCAATTGATGTTAGAAATGACATAGAAATTGATTTTGAATGATTGGAAGTGAGTATTGTTCCAATGGAACAATTCTCAGATTCTGTAGAAGCCAGTGACAACTTGTAGAGTTTGTTGCATAACTTGAGCTATGGTTATCGAATTGACCTGATTCATGTTGAATTTGAAAGCTAAGATACAAGGCTTCATCTAGTAAATATTTCATATTTTTAGACCAACCCAATTAGCACCAGTTTATGTTTGAATCTGAGGTAGATTCTGTAGAAAAAGTAGTCTGGCAGCCAGTAAACCAGATTGTATAACTTCCTACTCTGAGGTCGTATTTATATGAGAGTAGTAGCATTTTGAAGCTAACATGTAACGCTTTTTGTCTATGAAATTTCAGAATTTTATCACTTTTAGTTTGTTCCCAGATTCAGTTTAAAGTCAGGACAGAATCAGATAAATAAGTAAATGTCCTGTTTTACTTCTGCATAATGTCGCATAACTTTGGCTACACTTAGCCAAATGAAGTAAGGTTTGTGGCATTTAAAATATATGAGAGAAGGCTATTTGCCATAAAATTTCAGAATTTTTGAAGTTATGATGCAGATTTGGTACAATCTTGAAAATCAGCCTTTTTTAGGCAAGATTTAAGGTGTTTTGGGATGGTTTGAGTCCTAAAAACACTAGTTGCTTCTTTAATAGTTAAAGTTGAGTTAAATATACAAATTTCTGGTAAATGCTTTATTCTCTCAATAAGTTGAGTTGAAATAGGGTACAGCAAGAGTCGAGTGCCATAGGGCCTAGTTGACAAGAGTTGAGTGCTATAGGGCCTAGTTGCCATAGAGCCTAGTTGGCAAGAGTTGAGTGCTCTCATAGAGTTGAGATAGAGCTAGAAATGTAAGGATAGAAAATATGCAAAGTAAGTTTAGCAAAAGTTAAGTGCCATAGTGCATGAAAGCTCTCATAGAGTTGAGGTGGAGCAAGTAATGCAAGGAAATGAAGTATACAAAGTTTGGTTGGTAATAGTGAAGTGCCATAGTGCATGAAAGCTCTCATAGAGTTGAGGTAGAGCTAGTAGTGCAAGGACAAACTTAGTATAGAGTTTTAATGTGGTGGTTATGTAAGAGTTAGACATAACACCACATTCTTCACACACACATGCATACACACATTTGCTATTCCTAACAGTTTGAGATAGTGGAAAATTCCACTCAGTTCAAGGTAAGTTACAAGATGTTACATATTGTAATGCACCTAGATCTAGCCACCGCAGTACAGTCGTTATTATACCACAGTCACTAAGTCCAGGTGTGTCACAGTTTCAAATTACAATAATTTAAAAATAATAAGTTATGTCTTGATGCATAAATAGAAAGTATGAGCCACGATAAGAAATATAATTATATTGACTCGCAACACAAAATATCACATTAGCTTAATACATAGTATATATCCATCATCCTTATATAAATTGACGTACAACAATATAAAGCATAAGTTTTACATAACATAACATAACATAACTACCATATAAAAGTTCGGCCTTCCCCGAAGTCTAACACATGAATGGAATGGTCCTGCACCTGATCTTTTTCAGCATTCCCGATAGGTAATACTCGCCCTTGTGACACTTCCAGATGGACGGGAGTACGAACATGCGTTATAACCAAAACCTCTCTAGGGAAGAGGTGGCGGTTATCCCACATCTCCCCAATGGGTATAGGGAACTCCACACGTACAGGAACATAAGATATGTTCGTATTCTAGGTTTATTACCGCACTGAACTAGGGTCACATCCCCAATGTAAGTAACACGCTCCGCTTCACGGTCAAAATGCTAGGCTTCCAAGCCACTATGAAACTGTATCCACGTGCGTAACAGAGGAGGCTGTGCAGATGCCATCACAAGAAAATAAGAGTCGATCCTTAAAACCTAACTAATCGAACTCAATTTGCGCTCTTCATTGTCTTTATCCAATACAACATAAAACAAGGTAATATAGTTAAGAGGTGAGACACCTAACTTTCATTACCATCATAGCAGTAAGAAGACAACACGGCATAGAGTGCCCACATAGTAACACAGTCCACATATCCATTAATAGTAACAGTAGAATTTATAGCAAGGCAATACAATTATAAGCAATAATATCCCAAGCGATCAACACAACATCCAAATAATTGTTACATAAATAAAACAAATATTCTCACAGTCACAAGTGTTCATGCTCAACAATTTATGAGACCGACAATGAACAATGCATTATGATATCAAAATCCTACTCTATGGAGCTAAACATCAACATTTTCAGAGAGAATAATTAAGGAGTAATGCCAGTATATCGTTAGCCTTAAAAATAGTGCGCTTCATCTCATAAAATATTTTCGCAATAGTGGCTTATACATGATACCTCAACAGTTGATCACGATATAGGACAACGTCTTAGTCCAGATCGTCGGTATGTTTGCATCGGTCTACCCCACGGCACAGAGGAGCTCATAACTATCCATGTGAAGCACCCGCACCCCGATGCCCCTTGGGCCAACCACTATGATCCTACGCTTAGTCTATTCGCACCCACACATAGGTGTTATTCAACTCCTAAGCATACACCGCCTTTACAACAATGTCCAACGGATAACACATGTGCATGACGATGCAATGTCCAATCATGTATGTTTATCAATGATGCATTCATCATAAGCATGCCGCAATGGCATATATATATATATATATATTTATTCTCAATGTCAATAAATCATATCAATGATACATTTACCAGAAGTAATACCACAGTGGTACATAATCATCCTCAATGTCAACATGTCATGATCTCATCAAGAAATCCATCAACAACTACTTAGCCCCACATAGGGACCTACAACAATGTCTAACCATTTCTCAACATCAATATACGTTTATGGCCCATTAATTATCACAATTTCACATTATAAAATCCAACATTTTCAATGTCTTATGTCTTGATCTATTATGAAAATTCTTAGGTTAAATAACCCTTAAGATCCGTAATTCTCTTAAGAGTTACTACTCAATTAATTCCTTCCATTTTATGCATTAATCATTTAGTAACAAATTACACAAATCTCATTTCACACAAAGTTAATCCAATCTCTTAAAACCTAAGGCCAAAACTGTGGCCCCTTATTCGTGTGGTGAACTCCCAAATTTTTCCTTTCATTTCTTCTAACATTATCATTCAATACTTAACCATGTAAGCTTCACTTAATTCTTATTCCAAATCAAATTTATATCCCTAAGTTCTTATCAAAACCGTGACCTCCATAGGTGTTAGGAAAAACCTAAATCTTTCATAATCAATTCCATTATGATCATCAATTTCTTAATGTCCCATTTACATAAGTTTTATTACTCACTAATTTAATCCAAGATTTTATTATTTTGGGTCAAAACCGTGGCCCCTCAAGTCTTAAAAGTTTCGACTTATTTCCTTTCTATGTACTAGTTCTCTTGATATCAAGTCACTTAAATTTTAGTTCACCCAAAATCAATTCAATCCCTTAAAAATCCAAGCCAAAACCGTGACCTCATTTTGGTATAGGAAACCCTCAAAAATTCCCATTCATTGATTCCATCATTATCATTCAACATTTAATTACCTAAACTTCATTTTGTTTGTGTACAAAAATCAGTTTACATCCCACAATTCCAATCAAAACCGTGGCTTCACATTAGGGTAGGAAACTCCAAATTTTTCATTTAACAACCCTAACATGATCAAGTATTTTCAACACATCCAATACATTCATAATCATTATTCAAGCATTGATTTCAATCAAGGATACACAAACATGCAAAATCACCAAACAAAGTAAGCATACGAAGATGGATTTCTCCATCAACAAACACACCAAAGTCTCCTCACCACCAATAATGATTGAAGTGAGTAATCTCTCTCTTACCTAAAGGAAGAACACGAAAATGGGCTCCTATTTGCTCCTTGATGATTTCAGTTTTGGGGTCTCCAAGAATCCTAAAATCTCCAACATAAAGAATCAACATCAAGCTTGGTAAAGGATGGATCTTTGGTCTCCAATGAGACCATAGAACACGGAAATGAAGAGAAGAAGGAAGAAAAATGAGAACTTTACCTTAAAGCTTGAAGCTTTGCCTTGGATGACAATGGAGGAAAAGTTGATTTTTTTTTTTGAAGAAAACCCTTCAAATAGGAAGTGTAGAGGAGGTTGAGAGGAGTGTAGAAATGATGTTTATAAAGAGAAAAGTGAAGAGAAATGGAAGGTAAGGGGGCTGCAATTTCGTGGTTGAGAGAGAGGAAGAAGAGAAAAGGAGGAGAGAAATGAAAAAGAAGCTTGAAGAGAGAGAAAGTGTTGGTGAAAGTGTGAGATATTTTGGGGTAAGTTAGGTTAAGTGTGGGAAGCAAAATTGCTTCCTCTTGGGCACTAACAAGCCACGGCAATGAGAGAGAGGAGGAGGGGGAAATTAGCTTCCCCAACAAGCCAAGGGTACCTTGGTTATTTGGTGGTCAAAACTTTTCAAAGAAGCTTTGAAGAAAGTACACCAATTTGAATTAAAGTGAATTCGATTTGATATAAAGTGGATTGCAATGGGATAAGGTAATAAGGTTTCTAATACATGCTATTATCCAATGGTTAATTATTACAGTTGACAGAAGTTAGTATTAATTGTCCAGCGGATAAAATTACACAACGATTTATTAGTCTATCAGATAGAATTTCTTAAAAAATGTGAAACCTCGTAAACTGTGTCTAGCCTCGGGTTTAGTAAGATCCCCTGTCGACGTTTCCACAATTCAAGGTCCTCGGAAAAAATATTTCATTTTTCCGGCTCCATTCAGTGTGCACGTAAAATGAGAAATAATATTAAAATATTTCGCGTCTACAGAAAAATAATCAAAAATCACAAATATTAGAAAACGACTATTTATCCTAAAATTATTAATTTTCGGGATGTTACACATATTCTCTCCCTACTTAGTAGGTTAAGGAGGTAACATGTTCAGATAACAGATTCACTCCCTACCAAGAGGAATAGTCAAGTTTCATGACATCTCATAACATTACATTTACACTATCATACACTCTTATTTGAGCATAATCATACATCATATCATCATTACATTACTTGATATTTGTTTGTATATGTGATCTATGATTCTTTTGTGTATATGTGGCCTTACTCAATGGTATTTTACAATTGTATGAGTGGTTGTTTAATATCATTGATTGATTGTGTTATACGTGAATTAGTCCAACGGTATAGTTTGCTTAGAGACATCACATAGAGAGTGAATGTGATAGCTCCTTGAGTTTTGAGAAGTAGTTTGATTGATAGCTCCAAAATAATTTTTTAATGTTTATGGGTTATATGTTCATTATGAATATTATGATTGCTGGTATTGGTACACTTATATTGAGAATTGTAAATTCTCACCCCATCTGTTGCCATGTAAATCCAGGTAGAAGTTCTTCCCAAGGCAAGAAGCAGAAGAAGATTGAAGATTAGTCTAGTTTATGTTTTAATAGTTAAATTTTTGTATACTCATGTATATTTGATATTAGTTTGTAAACAAATGTATATATTATATTTTTGTCACTTAAGACACAATTATATGTATATAAGTGGATGATGTTTCCACAAGGTTCTCTATAATGATTTATTTATATCCATAATGATTTATTTATATAAATGTTATGAGATAGATTAATGGTTAAGTTAGAAGTAGCATAGTTAATACTGTTTATCCAGGTATACCTTTTAATGATAATGTAAACAAACGTGCTGAACAATGTGGAAAGTTCTTTATGGTCCTTGCCCTTGTTGGTCTACCACCTAAACTTGACTCAGTCTGTAATCAGATTCTCTCTAGCTCTACGATTTCCATCATATGATACCATCTTAGAACAACTATTGCGTATCTCCAACCCTACAATTTTTGTTTCATCCCCTACACCTGCTGACTCTTCTACACTAGTTTCCTAATCTAATAACCGGGGTGGATGGGGAGGAGGTTGTGGGGATAATCATCGTCACCCTCGATGTACTTAATGTAAGAGATTTGGCCACATTAAAGAACAATGTAGAACCAAAGCCAACCAACAATCTAAGAATGTGAATTTTGCTTAGGTTGCCCTATCTGACTTATTTGATGAGGTTTCTCTATCTGTGCTGAGTAGGACGAGTATATCCAACTCAAAGCAATCATGTAGTCCATTACACCTGTCGCTTCTATCGTTCAAACGAGTAATCTTATTGCCTTTGTTTCACAGTCTTCTTTTCTTGAACCTTGGATTCTTGATTCAAGCGCTTTTGGCCATATGTCTGGTAACAAATCCCTTTTCTGCCACATTATATATATATTACCTAGTGTCACTTTAGCCAATGGTTCATAAACCAAAGTTAAGCTAGCTCCTTTCCAACATTTTCTTTAAATTATGTACTTTTTGTGCCTAACTGTTCTTTTAATTTGATCTCCATAAGCAAACTCACTCGTACCTTACCTTACTCTATTATCTTTGCTAATGATTCCTTTCTTGTACAGGACCGGGGTACTCAATAGATAATTGGAGTAAGATGTGAATCTTAAGGGTTGTATCACCTCACTGTACTTGCAACTCCTATAACATGTTTTGTTGTTAAGTCATAGTAGATCGTTCATCAATGGTTGGAACATCCTAGCGTATAGAAATTGCATGTCATGGTTCTTATGGTTGGAACATCCTAGCCTATAGAAATTGCATGTCATGGTTCTTAGTCTGTCCAAAATGTCAACGCTAGAATGTGAGACTTGTCAGTTAGGAAAACATGTCCATAGTTCTTTTCCTGATAGAGTCAATAAACAAGGTGCGTCTCTTTTTACTTTATTCAAATATTTGGGATCCTAGTCATGTCACTTCTACTTTAGGTTACCAATACTTCACTACCTTTATTGATGATTTTTCCCATTGTACTTTACTATTTCTAATGAAAAAACTATTCTAAAGTTCTTCTCTATTTCAAGGTTTTTGTTTAGAAATTCAAACTCAATTTGGAAACTTTACTAAAATTTTGCAAAATGATTAGGATGTTACAAAACACATTCTTTATTTAAAACTCAACTTATGTATATTTGTATAAGTTAGAGAGGTGGCAACTTAAAACTCACATTTTTAGGTTTCCAACTAATTTCTAACTTCTCAATCATTTGATAATCTATAAACACACTTCTAATCCATCAAACTTAGAACAAAATCAGTCATAAACCAAGAGAAAAACCCATTTTTGAATCTTCAATATTAATGGAAAAACATAAATATATTCATGCTCTAGGCAATAACCATAACCAAACCAACCTATCATTGAGCTCAAACACGTAAGAATCAAGCATAGGAATCACAAAATAACACTCAAACCCACTTTGTTCAACCAACCAAAAACATGCAACAATTTGAAGAAAAGAAAGAAGGAAGTTGTGGAAAGAATCCCCTACCTCAAGCTTGAATTTTCATCTCTTGATTTCCTTCTTCTTCCCTTCCTCTTTTCTCTTTCTCTTCTTTGTTCTCCTTGTTTTCTTTCTTCCATTTCTTTGTTTTCAACAACATAGCTGCGTGAGAGAGTGAGGAAATAAGTGAGAAAATCTCACTTTAAAAGGATCATTAAGGGTAATTTGGTCATTTTGTTGAACTTCGTATCTATTAAGAACACTTTGATATTACTAAATCAAGTTCCCTAACTTTCAACAACATTAGAATAAATCTTAGGATTTATCTAAATTCTTGTTTCATCATTTCTATACTTTTTCATATCTGTTACTCTATGATCCAATATTAAAACACTTATACAATGTCTTTAAAAATACAAAACTGACTCCGTTTGTCCTTAAAATTTAACTACATCCTCTTTCATACATTTGTGACCTAGAAATAAATTTTTCATATTTATTTAATTTAATTTAGTATTTATGTTGTTTTCTTGAGTTAAGTTGGTCATTTTGCACGTTCTGTGTTGCGACAAAGTGCCTAAATTTACTCAAAATGTCACAAAATTTAATGGACATGTTAAACAAGTATTATGGTACCTCTATGACGATATACAAGTCTAACATGCTAAAAAAAGGATGTTGCATTTCTCCCCTCCTTTTAAAAAAATTTTGTCCCCAAAATTTAGCTTTTCGTACTAAAAATTTGGAGAACCACATCAGTTACCTTTTATTATATCCATATCATCCATTTGAACCTTTAAATTCTTTTATTCTAATGAGAGTTACCTTGTAAAGAGTCGAAAGATTGAGCTTCCTCTTGCCTTCTTAAAGTATATACCCTTCCTAGAGCTTGTAATTTAGGATTGGGTATAACTTTCTGCCTCTGCTGACATCTGTAGATATAGTGCCCTAGTTGATCACACTCATAACACACCAAACAAGGTTTGTCACCATGTTGTCTTCTTCTAGACTTAGGGCATTCAGGCTCCACAGTATTTTGGCTCATTTCTATTTTGTGAATTACTGGGTGTAGAATCACATTCCTCATCCTCTTCGCTTATCATTTTCCTCTTTTGAAGATTCATGATAATCTGCTTAATGTGAAACTTTGATTCAGTAGTCTCTACAATTTTTACACTTCCTTACTACAGTCTAATTCTTTGCTTTGCCCATTGCTTTAAAAGTTTAATCAGATTAGGAATTTCCCTAATTTATTTATTTATTCTGAGTCTTTTCTTTCCATTACATTACAAGAGCACAATATTGCTAAATCTTCTAAGACGAACCTAATTCCATCCATGTGAATTCATGGTTTCTTCTTATCATGTATAATGTTGCAATTTTCATTCTAGTAATATACATCTTCAATAGTTTAAACTTTATAGTTACCAAGTCAATTTTGAGTGTTAAGGTCTTGAGAGAATGAGAAAAACCCTAGCCATATACTTGTCCATATTAGCTAACATGTAAGCATGCATGAATAAAGATCTAGCTTCAAACATTGTCTTATTTGACAAAATGTAAGATGTCCTCTCATCTTCAGAAGAATATGATTTCATTCTAACAAAATAACATTTCACAAAGAAGGTTATTGAGTCCTTCTTCTTTTCCAAACTTCCTTTAGAGAGCATCAACTTCTTGAACACTAGTCCTAAAATTCCTTACATTCCTTTTTTCAACAAATTTAACAACCAAAACGTTGTCATCACCTAGAGATTGATGTGAGTGTGTCCGTGTGTTATATAAAATAAGGCATTTAAACCTCAAGCTCCCATTTGAAGAAACATAACAGTGATATACATGTGGCTCATGAGAATCTCATTCAAAATATGATTGTCATTCCCTTCCACAGTTGATGTACCTTTAAAACTTGCAAATTCAACCAAGTGATGCCTCAAACCTACAACTTTCTATACTATTCTATTCGAGTTACCACTTGATCTCATTCAAAAAGAATACTATAGAAAAACAAGCTAAAAACTTCAAGATGAAAACTTTTATACTCTTTCAATTCTATACCAATTTCTTAATTTTATAGTATCTAGCGACACCATATCTTATGTAGAAAATAATTGCAACTCAAAAACAAATTCTGATGAATATTTCCATATTTATAAACATATCTTTACAATTATATAGTCAAAAAACATAACTCGATTTAGATCTTCGAAAGTTATGACCTTCAAAAATGTTTATCTCAAAATAGATTGAAAGATCATACTGCTCTCTGTCTTGATGAACAATCCTCCATGGGCAATCTTTCATATAACATCATGGTTTTACTACATGTATAACGTACCAACTAACCTATCAAACTCAGCTTACTTCCATATTACTTCCTACATTTCGTGCACTTCTGGTCCCATATTTCAACTTGAATTGGTTTTTCTTTATATTGTGGAAATTAAGATCTAACTTCAACATTTGACTTCCAATTAGTAATAGATTTACTCCTCTAAGCTTCAGTTAATCATGGAAATCTTGATCCCATTTGTAGAGGTGGATTGGCTTCCATCTTGACAAAAATCTTATTAATAACAATAACTCGTTCCCTCATAGCAATTACCACCATCTTAGTTCTCTTAAACATATTACAAGTACCATCTCTAGTGAACTATATAGCTCACCACTCAACTTCACTAAATCATAATTTCACTTCGAGCATCAGAATAAACTTATTACTATTCACCAAACTACTGCTTCATATTACCTTATAGACATACTACCTTACTTCAACTCAAGAATTCCACTTTCTTATCTTCTCGCTTATTCTTCAAGAAATATTTATCCAAAAAGGTCACTCTAAATCTCTTCCAATTCATGTATATACTGGTAGCTTCCATTAATCGTCTCAAACTCATTCACCAATACTCCACTTCTCCTTTCAACATAAAAGAAACGAATGACACCTTTTGTTCGTCTGGACAACTCATTACCTCGAATATCTTATTCCTTTCATTAGCCTTTCTTCAGCTTTTATTGAGTCGCGCTCACCTCGGAACGACAGAGGGTTCTGTTTTCTAACTTCTAAGAGATCACGGAAGTACTGACTCCTTACTATTACTATTTTCTCAACTAGTGGAATTGGTCTCCTTATCTTCACCATGCTATTGATAGCCTTAGTCTGCTCCCACATCGTTCTATTAGTAACTTCTATCTATTCTCTAGTGGTAATGCTCTGTTCTCTCATCGCTTTCATTAACAGTCTAATTATCTCAGACATATCATCATTATCCTCTCTGGAAACTTTCCTATTCTCCTGTATGAGGTATCATAATTTCTAGTTCACATAGAACATTACATATTGAGTTAGCCAGACTCAATATCATGTAACAATATGCTAATAATTATTAGCATCCAATCCTAAGGCTATCATGCAATTCTATTCATATATCTCACATTGAGATAAAATAATGCATGACACAGACAAAACATTTAAACATGTCCAAAAGCATAATCAGTACATTCCCCAGCTCAACAAGATGAACTGCTTTGATACCAAAATGTAACATCATAATTATAGATACTATAATATACTCTAAGTAAGTAGAATTAAGTATGCCACTTTTAAACTTAAAACATAAATACAAAACTTGTATAACAATTATTAATGAGTACATATACAGAGCCTTTAATAAAAAGTAAGAGAGCAAGACATTTACATATTTGGAAACTTGCTCTTTACTATTCATCTATCTGATATGTCTGAGATTACAAACTTCTACGCAACTAGCCATGAAGGCTTATATACAAAACCATAAATTTAAATACAAAACTAATTTAATTACATAAGATGTTGTACTAAATCTATGTCTTTTCGTCTGGTGCTTGCTTAGATCCTCCTCTAGATTTATCATGGAAACAAAAAACTGGGGTGAGAATTAATAATTCTCTGTAATACATTTAAAAAAAATGTCATCATAATAAATCCAGCTATTTCGGGGAAAAACACATTCTTTATTTAAAACTCAGCTTATATATATTTGTATAAGTTAGAGAGGTGACAATCTGTCAAATCTAGTTCTCTCTCTTCTCGAAACATAGGTTCAATTATTAACCTTTACAAAATCGTTGTACAATGAAATACATCATATATAACCAAATCAAGTTCTTTATTAACTTAAATCATTTACGTACTTAAACCAAATACCATATCTAATCATATAAAATACTCATCCTACCAATAATTCTTTATGCTTCAAGTTCCATATTCTAATGTGATACTCTTCATATCTCTTACTTCATAAATTACACACTTTGTCTATAATCATATTTCATTCCTTCTGGATACTTTCAAGTCAAGCTTCCACCTTGGTCCTTATTACTTTAATTCTAAAAATAGGATAATTGCCTATACAATTGTCATTTTATGCAATGCATTATGATGTATGATTATGCCTAATGAATACCCTAATGTATGCTTATGCAATGTTAGTAAAAACATTTTATTTTTAGGAAAACTCATGATGCTTGCATATTCCCTAGACAACCTTTGTTCCTTGTATTTCCTGTAACACCCTAATATAATTATGGTAAAATAATAAAAAATTTTCAAGATAAAACGTATCAAGTATGTCACTTCCTAAAAATGCAAAAAAAAAATCCATAACAACCTGTGTAGTTATTATAGAGAGTCACGAGGAAAGAAAAATGTTATATATATACATCACTGGCTCAAAAGCCACACTGTAATACATAAACTTTTACAAATTAAAAGCAAAGTAAATAAATACAAGCTAATAAATAAAGAAACGAAATAACTAAAACTAAGTCTTTTGCTTCTTCTTCTTGCCCTTTTCTTTGAAGGGTCTTGACCTAGATTTACATGGAAACACAGTGGGGTGAGAATTTACAAAATCCTTAGTATGAGTATACCAAAAACTAGCAGTTATTCATTCACATCGAATAGATAACTAAACACCACAAATTACATTTACAAAAGTTTAATGAGCCACTTCCCAACACTACTTAAATACATATATACTCTCTATGTAACAGAAAATACAACAATCAATGATATCTTACAATCGTCCATACAATCTTAAGATATCATCGAGTAAGCAAGACAACCACCCATACAATTATCAACAAATGCAATGCTTTATGTTATGATGTATAAATATGCTCACACAAAATAGTAATAATATGATTGTGCAATGCTAATGCAGATTTTAATTTTAGAAAACACTTGATACTTACTAAATTCCCGGAACCTGTAACACTCCGAAAATTGCTTGTTTTATAATAAATAGTCATTTCATAATATTTGTGATTTTTTAGAATTTTTGTGGATTTTTTCAGAAATGTTGATTATTTTAATATATTTCTCATTTTACGTGCGTGCTAAGCGGAGCTGAAAAAATAAAATATTTTTCCCAAGGCCGAAAAACCTTGGACTGTGGAAATGTCGACAGGGGATCTTATTAAACCTGAGGTAGACACAGTTTACAGAGTTTTTGTTTTTCGAGATTTTATCTAATAAATAAAATCATTGTACTATGAAATTATCCAATGGACAATAAATACTATTTTTATTAACTGTAACCTTTGTCCACTGGATAATAGCTTTAGTTGAGTGTTAGTAATCTTTTGTAGATAGCAGTTTAATGACATCACCAAAGATGACATCATGCATGTGACATCATCATTTGACTCTTGGAAAAGTGTTCCAAAACTTCCTAAAGAAGCTTTGTACAAAGCTTCCATGGGAAGCCTTGTTTTCTCTCTCCTCCCTCCCACGCTCCACAGCCATGAGGCCTTTTTGGAGCCAAAAATTTGCTTTTGCTTTATCACCTTTTCATTCATAATTTTCAAATCACCAAAAAGCTATCACTTTCTTCTCACTTCATATTTTTCTCTCAAGTTTCTCTCTTCCTTGCTTCCTCTCCCCCCATGGCAACCCTCACCATTTTCTCACCATGGAAGCTTGATTTCAAGCAACCATCTTGCTTGGATTCACTTCTTCCTTTGAAGACTCTCCTTCTTGTTGAAATCACCTACAAAGAACTCTACTTTCTTCTCTATTTTCTCACCATCCCCACAACCAAGATACCATTTTTGGCCCACCAAGCTTTTTCACTTAACCAACCTTATTTCCTACCTTTTCTCATCACC
Source organism: Ormosia emarginata (assembly GCA_029884605.1). NCBI lineage: Eukaryota > Viridiplantae > Streptophyta > Magnoliopsida > Fabales > Fabaceae > Ormosia > Ormosia emarginata. Next base: position 112,367 of record JAQQTP010000010.1, on the reverse strand, counting down.
TAGAACATTTTCTCTTTTGTGACAATCTCTTGAATCCACCATTTGTGTTTTCTTCCAAAGCTCTAAAGTTTGAGACTTTAAGGTAAAGTTCATGACTTTTCCACGTTTCCTTCTCATTTTCGTGATTCTTGATCTCTTAGGTGATCAAGGGTTCCTTTTATAAGCTTTGGTTGTGATTTTTGTGAGTTTGGATGTCCTAGGGTTTTTGTGTTGGTGGAGGACGAATTTCTAAAGGAAAAATGAGCTTGCTTTCTTGTGTTGTCTTCTATAGGTAAAAGGGAGATGATTCTCTTTAGCCTATCTTGGTGGTGAGGAAACGGTTTTAGTGGATTCCTTCCCCTCACGATAATAAGAGTACTGTTGTAACACCCTCGCTAGGGTATCACATTTCCAACTCCCGACTCATAATCTGAAAATCAATTCGTAAAAGGTTTGAGTTATGAAAATATGGGTTTCAAAATTTCTTCTTTACTAAAACGTAAATTTACTGAAAATATTAGGTAATATTGAAAATCATATTTCAACTATTCATTATGCAATATTGACACCAATTAATATTTCACAATTTAAAGAGAAATATAAAACTAACAGACTTTTTTTTTTAACAGTAGCAAACCCCATGACGGGTCCTACTTAATAGCATGGTAATAACGTTAAAACTTAACATACTTATTCTGTTGTGTATCCACCTTGTTGCATCAGACATCTGTTCTACATCTGTTCTTTGTCAACACTGCACACCTTCGAGTTATGAATGTCCACTCCTTATTGTTGTCACCAATCTCAAAGTATCCATCACCTGTTATGTCTAAGACAACTCGATCCTTCTATTATTTGATTTTAACAGTACAGACACAACAAAACAAGATAACAAAGAGGTGAGATCACCTACACCAGTACCAACATGGCAGCACAGAGATAACATAAACAACATATCATACAGATATATCATACCAGAATTCCAATAATGCACTCAACATTAATCAACTATCATCATCATACCATTAACATTATTATCATCACACAATAATCACAATAATGTCATCAACATGATTATCATCATCATCATCCAAGTATTCAAAACAATTGTCATAGCCAATATTCCTCAATTAATATATCACACAGATATAAATGTTCAGATTATGCATGTACACAAGACTCGATTTCCTACTCCATGGAGCTAAAACTCAAGTCGGAGAAATGATCGAAAAGACCTGCCGGTACCATGTGCCTCAGACCACGTGCTTTAATTCTCATTTTAATTTTTGCACATCTAGCACATACACGACAGTCTTTATCAGATCTTGATTAAGAATAGTGTCTCGGTCAGGATCATCGGTGTGTTGCATCGGTCTAACCTATGGGAAGAAGCGCGTCCAACCACCCGTGTAGGCAACCCGCACCCCGATGCCCCCAAGGTCAACAAGTGACTTACACATGCATATCGCACCCACTCAAGAGGTGTGTTTCTCTTAGGCAATCAACTATATTCAGTCCTCATCGGACCATTCCAATGCATGTATAATGCACCAAAAACCAATCACAGGTATAATACCAATCACAGGTATATCTCATAATTTCTCAGATATAGTTTATACAATGCATGAATATATCAGTGCAAGTCCAACCACAAGGGCCATTCTTTTCAAATTCGTTTGTTAAATTAAATCATATACCTCAACACACACACACACACACACACACACACACATATATATATATATATATATATATATATATATATATATATATATATATATATATATATATATCCAATGCATCTAAAATGCACCACGTGCCAATAACAGGCAAAACTCGTTGTTTTCACAAACAGTGTATGGACACTGGTTCAACAGTAATCGTACTGTATTTTTCAATAACAAAATCATCTTATCATGTTTTCATAGTTATAAAACACTGTTGTCATGTTTTCACAAAATTGCGCAATATTCCCGTTACGTTTTCACAATTCCACAACACTTCTGTTGCGTTTTCAAAATATCGTAACACTTTTGTTATGTTTTTAAAATTCCAAAACATTTTTATTACGTTTTCATAATACCGTAACATTACTGTTACGTTTACAAAATTTTGTAACATTTCTGTTACGTTTTCAAAATACCGCAACTCTTTTGTTGCACTTTTAAACCACGTACAAATTTTTAAACGTTTTTCTCAATTGCGTAAAAATATACGTTTCTCAAATCGCATAGTATTTTTCTACTGTTTCAAAATCGCGTAACTTAAAAATCATTCTTTTACGTCACGTAAATCATTTTCTATCATTCTCAAAATATTTAAAACACTTTCCCATCACATAGTGATTTTTCAATAGTAATTCAAATTACATAAAATATTTTAATGTAATTCAAATCGCATAGAAATATTTCAACGTATTTAAAATCGCGTAGAAATATTGTATCTTGTATTTCTAAACACTTAGAAATATTTTATCAGTATTTCAAACCACGTGACTTTAAAATTACATTTTTAAGATACGTACATAATTTTTTTTGACAATTTCATTACAGAAAATATTTCTCAACCTTCAAATATTCCTTTTTCAACTTTTCTTAAAATAAAATAACTTTATACTTCATGTAATATATTTTCTTACTCAAGAAAATATTTTTTCACATTTCTTTACTCAAGAAATCCTTTTCCAAAATATAATTCATAAAATCACTTTTCCATTGATATAAATCAATGTTTCAAAACTTAACATTTTCTAACGTACTTTCAAAACTCAAAAATAAGTTATACGTTAGTAACTCTTCAAATCACCATTACATTCTCCATTTTTCTCAAATCACTTCCAAAATTATTCTTCAAAATAAATTAGAGTTCAAACATGTTCAACCTCTCTTTGTCTTTCGTTTACAAAATTCTCTCAAGTGATAACAACACTCTGATTCCCTTTCCAAATTCCTTGTATTAAATCAAGTTACGTTTTCACTTTGAAAATCACTTTGTTCATAAAAATCAAGACATTACAAGCCTTTAAAAAAACGTGGACATGACTATTGAAACCATCAAATATTTTTCCTTTTAAATTGATATGGTTTTACACAAACAAAACCATTAAAAATTTTGTTTTCAAAACTGAAATACCAATGGTTATAAAACCAAACCCATTTGTTCAAATTCATTTTTACTTTCTTTACAATTTTTTTTCACTTTCTTTGCAAATCCTTAAAATCAACGTTTGCCCGTTTCATTCAGAACTCATGTTTAGAAAAACAATTAGGATCTTGTTACACAAAATAAATCAAGAAAAATCCTTCAAAACTATGTTCTTGTTCTCTTGAAAAACATACCCTTTGTTTAATTTCCATACTCTTCAAATCAATACAATTTTATTCTTCCATGAAAATATTAATTTGTAAACACCTATGTTGAGGTGTCTTGACTGAAATTCACTAAGTTCTACGGACCCAAAAATCAATTCCCTTGTTCTTGAAAATTTTCAACATGAACCCTAATCAAGGGCATCAAAACTGTAGCTCTTCCTTGGCCATTGGGACTAAAATTAATTTTCTTTCCATCATCAAATCATGGCATACACATACATACACAATATATATTTATATCAAAAACATGCCGTATTATCATCATGCATATTATAAGCATACCATCAAAATCATAAACTCATGCAAAGCATATTAAGCATAGACAATTAATCAAAGCTCATAAACACATATAAATTATTACATGACCATGGATATGAATCCTCACATGGATTCAACATCCATCAAATATAAGACCATCTCTCACCACCATGCTTGGTTGGTGAGATGGATCTCCCTCTTACCTCTTGAAGATCCTCAAAAGCTCCTTGTTTTGCTTCTTTTTCCAAGTCCTTCACCACCAAGGGCTTCTCAAATACAAAATAAAATACATAGAAATTAGTATACTAAGCTTGATTAAGAGAACCATGGATGTGCATCATGGTCAGAACCTTGAAAATCAAAAGAAAAGTGAAGAGTAACAAACTTCACCATTAAAGCTTCAATCTTTAGCTTGAAGAACAAGGTTGAAGATAGATGATTTAGAGAAAATATTCAACATGAAAGTTGCTTAGACTATCATGTAGATTCAAGATCTATGGTTGGATGAAATTAAAAGAGATTGGATGGTGGTTTTGGGTGTCTTGGCCGAACCATGCTAGAAGGAGAAGGAGAGAAATTTTTCTAAGAGTTTTGCTTGAAGGAAAGTTCAAGAATGATGAATAGAAAGACAATTATGATACAAATAATAGAAACAAAAAATTCTTGGTCTTCTTTGGAGTGCATGGCCGTAGATCATATGGAGAGAAAGAAGAGAATATATTTTGATAAGTCTTGCTTTTGGAAAATCAATGAATGATGAAGATTGATCAAGATAGGTAATTAATGGTCTTCAAACTTTTTCTTTGGCCTAAACTCAAAATTGTCTCCTCCTTCCTATGCATTCTCCAAAGCCGTCCCCCCCTCCATGCTTCTTCAAAATGTGACTAATTTCACAAGTCACCATCTTAAGCATTCTAGCCATTGATTAATTCAATGGTTAGGATTTTAGGTAGACTTTTGATTTTAGAACACTTAATCTAGGCCATTGGATCTTTCTCCTTTAAATTCTATCCATTAGATGTGTCTCCAAAATTAAGGGTTAAGATTACTCTTTCTTACTTTTAATCCAAGGGTCATAATTAGTCTTTGCTATCTTTTAAGACTAAATCTCCACCATAGATTAAATTAACATCCAATGGTTATAAATGGTCCTTGTTACTTTACAAGACCAAATCTCCACCCTTGATTAATTCTTCATCCAATGGTCATAAATGGTCCTTGTTACTTTACAAGACCAACTCTCCACCCTTGATCACTTCTAAATCCAATGGTTGTAAATGGTCATAGTCACTTTATATGACCAAATCTCTACCCTTGATTTAATCTCCATCTAATGGTTATAAATGATCTTATTCACTTTTAAGATCAAATCTCCACCGTTGATTAAATCAAGTTCAAGTCTCCATCATTAATTAAATCAATGGTGGACATCCAAACCACCAATGTTGACTTAAACAATATAATTTCTATTTTTATATGCTAAAACCCCACAAAATCATATTTACTGTATTTTTTTATCGTCCGATAAATTAAATACAGTACCAAACACAGTACAAGAAAATTTCTAAAACTGTTTCCGGATTTAGGTTTAGTAAGATCCTCTGTCTCCGTCTAAACAGTACAAATTTTTCTATGCGTAAAAATTTTTTCACTTTGCGGGACCCACCTGGGTCTACGTATAGCCACCTGGGCCCACATACACCCCCTGGGCCCACAAACAGAAAAAAAAATTCATAATCATCCACAAAAATCATAAAAATTAGAAAACACACAAATATCAAATCAGATTACGTAAAATAATTACCAAATGGTAAAAATTAAATTACGTAAAATTTTTCTCGGCACGAAAATTTTTATTTTCCTGACACGGAGTAAATCACTCAGAATGATCAAATACGCTGACGGAATAAACAAAATAATTTTACATTAATACGAAAATTACTAAGCGAAAAAAATTACTTAACCTCAAAATTACTGTTTAAGAGATAGGAAATTTGGGATGTTACAACTGCTGCTACTCCCATACCAGTAATCTTGACCATAATAGTATAAATATTTTGAGAATTTAGATCCAACACCACATTCTTAAGTTACATGGTTGTGCACACCATTTAAGGTCACAATATATAGGAATAGCAAGATTAAAAGCATGCAAAAGTATTTTCAAATCACTTGAATTAATCACAAGATCCTCACAACCGTATGAAAAAGCAATACTAGTACATGTGAACCTTAGCCTAACTTATCCAACAAAGTAGCAAGAACCATGTCACTAGCACTCTTACATCTAGAACCTTATATCATCATTTCACAAGTGATTTCAAATTTAACCTCATGTTGAAAAAAGTCCTAGGTACTCCCTATGGCATTCCACTTCTCAAGGATGCCTAAGGTTTCTCAACTCTTCATATATGCTAGGTGGTTACTCTCTCCAAGAAATACCTCTATTAGTGCCTTAACACACTTAAGAAAGCATATAAGGGTGATCCCAACACTTAGGAAATTCTAAAACATCAAGAACTCATCTCTTGAAAATCCGGGGACTCAATCCTCGGCGCAGCCTCTCTCACGCCACTGCATGCTGTAACATCCCCGATAACATGTTATGCTTGTAAAGGGTTATTGATGTAGCCTAATACTAGTTTAACATGCCTGTAAAGTTTCATGACAAACTGAGTTAGTTTAGGCACTTTACCGCAACACAGAATGTGGAAAATAACCTAAAATGACCCAGAAAATGACATAAATTACCTAGATAAGTGAAATAATTATGGATGAGTTATTTGTAAGTCATAAATGAGTTAAGAAAGTTGTAGTTAAAATTTGAAGGTAAACTGATTTCGTTTGGTATTTTTAAGCACATCGAGTATGTGTTTTGATACCGAATGAACTCAGAGCAGATATAGAAAATTAAGGAAATTATGAAATAAATATTAAGGTAAATATTAGAATTTATTTTAATACTTATGGAGGTTAGAAAATTTGAAACAATAAAATCAAAGTATTCCTAGAAAATAAGAGTTTTGTAAAAGAACAAAAATGCCCTTAAGTTACTCACTTTAAAAGTGAGATTTCTCATCTCTCTTTCGTCTCCCTCATGTGTTTTTCACGCTGAAACAGAACCAGAAATGTAGGGCAAAAATAGGGGTGAAATGGAAGGGGGAAATAGAGGAGAAAATGGAGGAAAAAGGAAGAGAATCAAAGACCAAGTTAAAGACTTGAGATAGGGGGTTTGAGTTCCTAGTTTTATCCTTTTCTTTCTTTGATTTTCTGCACATTTTGGGCTGCATGAATAGTGTATTTTAATGGGGTTTAGTGATTTTTATGCTTGGTTTTTATGCCTAAAAATTCAAGAATGATTTAGTTTAATTATTAGTAAAATTGAAAACATGATTGTATGCTTGATTTTTTATGAGATTCAAGGAATGAAAAGTGGGGTTTTTTTTAGTTTCTTGGTTAGTGTTTAATCCGAATTTGAGTAATTAAATGTGTGTTAATAAGTTGCAAGGTGATTATGTTGTTGGAAATTATTTGAAAACATGACAAAAATGGAGAAAAATTGAAGTAGGAGGAGGAGGAACAACAACAATGTGCTGCTATTGCTGCTAAATAGCAACAATGTGCTGCTACTGTATGATGAACAATAGCATCATGCTACTGGTCATGCTATTAGGATTTTGTTACAACAAAGAATGAAGAAGAAAATATGGAAATTAATGCAAAGTATTGCTATTTTACACCATATAAATGACTATAAGTATGAAAAGTTTCATGGAGAGTATATATAAAGATTAAAAGTTGTGATTAAGAATTGTGATGATGAATGTTGAAAATAAGATGAATGCATAATATTTGATATATGAGTTTACAATTAAAGATCCAAAGTTGTGATTAAGAATTTAGAGGGAATAATAATGAAGTGAATGTTTAGTATTTGATGTATAAGCAATTTGAAGTTGCATAAGGTTTTATGTATGGTAAAGAATTAGAGTGAGTAAATTATATTGTTTTAACTTTGATTAGCATGATTTGCTTGTTCTTAAAAATGAGAAGTTCCTTTAAGGGAAAAATATCTAAAAGTATAATCAAGAGATTTACTCACTTGAAAGTCAAAGTAATGCATAATAGGTAATGTATGAACCTATTGTATTAGGGTACTTATGATATGAATTATTATAAGTACTTTGTATGGAATGAATGATATCTATGAATGAAGGAATGCATAGTGAGATATGCATAGTGATGAAGTATATTAAGCAATGAATGTCAAATTATTGATTGAAGCAAAATGAGATAGTGGGAGCCTAAGAATCCGAGTAATTCTTTATATGATTAGAATTAAATTGATTAGTATGTTCTTCATGCTTTACTTTCTTTAAATGTGAAGTTTTCACTTTCACTTAGATAAATGTGATTCTTGTGATGTGTCATGAGTAATTTGAAAGTTATGAAAGTGAGCATGAGTGACTCATAAAAATATGTATTTTTCATGAGTTCATTTATAATGTATTAAATGTTAAATTGAAAAGGATTCATAGAATTGATGTATAAAAGAAAAGAAATGGATTACTTATGTTATGATTCATTGTATTTGTTTTGTATGGGATCAATGAAAAATGTGAATGATGTTTGAAGGTATGTTGAAATATGTTCTTTAAAGAATGTTATTGATTAGTATGGTATTGAGAAGCGTATTAATGTAAAGAAAATGGTAAATTGAGGTTAAAAGAGTAGAGTTGCTCCCTCTCTACAATGAATCATAAGAATTAAGATTTTGCTTCCCTATTGTGCAAGAAAATGTGAAAGTGTGCTAAGTAATGGCTTTTCACAACTTTGCATGTTTTTGGTTTTCAAACTTGTTATTTGATGTTTCCATGTATTGTAAATTTATGGCTTAGACAAAAAGGCTCCAAGTGAGTTAAAAATGTTTGGTAGTGCAAGGAACAAAGGGCGTCCTGCATACCCAGAAAACAATACAAGGAACAAAAAGGTTTCTTGAAACAAAAAAGCTTCCTGGAAATAATCAAATAACATGTGTTTTCTAAAAATAAAATCTTTTCAAATAATCATTACATGAGCATACTTTAGGATTCTCATTAGGCATAATCATATATCATCATACATTGCATAAAATTGACAATTGTATAGGCAATTGTCTTGTTCTTATTAAATAAGGAGATTAAGGATAAAAGTTACTTAGAAAAGGTTGAGAATAATATTTAAAGTACTTGTTGTTTGAATTGATTATTATGTAATAAATTATTTTATAAATGAATGAAATGTCTGTTTTGGGAAGGGAAATGACTGAGTTTTGACTTATGCTACCTTTCTAAATGATTAAGTACAAATTGTATTTTACCCCAAAGTAGCTGGATTTACCGTGATGTCACGATTTAAAATTTTACTACTGAGAACTATTAATTTTCACCCTAGATATTTTTATGTTTTCCGTGATAAATCCAGAGATGGATTCAAGCAAGCGTAGAGCAAAGGGAGGAAGACTTATTTAGATTCATAATGTAATTAATTATTTTAACTTTGTATTTATATTAATGGTTTTGTAACTTAAATTATTATGATTAAATCTTTGTATGTTTTGTAATCTTAAACATATCAAATAGATTTATAGTAAAGAGCAAGTTTCTTGAGGTGTAAAACATCTTGCTCTTTTACTTTAGTAAAGACTATATATATTTACTCATTTAATAGACATTGAACAAGTTATAATTTATAGTTACGTTAAGAAGTAACATACTAATTCTGTTTACTTAGTATAATTAGAGTATGCTACGGTATATAGAATTAAGGTGTTACACGTGCAGGGTTGCCATTTTTTAGCTCACGCCCCAGCATTCCAATGTCACATCGCAACATGTTGCTATCAGGTTCACTCATGCTTTGGCGTGGACTCCTTCATGCCACGACGCGAGGTGTATTTTTGCAGAATTTTGTAGAAAACCAACAACCAGGTACTATTCCATTAGAACAATTCACGAGATTCAGCCACTCCAAAACAATTTGTAGGTGATTTTAAGTCCCTAATCAGTTCACTAACATATATGAATCATCAATCACCAAATCAAATCACTAACTTTGGATCCAAGGACAAAATCACTCATCCAAGACCTAACTTCTCACTTTGTGCATCAAGAGTCCAAATGAAGAGTTCTAAGTTTCTATATCAAACTCATATCATGAACAAGTTATAAACAACCATTGAAAATACCTTCAAGTAAGAAAACACTCAAAACACTTCAAAATCCCATTTTTGACCTACCAAATCTCACTTGGCATAATAGATGAAGATGAGAAAAAGAGAAGTTAATAAACTCAAAACCCCTAACTCTTGCAGCTAAGATGGCTAATAAATCACAAGCTTGCCTTTCCCCTTCGATTCCTTCTTCTTTCTCTCTTCTTCCCCCTTTGTTTCCTTTTCTTTGCTTTACTTGCTTCCTTTATTTTCTGATGGAGTTTGTTTGTCCTTTTCTAGGCCGCAAGTGCACGGCTCGCACAAGTAATAAAGTAGTGAATAGTGTAACACCCCTTGATTTAATAACTACGACACAATCATCATTATGCCACAGTTAATAAATTTAGGTGTGCTACAACTCAAATTCAAGTTTCCAAATTTAATCATTGTGCATATATAGAAAATATGAACCATGAATGAAGATATATGTATAATATGCTACTCTAACATCTTCTTTCAAAAGACATTACATAATATATATATATATATATATATATATATATATATATATATATATATATATATATATATATATATATATATATATATATATATAGAGAGAGAGAGAGAGAGAGAGAGAGCATAGTTCATCAATTACATACAAAAACCTAAAACTGACATTACAAAAAGAAACATAAATATATCTACCAAATGAAAACTCGATCTAGCCCAAGTGCAAACACCTGGAGAGAAATGTCTTGCACTCGATCCTCCTTGGGATCCTCGCCAACATCCCTAATATACAAAGGCTCTATTTGGGACATGGTTCTACAAACAGGAGTCCGAGTAGACATCACCACAGACTCCTCTCTAGGGATGCAATGTAGATCACCCCACAGCTCTCGCATGGGCATGAAAAACTCCAGCCACACATGCAGGTCAAAAGAAAACACAGAGGGATCATGACAACCCCACGCCAGAGGCACAATCATGTCTCTGTGGTAGATGCAGTGATCCATGCTCACGTTGATGTGCCAGCAGTCTGGACCTCCATGAAATGTCAGCCTGACATAACCCAAAAACCCACGTAGATGTGATGCCATCTCCGAACAGGGCGCTAATTAAAATCAGGCCAAAAGCTAAAAATTCGTGTACTTCCCCCTCCTCAACGACATCTTCAGAGGAGGATTTAAATAAATAGAATAGCAGAAATACAGAAAAAAGGTGAGACATCCTATATTCAGTACCAATTATGGCAGTAAAGAAACAGAATGGCACAAGACGCCCACTTAGCATAACAAGAATAATAATAAGCATCAAGATCCGCATAGTAAACAACTTAACAAATCTAGGCAGTTATAACATCAATAAAACAACAGTTTCATCATCATATGAATAAATGCCAAATAATATGTTGACTCACTATGCACGTGCACATGGTACCAAAATCCAACATTCGACACTAAAAATATTACTCCATGGAGTTAGACATAAACATCGGAGAGAATGATCAGGGAGACATACCAGTATTTCGTCAGCCTAAAATCAAGTGCTTTCCAGAAAATCAATAAATCAAGTGCTTTCCAGAAAATCAATAATTTGCGTAACAAGGCTTTATACAACGGCATTCTCACAAGATCGCGATAAAGGACAGTGTCTCGATCCGAATCATCAGTGTGCTTGCATCGGTCTATCCCACGGCTCAGAGGAGCTACCAACTGTCCATTTGTGGGACACCCACACCCCGACGCCCCCAAGGTCAATGATATGACCTACATTAGTCTATTCGCACCCGCACTAAGGTGTGATTCAATCTCCTAGGCATATAGCCTTACAACAGAGTCCACCGGACTTTCACAATACATGATGACTCAATGCATATCCATGTATATTTAACAATAATATACTTTCTCATAACATGCCACAATTTGGCCAAGTTAAACATCAACAATTTCTTGGTCCCACTCATGGACCCATAACAGCATATCATCAAATTATCAAATGTGATAATACACTTTTTAAGGTTTATTATGAAGTTTCACTTTAATTTAACATTTCTTATGAAATCTTTCTCTAGAGGAATTCTCTTAAAATTCTCATTAAATCTTTATTTCTCTTTATTAGTCAAGTTCTTTACTTTAAGTTAATCATAATCACTTAGAAAATTATTCTAAGGTTCTCCAAGTCTCACACACTCTCTTGTTCTTTACTTAAGTCCAAAATTGTTCTAAGTTATAAGATAAAGTCTTATTCTTTATTCTTCCCATTTTATGAACTTCCAATAAATTTCTAATTTTCTAATTAACTGAGTCTCCACTTTAACATTACATTTTTGGCATTTTCACCCTAAGAGGTCGTGAGCCTCAAGGGAAATAGGGTTTGAAATTTTCATTGTTCCATTAATTATTATTCACTTGATTAGTTATCTTTCCAACTTGTTACAAATTTTTAACCATGAACACCCTATTGAAGGGGTTATGGTCATGAGCTGAATCAAGGAGAGCAAGGAACCCTTGCTTCCAATTCATACTTTCAATCCATTAAAACCAATCCAAGATCATCAACATACACAAATACAATTAATAAAACCACATATGAGAAAATTAATACAAAGATCATTAGAAAAGCCATATAACCAAGAGAGCAACCTTAACATGGGTTTCTCAAAATCAACACACAAACAAGCTTCCCACTACCAATATAGGTTGAAGTGGATAGTCTCCCTCTTACCTATAGAAGACAACACAAGAAAGCAAGATTCTTGATCCATTTGTTGCAATTTTCGTCCTCCACCTTCAAGAGAACCCTAAGGTGAGCAAACTTACAATCTTTACTCAAACCATGAAAAGAGGAGTCCTTGGTCATATAGGTGACCAAGAAAAATGAAAAAGAGAAGAAAAGAAAAGAAAGTCAAGAACTTTACCTTATAGCTTCAAGTTTGGATCTTGAAGAAAATGATGAAGATGGAAGCTTTTTTTTTTTGGTAGATTCCAACTAGAAAGAGGTTTAGAATGTGAGGAGTTCAAGAAAATGTGGTTACTTTAAATCTTTGTAAGCATGGAGGCATCAATGGAGGGTGTGGCCGTGTGGTGTGGAGAGGGAAGAGAAGAGAGAAAATGGATGAGAGAAAATGAGAGAGAAAGGAAAAAGGTAGAGAGATAAAGTGATAGTAACCTTTTTGAAAATGAAAGAATGCCTTAAGTGGAAAAAGATGACCACTTTGGTCTTCCAAATCCCCCCAAAACCGTGGAGCTTCACCAAGGAGAGAGGGAAAAGCTTTCTCAACAAGCTAATAGGAAAGTGCTAGGAAACTTCCTCCAAAGCTTCTTCAAGAAGTCAAAAACTCACATTTTGAAAGGTCAATGGTGATATCATGGTGATGTTGTAACACCCTAAACTTTTGGGTGAATTACCGTTGTATCCCGAATGTACTGTTTGATGTTTTTCAACTTTAGGATAAATGACCGTTATGTCTTTTTTGTACTGTTTGTTATTTTTCTGTATGAAATATTATTTTATTTTACTGTCTGTTATTTTATTTGAAATTTTTGTGTGATTTACTCCGGGACAGGAAAATAATATTTTTTAGGCCGAGGAAATCTTAATTTAATTATTCGGAGCTGAGGGATCTTACTAAACCAAATTCTGAATGATACGGTTAGTAATCTTTTAATTTTTAGGATTTAACTGTGCAATAAAATAATTTTATATTATTATAATATTATTTTATTAGTCAGTACAAATAAGCGGTGATGGACTCAGAAATGTTTTGTGAGACCCACATTTAGTAAAAACTTAATAGGATTAGTAGCTTAATTAAGTATCATTAGAGGTGGAACATTCAAGAGCATGTGACTAAGCATGTGACAAGGCTTAATTAGTGACAAGGCTTAATGACAAGGCCTAGTGACTAGGCTTAGATTAACCAATGAGAGCTAAGCTTGGTGATTAAGTTTTAATCCTCACCATTGATCATTTCTAAGGCTTGGATGGAGCCAACCAAATGGACACCTCCTTGTGCATTGAAGTCTACGGCTATTCACTCTTGGAAGGCCATTCTTCACTTGATTTTCTAACACTTTCTCTCTTCTCTCTCTTCCAAAAATACCAAACTCCATTGTTGTTTTCTTGAAGGTCCATTCGTCCAAACACCATTCCTCACCATCCATCCACCTAAAATTTTATCTAACCAACTTTTCTAAACCTAAACACAATTCTAAGAACATCTCTAGTTGAGAGTTCTTGCAAAATCCTTCATCTTGGGCTTGAAAACCTACTTGAGAGATTTTACCTAGAAGGTGAAACTCTTTGTTTTTCATTTCTAAATTCATTTTCAAAGTTCTAAGCCATGATTGATCTATGGTTTAAGCTTTCTTCCATGTTAATAACTTGTAGAATTTTGTTTAAGCTTTATAGGTGACTTTGGAGGGTGAAAACTGAAACCCTAGAAAGGAGTGAAAGAGTGTTTATCTTCATTTAAGGTAAGAGGAAGACTTAAATCTTATCATCCTTGGGTGGTGGTAAGAAGCTGGAAATTGTTTGTGATTGTAGAATCCATAAGGATTCATTTGTGTGCTTGTTATTAGCTTTCCTATTTGTGATTTGTATTAATTTGCATGTCTACAAGCTTTGAAATATTGTATGTGTTAGTAGATGCATGTGTAAATATTAGGATGTGAACAATATGTCAAGGATTGCATGAGTGTTCCAAAGAACACACCACCAAGGCTTACGACCTCAACCAAAAAGGAGAACCAAAATGTTCTTATCAATTTTCTAAGAGTGATCCTTCAGAGGGTTAGATATTTGTGATGTGTACTTGGGCGCGTCTGCGTTTGTATATATTGACCTTTTACTGTTTTGTTTACTGTTTTAGTTTACATATGGATAGTTGTAAATTATTTGTATAACCTATAATAAAACCATATGTATATTATGTGACAATAGTTTGTTTATCTTATGCTCTCTGTTATTTTATTTCGTAATATTTTATTTAACAGGAAAAATTTTATAATCGGTACTACTATGTAATAAATGTTTTACAACTTGGGTATATTTTATTTATCTTTCTTTTATTTTATTTATAAATATGACATCCCCACAAGGGTGTTACAGATGTCACTAAAGTGAACATTCTAGAACACTTATATTTTACTACAAGCTATTATCCAATAGACAAAAGTTACAGTTAACAGAAGTCAGTATTCATTATCCAACGGATAATAAATTGTACAACGATTTTTATTTATCATATAAAAATCTTGAAAAATGTAAACTTCGTAAATTGTGCCTGGCCTAGGGTTTAGTAAGATCCCTTGTCGATGATTCCACAGTTCAAGGTTTACTAGTCTCGAAGAAAATATTTCATTTTCCTGGCTCCGCTCAGCGCGTACATAAAATGAGGAATATATTAAAATATTTAATATTTTCAGAAAAAATCACAAATATTATAAAATGACTGTTTATAATGAAATTAACAATTTTCAGGGTGTTACAAATAGGATATCGTTCACACGAGGTCAATTCCAATGCTAAATATCAACCAATAACTTAATGTTATTTAAGAACATTCAAATTATAAAGGGTTGTGTAAGTTAACTAAAAGACTTAAATGCAGTAAACCGGAATTAAATATATTGATTAGAGAATAGGGAATTCTTCTTCACCCTCTACTTCAACCAAGGATATGCAATTCTCTTAAGCAACATAAATGAGACGGGATTTGATAGCTTGAGAAACTAACTTAGTTAAAAGCCTATGTCTAGGTCATTTAACCATGCTTCATTTAACTAATTCACTATGTTTCCATAAGATCTAGCGCAAATTCTACTCATTACGAATGATTCTCAATAACAACTATGCATGACAAATAGGTATATGTTTATCCCATTAGCTAATTAACTCATCCTACCAATTGAATGAAATTAAACATACATTAACCATATCCTTAATCTCAAATCTAAATCCCTATGTCTAAATCAATAGATTTAATCCCATCACATTAAATGTTGGTCAAACACTCAAGAGCATTAAGAGAAATATGATTAAACAAACCCAAATCATCTATATAAACTCAAAGGGTTACAAAATCATTAATATTCATAGAAAGATCCAAAGAAATCCCTATACACAGCTTAGCTACTCATGAGCATTTGATCGATAAATGACAGTGGCAAATGATCCTTTCTGGTCGCAGTGTTCAGCTTCCTGTAGTCCATGCATATGCGCCACCCTGTTATTGTCTTGGTAGGAATTAAGTCATTGTTTTCATTGGCAACAACTGTCATTCCACCCCTTTTGGGCACATATTGAACAGGGCTCACCCATTTACTATTAGAGATTGGGTATATGATACCCCCATCTAAGCACTTGATGATCTCTTTCTTGACCACCTCTTTCAAAATAGGGTTGAGACACCTCTGATACTCAATGATTGGCTTGGCATTAACTTCTATCAAGATTTTATACATGCATATTGTAGGACTAATGCCTTTTATGTCTGCAATCATCCACCCCAGAGCTTTCTTGTACTCTATGAGTACTATCAATAACTTTGATTCTTATTCTTTCGATAAAAATGAAGAAATGATAACAGGCAAAGTAGAAGCTTCCCCTAAGTATTAATACCTTAAATGATCAAGCAATGGTTTCAGTTCCAACTTAGGTAGGGTGACTATGGAGGGTTGGAAAATGGGCTTATTAGTGGATATATTCAGCGGCTCAAAACTTCGTTTCCTGCAATACTTGGTAGAGGAATCAAACAACATTATGCATTTTGTAACATCGTAATTCTGAAAACCTAGTATATCTGTCGAAAACTATATTAGTTATGTTATAACTAACCTATAATATTCAACTAATCCATAAATTATTCATATAAAGAATTTATTATGGAGAGCCTTATAAAAACTAAACTTCAACATATACATGTACAACTTTACCGAAATTATACAATTGATCTATATATATAACTTTTTACAAGTTCAAAATAATATACATATAATGTATAAACTAAAACTGAAGGATCAAAACATTAAACTACTCTTCATCTTCTTCTGCTCTGTGCTTGGAAAGAACTTCTACCTGGATTTACATGGACACCCGGGGTGAGACTTAAATATTCTCAGTAGTAATGTACTAATACTAGCAGTTATAATATCTATATTTAATATGTATAACTCATAAACATTAAATATAACTACAAATAGCAAATAAACTATTATTCAACAGATCTTGTAATTAAAGCTGAAAACAATACTTAAATTACTATTTAGTATTTGAGGAACAATTATATTTCTTACTTTTTGTAATGTTCCCAGATAAACATAACTTGAACAATTTCATACAAAGGATAAGACAACCCGCCCATACAACTGCCTAAAAATGCAATGGATAAGACAACTGCCCATACAGCTACCTAGAAATGCATATGTTATGATATGATGTATGGATATGATGCAATGTGTAACACCCTACTGGGGATGTCACATTTCTGAATAATTATAATAGACATTACCCAAGTTATAAAATGTTTGGTATATATATAATAATATGAGTTGTAATTTTTTTTCTTTTTATACATTATATCATTAGAGAAACTAGACAGTATATGAAATAAAACAAAACTATTAAATATACACCATAATATACATAGGATTTTGTCTTAAGTATACAAATAATTTACACACTACAAATATTTAATAAAGCAGTAAAATGTTTGATATCACACTAAATACAACTAGCCCAAGTATACATCTAGCAATTCTAATCCTCTTCCGATGGATTGTCCGATGACAGAAATCCCAGATGTCTTGCAGCTCTACGGACAGGAGTTCGTGTTGTTGATACACTACTAAGCTCACTGGGGGCATGAAAACGTCCTCCCCAATAACGCCTAATAGTCAAAGGCATCTCTAGATGTAAATAAAAAGTAGTAGTAAACATCGGTGCTCCATCAAATTCCCTACGAAGGGACACAGTCAGACATCCCACATAAACAACTGAACATCTGTCAGCTCGCAGACGCCAGGCCTCAAAGCCTCCATGAAACTCAAGTCTCATAAACCCCAAAAACTCAGACCAAACCATAACCACTAAATTAATCCAAATGGTAAGGATGATCTAGAGGCTCGTCTTCCTCAAATTGTTCGCTCGGTTGCTCCTCCTCCGGATACTGATAATCTAAAGGCTGCTCCAACTTTGTATATAACTTCTTTTCCTTCAAAATTTGGAGAACTATACTGAGATGTTCAGTATGCTCTTCCTGATTTTGAGAATAGATCAGAATGTCATTGATAAACACAATAACAAATCTGTCTAGGTATGGACGAAAAATCTTGTTCATGTAATCCATGAATATAGTAGGAACATTCGTCACTCCAAACGGCATCACTTGATACTCATAATGCCTATAACGAGTTTGAAAAGCTGTCTTAGGTATATCCTTTACCTTGACACGAATTTGATGATAACCTGATCGCAGATCTATCTTAGAGAAAACAGTTGCTCCTTTCAATTAGTCCATCAAATCATCAATCCTTGGAAATGGATACTTATTCTTTATTGTGACCTTGTTCAGCTGACGATAGTCCACACAAAGACGAGAAGTTCTGTCTTTCTTCTTGACTAGCAGCACTAGTGCTCCCCACACCGAAACACTCGGTCTCACAAATTGTTTTTCCAACAACTCCTCCAATTGCTTCTTTAGCTCTACTAGCTCTGACGGTGACATCTAATATGGTGCAATCAAAATAGGACTTGCTCCAGGTACTAGATCGATAGAAAATTCTATCTCTCTCTCCGATGGTAAACTGGGTATCTCATTGGGAAAAACCTCGAGAAACTCATTAATGACAGGAATAGCATTCATATCTTTTTCAATCTTGACTTCCAAAGAAGATAGTAGCATGTATCCTTGAGCTCCATCCCTTAACAATGATTTGACTTTGACGGTAGCTAAAAATCCAAAATTCTCATCTTTAGGAAAAATTATGGTTTTACTGGCACAGTCTAATAGGATCTGGTTAGAAGATAACCAATCCATTCCTAATATTATATCTATTTCAACAAGAGGTAAGCAAATTCAATTGACATAAAATACTCGATCATTTATGGTTATAGGACAGTTCAAACATACTTTAGATGTAACAATAGGCTTGGCAGTTGGTGTAGAAACAATCAATTGAAAACTCAGAGAAGACACAGGTAATTTCAACCAATCCACACAGTCATATGCAATAAATGAATGCGTTGCACCCGAATCATATAGTACAATCAAAAGATTACCTTCAATGACACCTTCTCCTTGAATAAGATCTTCAGACTGGGAAGCTTTAGCTCCGGTCATAGTGTATACTCGCCCTCCAAATCGTGGCTAAGTAGCATGAACATTACTCACAGTTGGCTTCCTTTCTGGTTGATTGCAATGCCTAGAAACATGTCCAAGTTTTCTGCAGTTGAAGCAGATTGTCCCCTTGATTGAACAATCTCTAGATCTATAGCCACTCTTTCCACATTTAAAACACTTTGGCGTAAACGCCACATTTTGACCAGTTCTGTTGCCACTAGAACTTCCCCCAAAAGATGGACGTTGGGGCTGACTTCCTGGTGGTCTCAAATATGGTTTGTGTTGAAGCCTGCTATTGTTGTTGTTGCCTCCTCTTTGGAACCTAGTCAGTCCAAAGTTACGATTTCTTGGATATCTTGACGACTCCAGTTCCTCGAGTCGTCGACATGTATCCATCAAAGCAGAAAACTCATTCATCCTTATGGGTAGCACTCCTCGTTTCAACTCTACCCTCATCCCTTCCTCAAACTTGCGGCATTTCCATGCCTCATCAGGTTGAATTTCAAAATACCTCGAGAACTGTGACAAGCTCTCGAATTTAGCAGCATACTCACCAATGGTCATATTGTCTTGACGTAAACCAAAAAATTCCATTTCCTTGGTATGTTAGGCACTAGCAGGAAAATACTTCTCCAGAAATACCTCACAAAATACTTCCTAAGTAATTTCAGTTCTCTCAGCTTGCAGCATTTGCCGAGTTCCTCTCCACTAGTTCTCACCATCTCCTCTCAACATAAAAGCAGCACATGTTACCTTCTAATCACCGGCACACCCCATTCCTTCAAATATCCTTTCTAAGTCTTGGATCCAAAGACTAGCCTTCTAAGGATCAAATTCACCCCTAAACTGTGGTGGATTGTTACGCCTAAACTCAGACAAGTTTAAAGTGTCAGCAGTCGCATCTTACTGTTGGGCTGCTCATTGATTTTGTTGGGTAATTACCTCCGCCATGCGCTACATAGCCTCAGCAACTGCAGTCATCGAATCAACATTGTCTTCCACGTTAGCAAGCGTTCTTCTGCCGCTAGACATCTTTTTCTTCAATTAAACAAACAAGACAAAGCAAAGTTAGATGTAACCTCTCGGAAACAAATCATAGAGAATCACACAACACAAGCAAAAATAGACCCAACCACAACCCCAAAAGACTCTAACTTGGGCTCTGATACTAACTAATGTAACACCCTACTGGGGATGTCACATTTCTAAATAATTATAATAGACATTACCCAAGTTATAAAACGTTTGGTATATATATGATAATATGAGTTGTAAATTTTTTCCTTTTGTACATTATATATCATTAGAGAAACTAGACAGTATATGAAATAAAATAAAACTATTAAATACACACCATAATATACATACTATTTTGTCTTAAGTATACAAATAATTTACACATTACAAATATTTAATAAAGTAGTAAAATGTTTGATATCACACTAAATACAACTAGCCCAAGTATATATCTAGGAATTCTAATCCTCCTCCGATGGATCGTGGGATGACAGAAATTCTAGATATCTTGCAGCTCTATGGACAGGAGTCCATGCTGTCGATACACTACTAAGCTCACTGGGGGCATGAAAACGTCCTCCCCAATAATGCCTAATAGTCAAAGGCATCTCTAGATGTAAATAAAAAGTAGTAATAAACATCGGTGCTCCATCAAATTCCCTACGAAGGGACACAGTCAGACGTCTCACATAAACAATCAAACATCTGTCAGCTCGCAGACGCCAGGCCTTAGAGCCTCCATGAAACTCAAGTCTCACAAACCCCAAAAACTCAGGCAAAGCCATAACCACTAAATCAATCCAAATGGTAAGGATGATTTAGAGGCTCGCCTTCCTCAAACTGTTCGCTCGGTTGCTGCTCCTCCGGATACTGACAATCTAAAGGCTGCTCCTCTTCCTCTTCCTCTTCCTCAAACTCTTTATGAAATATAAATAATAATACAGAAAATACATACAAAGAGGTGAAACAATCTACATCATTACCAATATGGTAGTACAGAAAACAACAGTACAAACAGATATCATAATTAATATAATAATCCATATCATCACATTATACATAATATCTCAAATTACTATAAACAAACACATCATGATGCAGACAATATATGCAAATGTACACAGACTCATTCCTACTCCATGGAGCTAAACACAAACATCAGAGAGAATGATTTGAAAGACCTGTCCATACATCAGGCTGCCCCAGCCAAATATTACATAGTCAAACGTCATGTAAACAGTACACAGTCAAAACATCATGCACAACAGGCATTGTACTAGACAGTCTCTAGAAGATCTTGATTAAGAATAGTGTTTGTCGAGATCGCTAGTGCGTTGCCCGTTACCACAGCCTAGAGGAGCTACCAACTGTCCACATGTGAAATTCTCTGCACACTAACGCCTCCAAGTTCACTCATTGAACCACACTACGCCCATCACACCCCTAACACGGTGTAATTCATCTCGTCAGCCAATCGCCAATTTCAACCAAATTGACACATCTCTCAATGCATGTATACGAACCATAATTACACAAATATCCTTATTAACAATATTTCCAAATATAATGAACCATAATCACATAAATACCCTTATTATTAATATTTTGTAATATAATGAATCATAATTACATAACTACCCTCATTATCAATATAATGAACCATAATTACATAAATACCCTTATTATTAATATTTTCCAAATACAGTACGTCTCCACTTGATAGTACTACTTCTCAACATATCCAGGTCCACCACTTTAGCCCGACAGTAAACTTACTTTTCCTTTTAGTCGCATAAAGATTTTATCGTGTTTTCACAATCACATCACTTTTTTTAAATGTTTGCAAATTGCGTAAATATTTTTTTGACATTTTTTTAAAATCGCGTAATCTTTTTCATTTTTCAATTGCGTAAAATTTTTAAATTGTTTTCTCAATTGCGTAGCTTAAAAATCTTCATTTTAAATACGCGTAAGCTATTTCTAGTATTTTTCAACTATGTAAATATTTTCTCTACGTTCTAAATTATATTTTTAGACTTTCTCCATTATTTGTTCATTTTTAATTAATTTTGACAGCATTTCGTCTAGAAAATCCATTAAGTGATTTTTCCTACGTTTTCCTTTAAAAATTACCTCTTTTAGTCATAACCATTATTTATACCTTGAAACTTGCTAACGCGCTTCAAAACCCAAAGGATGAGCTTTACGCTAGTATTTCTTAAGTGTTCAATCATTTCTCATTCATACTTAATTTCTCTAATTAAATTCCTAATGAAAGTTCATTTATTTTATTCTCCAAAAATCTATTGAAATTGAGTTCTCTTTGAATTAATTACTTAATCTACACTTGGAAAATAATTTTGGATCAAAGGTATATTAAGTGGCATGTTGGCCGAAATTTAACATATCTTTTATAAATCATCTTTAAATTATTTTCCATCCACTAAGTCATTATAAAATTTATTTATTCAACCAAGTTAATTAATTCATGCTTTAGAAAATTGATTGAGAACATTTTGGTTCTCTTTTTATTGGTGAAGCCATGAGCTTCCTTGTGTTCTTTGGAACACTCATGCAAATCCTCACATGTTATTCACATCCTACAATATTTATCATGCATCTATAAAACACATACCATATATTTTAAAGCTATAGACATGCTTGCACACATAATCAATCACAAATAGAAAAGACATTAAACAACCAAGTGAATGAATCCTTATGGATACTTCACCACAAATACATCTATTTTCTCACCACCACACAAGGTTGATGAGATTAAATCTCCTTCTTACCTATAAGGAAGACAAAACCTTCTTGGATTTCCTCTTATGGATTTCGTGTGACTCCCAAAGAAACCCTAACAAACTCAAACAATTTTAACAAGTTATAACTATTGTTGAAAAAGATAAACCATGGTTTAGAACTTCAAGAATCAAGTTAGAAATAAGAAACAATGATTTTTACCTCTTAAGAAAGAAACTTCAAGGTGGGTTTCCAAGCTTCAAATGATTTTTTTTGAAGAAACTTTCAAGATGAAAGATGTTTAGTGTAACATCCCAACTTTTGGAAAAATATTTCGAATGTTCTGTTTGCTGTTTTTCAAACATTTGGGTGAAAGACCGTTGTGTCCCTATTTTACTGTTTCTTGTTTTCTGCATGGTTTATAAATACGTTTTTACAGGCTAAGATTTTATTTGGTCGTTTTACGTAATTTGTTTCGAGACCGTAAAATAAAAGTTTTGTCAAGCTACTGTTTTAATTTTTCTGTGTGATATACAGATATATTTTACTGTCTGTAATTTTATTTGAACGTTTTGGATGATTTGCTTCGTCGTGGGGAAAAATGAAAAAATGACCATTACGTCCCGAATGTACTGTTTTTAATTTTTCTATATGTTACAGTGTTTAATATTACTGTCTGTGATTTTATTTGGACTTTTTGTGTGATTTGCTCCGGGACAGGAAAATAATATTTTTTCGGGCCGGGGAAATCTTATTTAATTATTCAGAACTGGGGGATCTTACTAAACCCGATTCTGAATGATACTGTTGTTAATCTTTTAATTTTTAGAATTTAACTGTCAAATAAAATAATTTTGTATTATTATAATATTATTTTATTAGTCAGTATAATTAAATGACAGTGGACCTGGAAATGTTTTGTGGGACCCACGTTTAGATAAAACAGTTAGTTTAGTAGCTTAATTAAACCTCATTAGTGATGGAACATTCAAGAACATAGTGACTAAGCTTAATGACTAGGCTTAATTAGTGACTAAGCATGGTGACTAGGTTAAGTGACAAGGCTAGAATGAACCAATGAGAGCAAAGCTTGGTGAACAAGGCTTAATCCTCACCATTGATCCATTCTAAGGCTAGGATGGAGCCAACCTAATGGACACCTTGCATGGCTTGAAGTCTACGGCCATTTAGCTTTTGGAAGACCAAAGTTCACTTCATTTTCATGCAATTTCTCTCTTCTCTCTCTTCCAAGAACACCAACCTCCATTGTTGTTTTTCTTTCAAGCTATTCGGCCAAACACCCTAGCTCACTATCCAACCACTCAAAATTTTATCCAACCAAGTTTTCTAAACCTAAACATAATTCTAAGAACATCTCTAGTTGAGAGTTCTTGCAAAATCCTTCATTTGAAGCTTGAAAACCTACTTGGGAGATTTTACTTAGAAGGTGAAATTTCTTGTTTTCCATTTCTAAACTGTTTTTTCAAAGTTCTAAGCCATGATTTATCCATGTTTTAAGCTTTCTTTTATGGTTAATAACTTGTAGAATTTTGTTTAAGCTTGTTAGGTGATTTGGTGGAGAAAACCGAAACCCTAGGAAAGGTGTGAAAGCATATTTGTCTTCATTTAAGGTAAGAGGAAGACTTAATCTTATCATCCTTGGGTGGTGGTAAGAAGATGGAGATTTGTTTGTGATTGTAGAATCCTTATGGATTCATTTGTGTGTTTGTTAATAGCTTTCCTATTTGATGTTTGTATAAATTTGTATGTCTACAAGCTTTGATAATATTGTATGTGTTAGAAATGCATGATAATTTATAGGATGTGAACAACATGCCAAGGATTGCATGAGTGTTCCAAAGAACACACCAATGAGGCTCACGACCATTAACCAAAATGGAGAACCAAAATGTTCTCATCTTTTTTTTAAAGTGTGATTTAATTAACCTAGGAAAATTAATGAGATATAAAATTGTTTAGATTAAGGAAAATGAATTTAGAGATCAAATAGCACAAGTATATGTTTCGGCCAACATGCCAAACGAAGTATCCATGATTTCTAAAGTCAATTCCAAACTAGTTTCAATCAAAGAGATGTAATATATGTTAAGAGGAAATTTTTTACAATGAGTTTTGAAGAAACAAATTGATTAGAATTAAGTTTAAGAAATTAAAACTAATGATTTTATTATTAGAAATGAAATACAGTAACTTTTGTAAATTCCTAACATATGGCTCATCTTATATTTTGAAGCATGTTAGTGGTTTTCAAAAGGGTTAAATTACACGGTTAAAAATTAAGTAAACAGAATTTTTACGGAAAAATTAGGAAACCATTATTATAATTTTCTAAACAAAATACTGTAAATTTTTATTAAAAACAGACAAGTAAGATAGAAAAGATGTCCAAAAGACAGTATACGGTATGAAAAATTATTCTACATAGTTCAAAAGTACTAAATATTATTTCTGTTTATTTAAACAGTAATTTTTAAGGAATTCAGATAAGAAAATAATTTAAAAATCTTACGCGATTGAGAAAACGTTTGAAAAACAGTACGCGATTTTAAAAACAGCAAAATATATTTACGCGATTTAAAAACATTTGTAAAAGCGATGAGATTTTGAAAACGTGATAAAATTTTTACGCGATTGATAAAAATAGTAAGTTTTTACTGACAGGCCAAAGTGGTGGACCCGGACAGATGGTGAAACAGTATTGCCAGGTGGGTGCGTACTGTCTTTATATGCGATTTGCCAGTGAGGGCATATTCGTAATTTTTGCCAGTGAGGGCATATTCATAATTTTTGCCAGTGAGGGCATTTTCGTAATTTTTGCTAGTGAGGGCATATGGTGAAACAGTATTGCTAGGTGGGTGCGTACTGTATGTATATGCGATTTGCCAGTGAGGGCATTATCGTAATTTTTGCCAGTGAGGGCATATCTGGAATTTTTATCATGCATTGAGTCATGCCAGTTTTGGTGGATTGATTGACGAGGTGAATAACATCGTGTTGTCGGTGTGATAAGATTATTGTTGTTCAAATTTGAATGGACTTAGAGACATTAGTGTACATAATCCCATATGTGGACAGTTGGTCGCTCCTCTAGGCCGTGGTAACTGGTAACACACTAATGGACTCGACACGCACTATACTTAATCAAGATCTTGTGAAATCTATTAGTGCAAGCCTGTAGTGACACGACGTATGACAGTGTGCTACACCACTATGCTATTTCAGTGGGCTATAGACGCAACGTGTGACAGCGCAATAGTTATGGGCGGTCAACGGTACTAATAGATTTTGCGGGTCATTCACTCTGATATCTGTATTTTTTTAGCTCCATGGAGTAGGGTTGCGTCATATCTCATATAATTATGATTTATACATTTTAAGGTTATTATTTACTCTATTTTATCTATCTGTATTATTTTTATTTATCTATACCATGATTTATTTGTGCTATTTTGTCTATCTGTATCACTATATGTTGTTACATTTCGTTCTGTGTTACATTACATCTGAGTTATTACGTATTTCATTTATGTTATTGTAGTATACTATATTGTATGAATTGTTATACCTGTTGTATTGTCGTTTTCTTATTTACCATGTTTGTGGTGATATAGGTTGTCTTACCTCTTTCTTGTATGTGTTATTTGTATATTTTAAATTATGTGTTAAAGAGTTTGAGGAAGAGGAACACCCTCTTGAGTGTGTGTATCTTGAAGAAGAGGAGGAGCAGCAAGCCGAAGATCAGTGCGAAGATCAAGAACCATTCGATCATCCATATCCATTGGATTGATTGCTTGAGTATGGCGGTGCCAGGATTTCTGGGTTTTGTACGACTCGAGTTTCATGGTGGATCGACAGCCTGGCGTCTGCGTGAAGACAGAGACTCGGTGACTTACGTGGGATAGTTGACTGTGTCCCTACGTAATGAGTTTGATGGAGAACCAGTCATGACGACTATGGTGTTTTTGCATTTGGAGTTGCCATTATCTCTTAGGCGTTATTGGGGTGGTATGTTCACTGCGCCTAGTGAGATTAGCAGCGTATCGACTGTGCGGTCTCGTTTCCGCCGAGAATCGAGGCATCCTGGATATTTATCTTCTGATGATCTTCCTGAGAGTGATCCTTCAGAGGTTTAAATATTTATAATGTGTACTTGGACGCATCTGTGTTTGTATTTATAGACTGTTATTGCTTTTTGGTTACTGTTTCAGTTTAAATATTTTAGTTGTAAATTATTTGTATAACTTATGACTAAAACCCTATGTATATTATGTGTGATGTTATTCTGTTGATTTCGTGTTTTCGCGTTATTTTATTTAATAATATTCTATTTAACAGGAAGAATTTTACAACCCGTATAATTATGTAACCAATGTTTTACAACTTGGGTAGATTTTATTTTTCTTTCTTTTTTTTTTTTAAATGTGACATCCCCACAAGGGTGTTACATTAGTTGGTATCAGAGCCCAAGTTAGAGTCTTTTGGGGTTGTGGTTGGGTCTGTTTTGTTTGTGCTGTGTGATTCTCTGTGATTTACTTCCGAAAGGATGTATCTGACTTTGTTTTGTTCTGTTTGAAGAAAGAAGATGTCTGGTAGAGGTAGAGGACGTGCGAACATGAATCGTGATGTGGACCCAATGATTGCTACTGCTGAAGCTATGCAGCGGATGGCTGAAGTAATTACTCAGCAAAATCTGAGAGCAGCTCAACAGCAAGATGCTACTGCTGATGCCCTAAATTTATCTGAATTTAGGCGTAATAATCCGCCACAGTTTAGAGGCGAGGTTGATCCGGAGAAAGCAAGTCAATGGATACAAGACTTGGAGAGAATCTTTGAAGGAATGAGATGCTCTGATGAGAAGAAAGTGACTTATGCAGCCTTTATGCTGAGGGGAGATGGTGAACATTGGTGGAGAGGAACCCGTTGATTATTGTTAGCTGAGGGAGTAGAAATTACATGGGAGGTATTTTCTAATGCTTTTCTGGAGAAGTATTTTCCTGCGAGTGCTAGGCATGCCAAGGAAATGGAGTTTCTTGGTTTACGTCAGGGTAATATGACTGTGAATGAGTATGCTACAAAATTTGAGAGTTTGTCTCAATTCTCAGATTATGCTCAAACTCGACCAGATGATGGGTGGAGATGTCGAAAGTTTGAGGCAGGGTTAAGAGTGGAACTGAAGCGAGGAGTGATATCCTTGAGAATGAATCAGTTTCATGCTTTAGTTGATACGTGTGCACGACTCGAGGAGTTGGAGCCGTCACGAGATCAGAGGAACCGTAACTTTGGGCCAACCAGGTTTCAGAGAGGTGGTGGTAGTAATACTAATCGGTTTCAGCATAAGCCGTATTCTAGACCACTAGGGAATCAATCTCAACGACCACCAGTTGGGGGAAGTGCAAGTGGTAGTGGAGCTGGACAAAGAGTGGCGTTTACACCAACATGTTTTAAGTGTGGAAAGAAAGGCCATCTTTCTAGTGAATGCCCTATCAAAGGAACAGTTTGTTTTAATTGCAAACAGCCTGGACATATATCTAGGGATTGTACTCAGCCAGAGAGAAAGCCAGCTATGAGAAATGTTCGTGCTACTCAGCCAAGGTCAGGAAGTATTCAACCGAGATCTGGAGGGCGAGTATATACTATGACTGGAACGGAGATTTCTCAATCTGATGATCTTATTCAGGGAGAAGGAGCTATTGAAGGTAATCTTCTAATTGTGTTATATGACTCTGGTGTTAGCCATGGAAACCATCACCCAAGAGGGGGGGTGAATTGGGTGATTACAAATTTTAAAACACCTTTGAGAAATTAAATATTTTGAATAACTCAATTAATAAATGCAGCGGAATAAGTTTAACAAAGGTGCAACTATTATAGATTTCACAAATACTACTTGGGCTATAGGATAAATCAAGTAAATAAACTAGATATCAAATTCAACTCAAGCATATATAATTAAGGCACAAATGTAAAGAGATAGAGTTGAGAAGATCAAACACAAGATTTATCCTGGTTTAGCCACCAATCCACTTGTAGCCTATGTCCAGTCCCCAAGCTTAACTTGAGATTTTCTTCACTATCTCCTAGACTTCACAGGTGCTAGGAAAACCTAAATAAGAGTACTCCTCACACTTTGGGATACCTCACCGTTGTGCTAGAGCCTGCAATTCTTCAAGCTTCACAGGTGCTTGATGACCTTTACAAACTTGAGCACTCAACTCCTTGGGATGCCTCACCCTTGAGCTTGAGTCTTTTCAAACAAAGGGATGCCTCACCCTTTACAATTTGGAGGGATACCTCACCCTCTCTTACAAAGCAATTAAGGTTGATAGAATGCAACTCTCACAAGAGTAGATATACAACTTGAAGAACAAAGTATGAATGATAAGAAACTCTCTCAAGAGTGGCTAATACAACTTGAAGAACTATGGGTATCAAGGATTCACACTTTAAAGCTCAAAATATGATTTTGATGATTCAAGGATCAAGTATAGTGTTCTTGTGTTTCTTAGGATGTAAATACTTCAAATATCACTTATATATAGAGCCCAAATGATAAAATAGCCGTTGGTAGTGTTTAGAAATGATTTTTTATGAAAACTAGCCGTTTATAGCCGTTAGAAACGTTTCTGGGCACTTGGTAATCGATTACACACTTCTGGTAATCGATTACAGGGCTTCTGTCAACGTTGTAATCGATTACAGGATTTGTGTAATCGATTACAGCATTTCTGGTTTCGAAAGCTGACTTTAAAAGGTCATAACTTCTTCATTTCTTATCCGATTAAAGCAAATGACCAGTCATTGGAAAGATCTTTGAGTCTATTTTCAAATGAAACAAGTTTCACAACAAAACTCAAAGTATTTTGAAAGTTATGATCAAAAGAGTGACTAAAGGTCAGCTTTTCAAAACTCAAACTTGATTGTTTTTGAAAACTGACTTTAAATGGTCATAACTTCTTCATTTCTTATCCGTTTAAAGCAAATGACCACTCATTGGAAAGATATTTGAGTCTATTTTCATATGAAATAAGTTTCATAACAAAACTGAAAGTATTTTGAAAGTTATGATCAAAATAGTAACCAAATGTCAGTTTTACAAAACACAAACTTGGCTATTTTTCAAAGGTTTGAACTACCATCATGACTAACTTTTCAAAAATAGTTTGTTGGCATTTAAAACATGTAAGAAACACTTTTAAAGATGTTGAAACATATTTGAGCTTAGTATGATTCCTTTTGACCTTTACACAAGATCTAAGTCCTATAAGCTATTCTTGTAGAACCTTGGGACTTGATCTTTTGCCATATCAATTCTTGATGTAATCCAAGCTTTCACAAATTTCTTCTCTTCAAATCTTGTAAATTGCTTGGAACATCTTTATCATTCTTATTCTTCTTGAGTTGAGCATAGTTGTGATCTTTTGTTTTCTTGTTGCAATGCTCATTCTTGATACTTGGACTATCCTACAAAGTATTGCTCACTTAAAACAAGCATAGTTAGTCCAAATTCATAACTTAATATCTTAATATGCATGATTCATAAATGTATAACTCTAGTTAGTCTAACATGCATATAAGAATGTTGTATATATCTCATTGCATGATTATTAAGTGAAGTATAACTAAATAAAGTACATAATCATGCATGATCCAATATATCTCTTTTAAGCACATATATGAAACATGATCAATATTCTTTTGTGATGCATTTGTCATCTATCAAGCACATCTATTAAGCATAAGCATCATTCTTTTTGTCTTGTATTTCAAATCATCAAAACTTAACATATTAAACCATTGAGGCAAACCTATTTCCACAATCTCCCCCTTTTTGATGATGACAAATCACTAAAGAAAAATATGCAATACAGAAGAATAGATATTCATGTAAGCATTTCAAACAATAAAAACATATTTTTCTTTCCAATTTTCACTCCCCTTATTTGACATCAACAAAAAGGCTTAGGAAGAAAAGATAATATTTTCACTCCCATTATAGATAAAACTCGTGTTGTCAAAAAGAGTAAGATCATCAAAACCAAAAGCTTCTTCAAGTTATTCAAAACATAATTGTCTCCCTTTATTTGATTCTACACATGATTCAAGAATAGACAGATGAAACAAGTATGTTTTCAAGATATAAAAGATCATTCATGCAAAGCTTGTCATATTTTAGTACATCAACATTTAGCACATGATAAATAAGTACCACTTGATATCACTTGTTAGGAGTTGCAAAATATCCATGTAAAGTCATGGAATTGAGGTTTTCAAATGAAAGATCATACAACTTCTCACATATCAAGCATGTCTCAATGAAAGAATAAAAAGATATGAGGTTTAAGAATGTTTACCTTCTTTCATTGATAGAGGGAAAGACAATAAGAGATTATCTTTGTTGACATGTTGATAGTATTAACAATAAAACACTTTATGTCAAGTAAGGATGTAAGCCAAGAGATATAAGCAATAATTTAAGAACTAGGCTCCCCCTCAAAATATGTATATTATCAAAATATCAAACATAATAGTTTAACATAGTTATGCATATGTTCTTAGTCAATAATGATATGGAAGAAGGATATGTAAGATAAGCTCCCCCTTATTGAAGCACAAGATAGATAAATGGAAATATGCATGCCAAGATCATGCAAGCATATTACCATAAAATGTCATATTCTTAATCCATCAATCAAAAACCTTTTTAAAACTTCTCCCCCTTTCAAAAAGAATTTTGTAAGAACACATTATATTTTTAAAAGCAATTTACAAGGGTAGAGAGATTTTATATTAAAACCACATATTCTTTTCAAGACAAGAGCATGATTCTCATAGGTGTTATACTACAAAGAAACCATAAATCAAGAGAATCATTGATATCAAACATTCATCATGATGAAATATGCTATAGGGATCAAAGTATGTATAGAACTAATATCATCCACCCTATATGCAATGACAAAAATTAGCAAGTTAATATCCAATTAGGCACTTTGTCAATGCTAAGCATACTTCTCATGTATGGAAAGCATCTAATCATTTAAGATCAATTTATCAACAAGTATCATACAATCCATAACATATAGAATACCATAATAGCTTAGGGATAGAGATACTTATTGAGAGAGTGATGTTTCTTTAGAATGTTCTTCATTTATTTGTCCTTTGAGTTTGAGCTTTCTTCCATTGTGTATTCCATTCCATTTCACTTGAAGAAAGTCTTCTTATGTTCTTCTTCCTT
Source organism: Ormosia emarginata (assembly GCA_029884605.1). Classification (NCBI taxonomy): domain Eukaryota; kingdom Viridiplantae; phylum Streptophyta; class Magnoliopsida; order Fabales; family Fabaceae; genus Ormosia; species Ormosia emarginata. The sequence goes on along the minus strand of JAQQTP010000010.1, from coordinate 80,202 downwards.
CAACATTTCTCATTTATCCACATATGTTTAACATTTCAATATTTGATGACTATATTTCAAAAGTTCTCTAAAACATGGGTTAGCATCAAATATCATTTAAACTTATTTACAAGCATAATTTAGGTTGATATACAATGTAAAACATGTACCACATTATCAACCATGCAATGTTAGGTCTTACAAGAATAAGGGAAGAACATATGCACTTGAATCCAAAAGCTTAGTTTAAGCATTTTCAAAGCAAGATTCAAGTTTGTCAAGAAAGACATGATCATCATCAAAACATATATAATCATTTTAGGGCAAACAATGATCATGTAAGGCATGTAAAAACAACTCTCTATTTCTCCAAATATCACATGATATTCAATTTAAAGCATAGAAGAGGATAAGAGATTGATGTCACCAAAAGTGTATTCTTTGAGTTTTTGTAGGTGATTCCAACTTCCATGCCTCAAGGCTCCTTGAGAATGTTGTGGTTCTCCATGCCATTCTTTTTATATTTTCATCATTCTTGGAGGACTTGGACCATTTCAAATTTTTCCAACCTCAAGTGACATAGTTGTATTTCACTTCAATGCATGCTTGAGTAAATAGTCACCCTACAACACAATTCAAAGAACTTTCTTTGGTATCCACCAATTTTGGATCCATAGAGGTTAGTCATTATACCAAACTTATGAGCAAATAAGCATTAAAAATAAATAAATTAGTTCACAAAGGTAAAAGATATTTCATTTCATTGATCATTAAGCATATACCAAGAGAAAATGTGAGTAACAAAATAAATATGGCTTTTTGCGCACTGAAACTCATTTTTAAAGCCTGTGTAATCGATTACAATGTGTGTGTAATCGATTACCAGTCCTCTGGAATCCATATAATCGATTACATGTTTGGTGTAATCGATTACCAACTTTCTGGGAACCTTGTAATCGATTACATAGTATGTGTAATCGATTACAGGCTCTCTGACTTTGCTTGGAATGCTTGGCAGAGCCTCTGTAATCGATTACAAGCTTGCTGAATTCAATTTTTGCACTTCAAACAATAAAGAACAGAATTCAAAGGTTTCAAATTAGTTCCAAAACTTCCCAAAACAATTCCAAACATCATGTAAGCATAAAAATTGGCCAGTTCTTGATCCAAAACACACGTTTATGCAAAAAATGCAAATTATGCAGAAGATTGTAACTTTATGCAAGAAAAAGTTATGATTTTTAGCAAGAGTTAGATTTATGATTTATCCAATATGTCAAGTTCTAAGATGTTTTCATCAAATGTGTTATTTCAAACAAGAAGTGAACTTATCTAGCATATTATCATGTATAGAGATATATAGAAAATTTAAAGCATAGAAAGCATCCATAGTCATAGAATACCCTATTATCAAGAAATATGCAAGGTAGTGAGTAAAGGGTGTAACAAGAATATAATCATGTGGTATATATAATATTCAAATTTTACCAAGTACACATGATTCAATTAATCACTTAAGGCCTGCAAGAAATATACCTCAAATTCATTGAGTTTACAAGTGAATGTGCATAAGAGGTAGCAACTTTTGATACCTTGGCCTTGGTAATCAAGGAAATTCTTTTCCTTACCCATTCCTTCCCTTTAGGTGTTTTGAACTTTGCAAGTTTCACATTTTGTACTTGAGAAGCTTTGGTTGAAGACATCTTCCTTCGTTGACCAAAACTTCTACCAATGGGCTTTGGAAGTATTCTTCTTGATGATTCCTCTTTCTTTTGATCAATTAGTCCATCCTTTTGAGAAACTTTCTGCATAATTGAGACACTAGGAGGACATTTTGGTACCCATTCCATCTTGGGTCCTTGAATGTTAGTACTAGTACCTTTAAGACTTTTCGGAACCCAAACTAAGTTATTTCTCATATAAAGATTTCTTCTATAATTGCACAAATGAGAAATATGTCCTAGATGACCACAAAAATTACAAACAATTGAATTTAATGATGACTTGGTCCTTTGAAGATCATTTTTGAAAAACATAAGCCTTTTGTTGTTTTTACTTTTTAAATTGTTTTTGCCATAAGCCTTGCTTGAATTTTCATGTGGAATAACATTAATTTTATTCTCATCATCAAGCATAGAATGTAAACAATTAGAATCATTAGCTTTGACAAATTCGAAAGATAAGTCCTCAACTTGATTTTCTAAATCAATGCACTTTTCATAAGAAGTTGAAGTTTCACATTTCAACGGCATTTCCCCATCAAGAAAAGCATATTCATTTTTCAAAGACTCAATTTCATTTTCAATAGAGGAAATATTTTCCAAACAAGATAAATTTTTCTTTTCTAAATTCAACAAACCATCATTCAATTCATCATATGCACATTGTAGCTTATCATAGTAAGGACTATAATCTAGTTTAGCATTATTTACCTCAAAGTCCTTTTGAGCCATATAGGAAATAGTCTCAATCTCTAGCATACTTGGCTCTTCCTCATTGTTGTCCATCAAGGATTCAAGAACATCTTCTTGAGGATATTTTTCATGATAAGCTTCCTTCAATGACTTTTGCTCTTCTTGCATTCTATATACAACTTTATGCACAAAATCATTGTTAGCAAGATAAATAGCATCAAGAGCATCCCATATATCTTTAGCATTAGAGCAACTCTTAATTCTAGTATAAGCATCATCATTCAAACTATTTCTCAATATTTGCATTGCTCTAATGTTCAAGGAAAAGCATTTCTTGTCATAAGCATTCAAATCTTGTTTTGGTTTAGGAAAAAATCCATCAAGCACAACATCCCACAAATCAAGATCAATAGATTGCATATACAATTCTATTCTAGCTTTCCAATAAACAAAATGCACACCATCAAAGAATGGTGGTTTATCAATTTCAAAACCTTCCATTTTGAAAAGCTTTTTAATGGTTGTCAACAAATAAGGATCTTTAACTCTAAGCGGTTAAGCTTTCACCAGAGCACGAAGCTCTGATACCACTTGTTAGCCATGGCAACCATCACCCAAGAGGGGGGGTGAATTGGGTGATTACAAATTTTAAAACACCTTTGAGAAATTAAATATTTTGAATAACTCAATTAATAAATGCAGCGGAATAAGTTTAACAAAGGTGCAACTATTATAGATTTCACAAATACTACTTGGGCTATAGGATAAATCAAGTAAATAAACTAGATATCAAATTCAACTCAAGCATATATAATTAAGGCACAAATGTAAAGAGATAGAGTTGAGAAGATCAAATACAAGATTTATCCTGGTTCAGCCACCAATCCACTTGTAGCCTACGTCCAGTCCCCAAGCTTAACTTGAGATTTTTTTCACTATCTCCTAGACTTCACAGGTGCTAGGAAAACCTAAATAAGAGTACTCCTCACACTTTGGGATACCTCACCCTTGTGCTAGAGCCTCCAATTCTTCAAGCTTCACAGGTGCTTGATGACCTTTACAAACTTGAGCACTCAACTCCTTGGGATGCCTCACCCTTGAGCTTGAGTCTCTTCAAACAAAGGGATGCCTCACCCTTTACAATTTGGAGGGATACCTCACCCTCTCTTACAAAGCAATTAAGGTTGATAGAATGCAACTCTCACAAGAGTAGATATACAACTTGAAGAACAAAGTATGAATGATAAGAAACTCTCTCAAGAGTGGCTAATACAACTTGAAGAACTATGGGTATCAAGGATTCACACTTTAAAGCTCAAAATATGATTTTGATGATTCAAGGATCAAGTATAGTGTTCTTGTGTTTCTTAGGATGTAAATACTTCAAATATCACTTATATATAGAGCCCAAATGATAAAATAGCCGTTGGTAGTGTTTAGAAATGATTTTTTATGAAAACTAGCCGTTTATAGCCGTTAGAAATGTTTTTGGACACTTGGTAATCGATTACACACTTCTGGTAATCGATTACAGGGCTTCTGTCAACGTTGTAATCGATTACAGGATTTGTGTAATCGATTACAGCATTTCTGGTTTCGAAAGCTGACTTTAAAAGGTCATAACTTCTTCATTTCTTATCCGATTAAAGCAAATGACCAGTCATTGGAAAGATCTTTGAGTATATTTTCAAATGAAATAAGTTTCACAACAAAACTCAAAGTATTTTGAAAGTTATGATCAAAAGAGTGACTAAAGGTCAGCTTTTCAAAACTCAAACTTGATTGTTTTTGAAAACTGACTTTAAATGGTCATAACTTCTTCATTTCTTATCCGTTTAAAGCAAATGACCACTCATTGGAAAGATATTTGAGTCTATTTTCATATGAAATAAGTTTCATAACAAAATTGAAAGTATTTTGAAAGTTATGATCAAAATAGTAACCAAATGTCAGTTTTGCAAAACACAAACTTGGCTATTTTTCAAAGGTTTGAACTACCATCAAGACTAACTTTCCAAAAATAGTTTGTTGGCCATTAAAACATGTAAGAAACACTTTTAAAGATGTTGAAACATATTTGAGCTTAGTATGATTCCTTTTTACCTTTACACAAGATCTAAGTCCTATAAGGTATTCTTGAAGAACCTTGGGACTTGATCTTTTGCCATATCAATTGTTGATGTAATCCAAGCTTCCACAAATTTCTTCTCTTCAAATCTTGTAAATTGCTTGGAACATCTTTATCATTCTTATTCTTCTTGAGTTGAGCATAGTTGTGATCTTTTGCTTTCTTGTTGCAATGCTCACTCTTGATACTTGGACTATCCTACAAAGTATTGCTCACTTAAAACAAGCATAGTTAGTCCAAATTCATAACTTAATATCTTAATATGCATGATTCATAAATGTATAACTCTATTTAGTCTAACATGCATATAAGAATGTTGCATATATCTCATTGCATGATTATTAAGTGAAGTATAACTAAATAAAGTACATAATCATGCATGATCCAATATATCTCTTTTAAGCACATATATGAAACATGATCAATATTCTTTTGTGATGCATTTGTCATCTATCAAGCACATCTATTAAGCATAAGCATCATTCTTTTTGTCTTGTATTTGTCATCATCAAAACTTAACATATTAAACCATTGAGGCAAACCTATTTCCACATCTGGTGCGACACATTCATTTATTCCATATGATTGTGTGGAGAGGTTGAAGTTGCCTGTGTCTTCTCTGAATGTTAAGTTGAGTGTTTCTACGCCAACTGCTAAACCTGTAATTACGTCTAAGATATGTTTGGATTGTCCTGTTGTTATCAAGGACCGTGTGTTTTCAGTCAACTTGATTTGTTTGCCTCTTGTTGAGATAGATGTGATATTAGGGATGGACTGGTTATCTTCTAACCATATCCTTATAGATTGTGCAAACAAAACCATAGTTTTTCCTAAGGAAGAAAAGTCTGGATTCTTGACTGCTGTTAAAGTCAAGTCATTGTTAAGAGAGGGAGCGCAGGGATATATGGTATTGTCTTCCCTAGAGGTCAAGAACGAGAGAGATGTGAATACTATTCCTGTTGTCAATGAGTTTCCAGAGATTTTTCCTGATGACGTACCTGGATTGCCACCTGAGAGGGAGATCGAGTTTTCAATTGATTTAGTACCGGGAGCAGGTCTTATCTCAATTGCACTTTATTGTATGTCACTAGCAGAGTTGGTAGAGTTGAAAGAGCAATTGGTGGAACTGTTGGAGAAACAGTTTGTGCGACCTAGTGTTACACCATGGGGAGCGCCAGTGCTTTTGGTCAAGAAGAAGGACGGAACTTCACGACTTTGTGTGGATTATCGTCAGCTGAACATGGTGACTATCAAGAATAAATATCCGCTTCCAAGAATTGACGACCTGATGGATTAGTTAAAGGGAGCAGTGGTATTCTCCAAGATAGATCTGAGATCGGGTTATCACAAGATTTGTGTTAAGGGGGAAGATGTACCAAAAACAGCTTTTCGAACTCGTTATGGACATTATGAGTATCAAGTAATGCCATTCGGGGTGACGAATGCTCCTGCCATATTTATGGATTATATGAACAGGATTTTTCGTCCGTATCTAGACAGAATTGTCGTTGTCTTTATCGATGACATTTTGATCTATTCTCGATCTAAGGAAGAGCATGCTGAACATTTGGGTATTGTTCTTCAAATTTTGAAGGAAAAGCAGCTATATGCGAAATTGGCCAAGTGTGAGTTTTGGTTGGAAGAAGTCCAATTTCTAGGTCACGTGATTTCGAAAGAAGGTATTGCGGTAGACCCAGCGAAAGTGGAGACTGTTTTACAATGGGAAAGACCTAAGACGGTGACAGAAGTTCGAAGTTTCGTTGGACTTGCTGGATATTACCGGAGGTTTATCGAAGGTTTTTCTAAGATTGCTGGACCGCTTACGCAGCTCACAAGGAAAAGTCAAGCTTTTGAATGGACGGAAGAACGTGAAGCCAGTTTCCAAGAATTGAAGAGGAGGTTAACAACTGCACCAGTGTTAATTTTGCCAGATTCTAAGGGAACTTTTGATGTGTATTGTGACGCTTCTTACCAAGGGTTAGGATGCGTATTGATGCAAAATCAGAATGTGGTGGCATATGCTTCTCGACAGTTGAAAGTTCATGAGAGGAATTATCCAACGCACGATTTGGAATTGGCCGCGGTGGTTTTTGCTCTGAAAGTGTGGAGGCATTTTCTGTATGGAGCAATATTCAATGTCTTTAGTGATCACAAGAGTCTAAAGTACTTGTTTGATCAGAAAGAATTGAATATGAGGCAGAGGCGATGGTTGGAATTCTTAAAAGATTATGATTTTCAACTCCAATACCATCCAGGAAAAGCTAATGTGGTAGCTGATGCCTTAAGTAGAAAGGTGCTTAGTGTTTCGGCAATGATGATAAAGGAGGAGGAATTGATTAATAAGTTCCGAGATTTATGGTTATCAGTGGAGTTTCTACTTGGAAGAGTTCGCCTATGTAAGGTCGTGATCATAAATGAATTTCTCGATGTAGTCCGAGATAAACAAAAGGAAGATGTGTTTTTACAAAATGAGAGGGAATTGTTAAAGCAAGGTCATAAGGCGACGGTAGAAGAAGGAGCAGATGGAATCTTAAGGTTTAAGGGAAGAATTTGTATGCCTTATGATTCTGGATAGAAGAAATCAATCTTAGATGAAGCTCATACTAGTGATTTGAGTTTACATCCGGGGATGACCAAAATGTACCAAGACTTGAAAAGGTTATTTTGGTGGCCAAGGATGAAAAGAGACGTAGCAGAATATGTGGAGTCTTGTCTAGTTTGTCAAAAGGCGAAAGTGGGACATCAAAGACCAGCTGGAATGTTGCAACCGTTAGCTATTCCAGAATGGAAGTGGGATAGTATCTCTATGGATTTTGTAACTGGATTACCGAAGACGAAGAAAGGTCATGATTCGATATGGGTTATAGTCGATAGGCTTACGAAGTCGGCTCATTTCTTACCAATTAATGTTAAATATTCGTTGGAAAGATTAACCTAGCTGTACATCAGTGAGATTGTGAGGTTACATGGTGTGCCTACATGTATAGTTTCTGATAGAGATCCGAGGTTTACGTCAAGGTTCTGGCGAAGTCTGCAAGAAGCCATGGGAACTAAGTTGCGACTGAGTTCAGCGGATCATCCGCAGACTGATGGTCAGATAAAGAGAACTATACAGTCTTTGGAAGACCTGTTGCGTGCTTGTGTTTTGGAACAACGAGGAAGTTGGGATGAATTTTTATCTTTGATAGAATTGACCTACAACAATATTTTTCACTCAAGTATAGGGATGGCACCCTATGAGGCATTGTATGGGAGACAATGTCGAACACCGTTATGTTGGTATCAAGATGGGGAAAATATGACTATTGGACCAGATCTTGTACAACAGACTACGGAGAAGGTAAAGATGATACAGGAAAAGATGAAGACGACGCAAAGCAGGCAGAAGAGTTATGCGGATAAACGAAGACGACCTCTTGAATTTGAGGAGGGTGAGCATGTGTTTCTAAGAGTGACTCCTACGACTGGTGTCGGAAGAGTTATTAGATCCAAGAAGCTTACTCCTAAGTTCATTGGACTGTATCAAATTATCCGATGTATAGGTCCTATGGCGTATCAGATTGCTTTGCCGCCTTTTCTATCAAATTTGCATGATGTATTTCATGTATCTCAGTTATGGAAGTATGTTCCGGATCCGATGCATGTTATACAACCTGACGAAGTGCAGCTGAAGGAGAATCTGACTTATGAGACTTTACCTGTTAGAATAGAGGACAGAAAGGTAAAGCAGCTTCGAGAGAAAATAATCGAGCTGGTGAAGGTCATATGGAATAATGTGACAGGTGATGCTACTTGGGAGCTGGAAGATAAAATGAGGGATCAATATCCTCATTTATTTTGATGAGCAGCGAATTTCGAGGACGAAATTTTTATTTGTTGGGGAGAGTTGTAACACCCCAACTTTTGGAAAAATGTTCCGAATGTTCTGTTTGCTGTTTTTCAAACTTTTACGTGAAAGACCGTTGTGTCCCTATTTTACTGTTTCTTGTTTTCTGCATGGTTTATAAATACGTTTTTACAGGCTAAGATTTTATTTGGTCGTTTTACGTAATTTGTTTCGAGACCGTAAAATAAAAGTTTTGTCAAGCTACTGTTTTAATTTTTTTGTGTGATATACAGATATATTTTACTGTCGGTAATTTAATTTGAACGTTTTGGATGATTTGCTTCATCGTGGGGAAAAATGAAAAAATGACCATTACGTCCCGAATGTACTGTTTTTAATTTTTCTATATGTTACAATGTTTAATATTACTGTCTGTGATTTTATTTGGACTTTTTGTGTGATTTGCTCCGGGACAGGAAAATAATATTTTTCCGGGCCGGGGAAATCTTATTTAATTATTCAAAACTGGGGGATCTTACTAAACCCGATTCTGAATGATACTATTGTTAATCTTTTAATTTTTAGAATTTAATTGTCAAATAAAATAATTTTGTATTATTATAATATTATTTTATTAGTCAGTATAATTAAATGACAGTGGACCTGAAAATGTTTTGCGGGACTCACGTTTAGATAAAACAGTTAGTTTAGTAGCTTAATTAAACCTCATTAGTGATGGAACATTCAAGAACATAGTGACTAAGCTTAATGACTAGGCTTAATTAGTGACTAAGCATGGTGACTAGGTTAAGTGACAAGGCTAGAATGAACCAATGAGAGCAAAGCTTAGTGAACAAGGCTTAATCCTCACCATTGATCCATTCTAAGGCTAGGATGGAGCCAACCTAATGGACACCTTGCATGGCTTGAAGTCTACGGCCATTTGGCTTTTGGAAGACCAAAGTTCACTTCATTTTCATGCAATTTCTCTCTTCTCTCTCTTCCAAGAACACCAACCTCCATTGTTGTTTTTCTTTCAAGCTATTCGGCCAAACACCCTAGCTCACTATCCAACCACTCAAAATTTTATCCAACCAAGTTTTCTAAACCTAAACATAATTCTAAGAACATCTCTAGTTGAGAGTTCTTGCAAAATCCTTCATTTGAAGCTTGAAAACCTACTTGGGAGATTTTACCTAGAAGGTGAAATTTCTTGTTTTCCATTTCTAAACTCTTTTTCAAAGTTCTAAGCCATGATTTATCCATGGTTTAAGCTTTCTTTTATGGTTAATAACTTGTAGAATTTTGTTTAAGCTTGTTAGGTGATTTGGTGGAGAAAACCGAAACCCTAGGAAAGGTGTGAAAGCATATTTGTCTTCATTTAAGGTAAGAGGAAGACTTAATCTTATCATCCTTGGGTGGTGGTAAGAAGATGGAGATTTGTTTGTGATTGTAGAATCCATAAGGATTCATTTGTGTGTTTGTTAATAGCTTTCCTATTTGATGTTTGTATAAATTTGCATGTCTACAAGCTTTGATAATATTGTATGTGTTAGAAATGCATGATAATTTATAGGATGTGAACAACATGCCAAGGATTGCATGAGTGTTCCAAAGAACACACCAATGAGGCTCACGACCATTAACCAAAATGGAGAACCAAAATGTTCTCATCTTTTTTTTAAAGTGTGATTTAATTAACCTAGAAAAATTAATGAGATATAAAATTGTTTAGATCAAGGAAAATGAATTTAGAGATCAAATAGCACAAGTATATGTTTCGGCCAGTTTCCAAGAATTGAAGAGGAGGTTAACAACTGCACCAGTGTTGATTTTGCCAGATTCTAAGGGAACTTTTGATGTGTATTGTGACGCTTCTTACCAAGGGTTAGGATGCGTATTGATGCAAAATCGGAATGTGGTGGCATATGCTTCTCGACAGTTGAAAGTTCATGAGAGGAATTTCCAACGCACGATTTGGAATTGGCCGCGGTGGTTTTTGCTCTGAAAGTGTGGAGGCATTTTCTGTATGGAGCGATGTTCAATGTCTTTAGTGATCACAAGAGTCTAAAGTACTTGTTTGATCAGAAAGAATTGAATATGAGGCAGAGGAGATGGTTGAAATTCTTAAAGGATTATGATTTTCAACTCCAATACCATCCAGGAAAAGCTAATGTGGTAGCTGATGCCTTAAGTAGAAAGGTGCTTAGTGTTTCGACAATGATGATAAAGGAGGAGGAATTGATTAATAAGTTCCGAGATTTATGGTTGTCAGTGGAGTTTCTGCCTGGAAGAGTTCGTCTATGCAAGGTCGTGATCATAAATGAATTTCTCGATGTAGTCCGAGATAAACAAAAGGAAGACGTGTTTTTACAAAATGAGAGGGAATTGTTAAAGCAAGGTCATAAGGCGACGGTAGAGGAAGGAGCAGATGGAATCATAAGGTTTAAGGGAAGAATCTGTATGCCTGATGATTCTGAATTGAAGAAGTCGATCCTAGATGAAGCTCATACTAGTGACTTGAGTTTACATCCGGGGATGACCAAGATGTACCAAGACTTGAAAAGGTTGTTTTGGTGGCCAAGGATGAAAAGAGACGTAGCGGAATATGTGGAGTCTTGTCTGGTTTGTCAGAAGGCAAAAGTTGAACATCAGAGACCAGCTGGTATGTTACAACCGTTAGCTATTCCAGAATGGAAGTGGGATAGTATCTCTATGGATTTTGTTACTGGATTACCGAATATGAGGAAATGTCATGATTCGATATGGGTTATAGTCGATAGGCTTACGAAGTCGGCTCATTTCTTGCCAATTAATATTAAGTATTCGTTGGAAAGATTAACCCAAATATACATCAGTGAGGTTGTTAGATTACATGGTGTGCATACATGTATAGTTTCTGACAGAGATTCGAGGTTTACATCGAGGTTCTGGCGAAGTTTACAAGAAGCCATGGGAACTAAGTTGCGGTTGAGTTCAGCTTATCATCCGCAAACTGATGGTCAAATAGAGAGAACTATACAGTCTTTGGAAGATCTGTTAAGAGCTTGTGTTTTGGAGCAACGAGGAAGTTGGGATGAATTTTTATCTTTGATAGAATTCACCTATAACAATAGTGTTCACTCGAGCATAGGGATGGCACCCTATCAGGCGTTGTATGGAAAGCGTTGTCGAACACTGTTGTACTGGTATCAAAATGGGGAAAGTATGACTATTGGGCCAGATCTTGTACAACAGACTACGAAAAAGGTAAAGATGATACAAGAGAAGATGAAAACGACGCAAAGCAGACAAAAGAGTTATGCGGATAAACGAAGACGACCTCTTGAATTTGAGGAGGGTGAGCATGTGTTTCTAAGAGTGACTCCTACGACTGGTGTCGGAAGAGTTATCAAATCTAAGAAGCTTACTCCTAAGTTCATTGGACCGTATCAGATTATCCGACGTATAGGTCCTGTAGCATATAAAATTGTTTTGCCGCCTTTCCTATCCAATCTGCATGATGTATTTCATGTATCTCAGTTAAGAAAGTATATTCCGGATCCGATGCATGTTATACAGCCATACGAGGTACAGTTGAAGGAGAATCTGACTTATGAGACCTTACCTGTTATAGTAGAGGACAGAAAAGTGAAGCAGCTTCGAGGGAAGATGATCGAATTGGTGAAAGTCATATGGAATGATGTGACAGTTGATGCTACCTGGGAGTTGGAAGACAAGATGAGGGAACAATATCCTCATTTGTTCTGAACTATAACGAATTTCGAGGATGAAATTTTTGTTTGTTGGGGAGAGTTGTAACACCCTAAACTTTTGGGGTATTACCGTTGTGTCCTGAATATACTGTTTTCTGTTTTTCAACTTTAGGATAAATGACAGTTATATCCTTTTTATACTGTTTGTTGTTTTTCTGTATGAATTACTGCTTTATATTATTGTCTGTAATTTTATTTGGACTTTTTGTGTGATTTGCTCCGGGATAAGAAAATAATATTTTCCGGGTTGGGGAAATCTTATTTTAATTATTCGGAGCTGGGGGATCTTAATAAACCCAATTCTGAATGATACGGTTAGTAATCTTTTAATTTTTACGATTTTACTGTAAAATAAAATAATTTTATATTATTATAATATTATTTTATTAGTCAGTACAAATAAGCGGTAATGGACCCGAAAATGTTTTGCGAGACCCACGTTTAGTAAAAGCTTAATAGGATTAGTAGCTTAATTAAGCATCATTAGTGGTGGAACATTCAAGAACATGTGACTAAGCTTAATGACTAGGCTTAATTAGTGACTAAGCTTGATGACAAGGCTAGGATTAACCAATGGGAGCTAAGCTTGGTGAGCAAGTCTTAATTGATCAATTCTAAGGCTAGGATGGAGCCAAGCTAATGGACACCTCTTGCCCTTTGAAGTCTACGTCCATTCCCTCATTCAAGGCCATTCTTCACTTAATTTTCATGCATTTTCTCTCTTCTCTCTCTCCCAAAAACACAAAACTCCATTGTTGTTTCCTTTGTGAAGCATTCGGCCAAGAACCCTAGTTCACCATCCATCCATCCAAAATTTCTTCTAACCAACTTTTCTAAACCTAAACACAATTCTAAGAACATCTCTAGTTGAGAGTTCTTGCAAAATCCTTCATCTTGGGCTTGAAAATCTACTTGGGAGATTTTACTTAGAAGGTGAAATTTCTTGTTTTTCATTTCTAAATTCTTTTTCAAAGTTCTAGGCCATGATTGATCCATGGTTTAAGCTTTCTTTCATGGTTATAACTTGTAGAATTTTTGTTTAAGCTTGATAGGTGTCTTGGAGGGTGAAAACCGAAACCCTAAGGGAGAGTGAAAGAGTTTTTGTCTTCACTTAAGGTCAGAGGAAGACTTAATCTTATCATCCTTGGGTGGTGGTAAGAAAATGGAAATTGTTTGTGTTTGTAGAATCCATAAGGATTCATTTGTGTGTTTGTTAATTGCTTTCCTATTTGTGATTTGTATTAATATGCATGTCTACAAGCTTTAAAAATATTGTATGTGTTAGAAATGCATGTATAATTAGTAGGATGTGAATAATATGCTAAGGTTTGCATGAGTGTTCCAAAGAACACACTACCAAGGCTCACGGCCTCAACTAAAAAGGAGAACCAAAATGTTCTCAACAATTTTCTAAAAGAGTGATTTAATTGACTTAGGAAAAATAACAAGATGCAACATGATTTAGAAGAAGAAAAATGATCCAAAGATCAAATATTAAAGTTTTGACAAATTTGGCCAACATGCCTAAGTTGAATATTTTGATTCCTAAAATTATTTTTCAACAAAGGTTAGGTAATGATGCTAAAAGGAATTTTATTACCATGAGTTGTAAGGAATAAAAATGATTAGAGTAAGTTTAAGGAGTTAAAACTAGTGATTTCAATGGTTAAAAAGAAATACAGTAGCTTTTGTAAAATTTCTAACATATAGCTCATATTATATTTTGAAGCATGTTAGTGATTTTCATAAAGTTAAACTATATGGTTAAAAATTAAGTAAAAGGAATTTTTTTCAGAAAAATTAGGAAACCATTATTATAAGTTTCTAAACAAAATACTATCAATTTTTAGTAAAAATGGATAAATAAGATAGAAAAAAATGTTCAAATGATAATATACGGTATGAAAAATTATTTTACGTAGTTTAAACGTACTAAATATTATTTCTGTTTATTTAAACAGTAATTTTTAAGGAATTTGGACAAGAAAATGATTTAAAAATCTTACGCGATTGAGAAAACGTTTGAAAAACAGTACGCGATTTTTAAAATAGCAAAATATATTTACGCGATTTAAAAACGTTTGTAAAAGCGATGAGATTTTGAAAATGCAATAAAATTTCTACGCGATTGACAAAAACAACAAGTTTTTACTGTCGGGCCAAAGTGATGGACCCGGACAGATGGTGAAACAGTATTGCCAGGTGGGTGCGTACTGTATATATATGCGATTTGCCAGTGAGGGCATTTTCATAATTTTTGCTAGTGAAGGCATATGGTGAAACAGTATTGCCAAGTGGGTGCGTACTGTATATATATGCGATTTGCCAGTGAGGGTATTTTCGTAATTTTTGTCAGTGAGGGCATATGGTGAAACAGTATTGCCAGGTGGGTGCGTACTGTATATATATGCGATTTGCCATTGAGGGCATTTTCGTATTTTTTACCAGTGAGGGCATATCTGGAATTTTTATCATGCATTGAGTCATGCCAGTTTTGGTGGATTGATTGACGAGGTGAATAACATCGTGTTGTCGGTGTGATAAGATTAGTATTGTTCAAATTTGAATGGACTTGGAGACATTAGTGTGCATAATCCCATATGTGGACAGTTGGTCGCTCCTTTGGGCCATGGTAACTGGTAACACACTAATGGACTCGACACGCACTATACTTAATCAAGATCTTGTGAAATCTATTAGTGCAAGCCTGTAGTGACATGACGTATGACAGTGTGCTACACCACTATGCTATTTCAGTGGGCTATAGACGCAATGTGTGACAGCGCAATAGTTATGGGCGGTCGACGGTACTAATAGATTTTGCAGGTCGTTCACTCTGATATCTGTATTTTTTTGCTCCATGGAGTAGAGTTGAGTAACATCTCATATAATTATGATTTATATATTTTAAGGTTTTTATTTGCTCTATTTTATCTATTTGTATTATTTTATTTATCTATACCATTATTTATCTGTGCTATTTTGTCTATCTTTACCACTATATGTTGTTACATTTTGTTCTGTGTTACATTACATCTGAGTTATCTTGTATTTCATTTATGTTATTATAGTATGCTGTATTGTATGAATTGTTATACCTGTTGTATTGTCGTTTTCTTATGTACCATGTTTGTGGTGATTTAGATTGTCTTACCTCTTTCTTGTATGTGTTATTTGTATATTTTGAATTATGTATTAAAGAGTTTGAGGAAGAGGAACAACCTCTTGAGTGTGAGTATCCTGAGGAAGAGGAAGATCAGCAAGCCGAAGATCAGTTCTACGATCAAGAACCATCCGATCATCCATATCCTTTGGATTGATTGTGTGGATATGACGCTACCAGGTTTCTTTGGGTTTGTGCAACTGGAGTTCCATGGAGGCTCCGGAGCCTGGCGTCTGCGAGAGGATCGTGATTCGGTGACGTACATAGGGCGTCTGACGGTGACCATACATACTGAGTTTGATGGAGTACCGATCTTTTCTACTTTGTTGTATCTACATATGGAGTTGCCGCTATCTCTTAGGCATCATTGGGGCGATATGTTTGATGCACCTAGCAAGATCAGCAGCGTGTCGACTGCACGAACCCGTGTCCGTAGAGGGTCGAGGCATCCTGGATATCTATCACCTGAAGTTTCATCTGAGAGTGATCCTTCAGAGGGCTAGATATTTATGATGTGTACTTGGGCACGTCTGCATTTGTATATATAAACCTTTTACTACTCTGTTTACTGTTCTGTTTTAGTTTTAAATATAGGTAGTTGTACATTACTTGTATAATCTAAGATGAAACCATATGTATATTATGTGTGATGATAGTGTGCTTATTTTATGTTCTGTGTTATTTTATCTCGTAATATTCTGTTTAATTGGAAAATTTTTCAACCCGTATTATTATATAACAAATGTTTTACAACTTGGGTAGATTTTATTTATCTTTCTTTTGAGTGGACGGAAGAACGTGAAGCCAGTTTCCAAGAATTGAAGAGGAGGTTAACAACTGCACCAGTGTTGATTTTGCCAGATTCTAAGGGAACTTTTGATGTGTATTGTGACGCTTCTTACCAAGGGTTAGGATGCGTGTTGATGCAAAATCAGAATGTGGTGGCGTATGCTTCTCGACAGTTGAAGGTTCATGAGAGGAATTATCCAACACACGATTTGGAATTGGCCGCAATGGTCTTTGCTCTGAAAGTGTGGAGGCTTTTTCTGTATAGAGCGATGTTCAATGTCTTTAGTGATCACAAGAGTCTAAAGTACTTGTTTGATCAGAAAGAATTGAATATGAGGCAGAGGCGATGGCTGGAATTCTTAAAGGATTATGATTTTCAACTCCAATACCATCCAGGAAAAGGTAATGTGGTAGCTGATGCCTTAAGTAGAAAGGTGCTTAGTGTTTCGACAATGATGATAAAGGAGGAGGAATTGATTAATAAGTTTCAAGATTTATGGTTGTCGGTGGAGTTTCTGCCTGGAAGAGTTGGTCTATGTAAGGTCGTGATCATAAATGAATTTCTCGATGTAGTCCGAGATAAACAAAAGGAAGACGTGTTTTTACAAAATGAGAGGGAATTGTTAAAGCAAGGTCATAAGGCGATGGTGGAGGAAGGAGCAGATGGAATCTTAAGGTTTAAGGGAAGAATCTGTATGCCTGATGATTCTGAATTGAAGAAGTCGATCCTAGATGAAGCTCATACTAGTGACTTGAGTTTACATCCGGGGATGACCAAGATGTACCAAGACTTGAAAAGGTTGTTTTGGTGGCCAAGGATGAAAAGAGACGTAACGGAATATGTGGAGTCCTGTCTGGTTTGTTAGAAGGTAAAAATTGAACATCAGAGACCAGCTGGTATGTTGCAACCGTTAGCTATTCCAGAATGGAAGTGGGATAGTATCTCTATGGATTTTGTTACTGGATTACCGAAGATGAGGAAAGGTCATGATTCGATATGGGTTATAGTCGATAGGCTTATGAAGTCGGCTCATTTCTTGCCAATTAATATTAAGTATTCGTTGGAAAGATTAACCCAAATATACATCAGTGAGGTTGTTAGATTACATGGTGTGCCTACATGTATAGTTTCTAACAGAGATCCGAGGTTTACATCGAGGTTCTGGCGAAGTTTACAAGAATCCATGGGACCTAAGTTGCAGTTGAGTTCAGCTTATCATCCGTAAACTGATGGTCAAACAGAGAGAACTATACAGTCTTTGGAAGATCTTTTGCGAGCTTGTGTTTTGGAGCAACGAGGAAGTTGGGATGAATTTTTATCTTTGATAGAATTCACCTACAACAATAGCTTTCACTCGAGCATAGGGATGGCACCCTATCAGGCGTTGTATGGAAAGCGTTGTCGAACACCGTTGTACTGGTATCAAGATGGGGAAAGTATGACTGTTGGGCCAGATCTTGTACAACAGACTATGGAAAAGGTAAAAATGATACAAGAGAAGATGAAAATGACGCAAAGCAGACAAAAGAGTTATGCGGATAAACGAAGATGACCTCTTGAATTTGAGGAGGGTGAGCATGTGTTTCTAAGAGTTACTCCTACGACTGGTGTCGGAAGAGTTATCAAATCTAAGAAGCTTACTCCTAAGTTCATTGGACCGTATCAGATTATCCGACGTATAGGTCCTGTAGCATATCAAATTGCTTTGCCGCCTTTCCTATCCAATCTGCATGATGTATTTCATGTATCTCAGTTAAGGAAGTATATTCCGGATCCGATGCATGTTATACAGCCAGATGAGGTACAGTTGAAGGAGAATCTGACTTATGAGACCTTACCTATTAGAGTAGAGGACAGAAAAGTGAAGCAACTTCGAGGGAAGATGATCGAATTGGTGAAGGTCATATGGAATGATGTGACAGGTGAGGCTACCTGGGAGTTGGAAGACAAGATGAGGGAGCAATATCCTCATTTGTATTTCATTTATGTTATTATAGTATGTTATGTTGTATGAATTGTTATACCTATTGTATTGTCGTTTTCTTTTTTACTATGTTTGTGGTGATTTAGATTGTCTTACCTCTTTCTTGTATGTGTTATTTGTATATTTTGAATTATGTATTAAAGAGTTTGAGGAAGAGGAACAACCTCTTGAGTGTGAGTATCCTGAGAAGGAGGAAGATCAGCAAGCCGAAGATCAGTTCTACGATCAAGAACCATCCGAGCATCTATATCCTTTGGATTGATTGTGTGGATATGACGCTACCAGGTTTCTTTGGGTTTGTGCAACTGGAGTTCCATGGAGGCTCCAGAGCCTGGCGTCTGCGAGAGGATCGTGATTCGGTGACGCACGTAGGGCGTCTGACGGTGACCATACACACTGAGTTTGATGAAGTACCGATCTTTTCTACTTTGCTGTATCTACATGTGGAGTTGCCACTATCTCTTAGGCGTGATTGGGGCAGTATGTTTGATGTGCCTAGCGAGATCAGCAGCGTGTCGACTGCACGGACCCGTGTCCGTAGAGGGTCGAGGCATCCTGGATATCTATCACCTGAAGTTTCATCTGAGAGTGATCCTTCAGAGGGCTAGATATTTATGATGTGTACTTGGGCACGTCTGCGTTTGTATATATAAACCTTTTACTGCTCTGTTTATTGTTCTGTTTTAGTTTTAAATATAGGTAGTTGTACATTACTTGTATAATCTAAGGTGAAACCATATGTATATTATGTGTGATGATAGTGTGCTTATTTTATGTTCTGTGTTATTTTATCAAGTAATATTCTGTTTAATTGTAAAAAAATTTCAACTCGTATTATTATATAACAAATGTTTTACAACTTGGGTAGATTTTATTTATCTTTCTTTTATTTTATTTATATATGTGACATCCCCACAAGGGTGTTACATTGAGCGCATCGGCTCTTGTCATTTATTTTGAACACATCGGCTCCCTGCATTTTAATTTCTTGTCATTTATTTTGAGTGCATCGACTCTATACATTTTAAATTTCTGTTAATCATTTTAAGCACATCAGCTCCATGCATTTTAACTTCTTTTGAGCGCATCGGCTCCATGCATTTTAAATTTCCTGTCATTTACTTTTGAGCGCATCGACTCGTGAAATTTATTTTGAGTGCATCGGCTCCTTGCATTTTAAATTCTTATCTTTTACTTTTGAGCGCATCGGCACATGTCATTTATTTTGAGCGCATCGACTCGCTGCATTTTAATTTCCTATCATTTACTTTTGAGTGCATCGGCTTGTGTCATTTATTTTGAGTGCATCGACTCCCTAGATTTTAAATTCCTATCATTTACTTTTGAGCGCATTGGCTCCCTGCATTTTGATTTTCTATCATTTACATTTGAGCGCATCGATTCATGTCATTTATTTTAAGCGCATCAACTTCTTGCATTTTAATTTCCCGTCATTTACTTTTGAGCGCATTGGCTTATGTCATTTATTTTGAGCGCATCGGCTCTTTGCATTTTAATTTCCTACCATTTACTTTTGAACGCATCGGCTCTTGTCATTTATTTTGAGCACATCAGCTCCCAGCATTTTAGTTTCCTGTCATTTACTTTTGAGCGCATCAGCTCTTATCATTTATTTTGAGTGCATCGGCTCCCTGCACTTTAATTTCCTATCATTTATTTTGAGCACATCGGCTCCATGCATTTAAATTTCTATCATTTCTTTTGAGTGCATCAACTCTTGTATTAATTTTGAGCACATCGGCTCCGTGCATTTTGAATTCTTTTAAGCGCATCAACTCTAGTCATTTCTTTTGAGCGCATTGGCTCCATGTATTTTAATATATTTTGAGTACATTGGTTCCATGCATTTTAAATTCTTTTGAGCGCATCAGCTCCTGTCATTTCTTTTGAGCGCATCGGCTCCATGTATTTTAATTTATTTTGAGCGCATCGGCTCTATGCATTTTAAAATTCTTTTGAGTGCATCGGCTCTCTAACGAGCGCCGAACTCAGTCAAAATTATAACTGAAGTTATTACCTAAACTTGTAGCACAGTGACAACACCGGATCGTCTCCTCAAGGATCGTAAATGCAATTTAATCAAATCAAGTGAAAGTTAGCAAAAAGGGGGGTTTGATAGTTTAAGATCGCACTTAACAAAATTAAAGGAAGAAATAACAATTAAAGAGCAGTCAATTTAGAAACCTATCCAAGATTGGGTGGATTCAATCATAGACCCTTCATAGAACACTTGAAGCGCAATTGAATTGTTAATTTGGATCTAACCGAGATCTCTGCATCAAATCCAGAATTCATACTAGACGATCGTCTAGAATTCAATTAACAAGTGATAAACACAAATCCGCAATCGCACCATTCATGAAGATCTATGTTAATTTCAAGTACCGAATTCAATTAACTTAGGCACAAATCAGTAACCTAACCTTTTCAATTCTGTGATTAATTTAGATCAATCAGTTCTAAGTTTCATCACAAATCTCAATCTTCATTTATGTGATTAGTTTAGATCAATCAGTTCTAAGTTTCATCACAAATCTCAATCTTAAACCAAGATCAATCAGATCAACATAAATAGAATCACCATTCATGCATTCAAGATCAAGAAGAAGAAAAAGAAGAAGAAAAGAGGAATTCAATTACAAATCAAATACAATGCATAACCAAGGTCTCAAGAATCCAAACCACAATCTCTTCAAGAGTTCTAAATTGACCCAAAGTAGCTTAGCCCTCCATTACCATGAAGGGGAGCATCAAAATATACAAAACTATGAGAAACTATGAAGAAGCAAGAAGAAACTTAGAGAGAAATGAAGGAGAATTTTTTACATCTTGTTCATGATAAATGGTGCCTTTTATAGAAGTCTAAGGTAACAAAATGACAAAGGGAAGTGGGTGGATGAGTGGGTGAGTGAGTGGAGTGTTTGAGTGGATGGATTAGTGGGTTGGTTTAGTGGATTGGTTTAGTGGATGAGTGAGTGGAATGGTTGAGTGGTTGAATTAGTGAAAAATGCCAAAGGACTTTTGGTGAGTGGGAAATTATGGACATGAATGGGTGAGTGGATGGATGAGTGGATGGATTAGTGGATGAGTGGGTGGAGTGGTTAAGTGGTTGGATTAGTGTATGAGTGGATGAGTGGGTGAGTTAGTGGATGAGTGGATGAGTGGATGAGTGGATTAGTGGATGGATGAGTGGATGGTTGAGGACGAAAATTTCGTGTCTGACTTGGAAGCCAAAAACGACCCACTATACTTCAGAACCACGAAAAGTGTTCTTCATGAAAGTTGTAGATCCTTGTCTTGGCTATAAAATGGATAGCTGGTTCGTCCAATTTGGCTTCCTTAAGCCCAAGATATGTCCCAAATACCGTACGTTGCTCAAACCCAACTTCAGCACCTCTGTTCCGACTTGCAAGCTCAAAATGACCTACTAGACTTCTTTTTCTCAAAATGTGTTCTTCATGAAAGTTGTTTATTTGGATCTTGACTATCCAATGTCCAAATTTCAGCCCATCTCCATTATTACATATTGAGATATGATTTTTTTGAGTGCACACTATTCGGATTCTACTGACAGAACCTGTATTCTGACTTCCATGTCAACTTAGGTCCCTTAGACATCTGAATCAGACTTCGAGCTCTGCATCAAAGTTGTAGAGCTTCCTCTTAGATTTCCTACAAGGTAAAATTCATGCTCATCAGATATTAGGAACTCAAGTTATGGCCAAAATACAGAAACAGTGTCAAATCTCAATAATGCTGGAAATATTCAATTAGGACCAATTTGAGCTCAAACTCACAAAATCATACCAAACTCAATCAATTAAGAATATGGAGAGTGTAAATGACTAAACATAAGGGTTTCTTAATGAATAAAATATGTGATTATCACTCTCGTCATTTCTTTTGAGCGCATCAACTCTTGTCATTTATTTTGAGCGCATTAGCTCCTGTCATTTATTTTGAGCGCATCGGCTCCATGTATTTTAATTTCTTTTGAGCGCATCGGCTCCATGTATTTTAATTTCTTTTGAGCGCATCAGCTCCATACATTTTAACTTTTGAGCGCATCAGCTCCATGCATTTTAACTTCTTTTGAGCGCATCGACTCCATGCATTTTAAATTCTTTTGAGCGGATAAGCTCTTGTCATTTATTTTGAGCGCATCAGCTGCATGCATTTTAAATTCTTTTGAGCGTATCGGCTCCATGCATTTTAACTTTTGAGTGCATCGGCTCCATGCATTTTACCTTCTTTTGAGCGCATTGATTCCATGTATTTTAAATATCTGTCAATCATTTTGAGCACATCGGCTCCTATTATTTCCTTTGAGCGCATCAGCTCCTGTCATTTATTTTGAGCGCGTTGACTCCAAGTATTTTAATTTCTTTTGAGTGCAAATGCATTTTACCTTTTAATCACATTGGCTCCATGCATTTTAACTTCTTTTGAGTGCATCGACTCTATGTATTTTAATTTTTTGTCATTTATTTTGAGCGCATCGGCTCTATTCATTTTTAATTTATTTTAAGCGCATCGGCTCTATGAATTTTAAATTTTTGTCATTTTTTTTGAGCGCATCGACTTTTTGCATTTTACTGTTCTTGCCTTGTTCTGCATTTATCATCTTCTGCATTCTTGAATAAAATTAGAGTTCATATCTTTACTCGTTCTTTACTGTGATAATATGAAAAATTGCAGTTATTCTTATTATCTAGTAAGAAACAAGTAAAGAGGGGCAACTATGAACACACAATTTTGTCAGGACCCTAAAAAAAAGGAAAAAAAAGATGAAAAAATAAATAATTGTCCACATTCTTGATCAAATTCTCTAATCATGCCTTAGCTTAGCTCATTTATTTTATTGCTTTGTATTATTTTATTTTGAAAAAAAAAAAAATTAAAAAATATATATATGTAAAAATAAAAAAAAAAAAAAAAAAGATTTAAAAAAATGTTGATTTTGTTTATATATATAAAAAAAAGAAAAAGATGAGAAAAATGTTGCAGCAGTCGCGTTATCTGCTGCAAAGCTAGCAAAATCCAACGCTCAATGCAGCACAAAAATAGAAAAATTATAGAGATGCGAAGCATGAAGGTAAAGACAATACACGAGAATAGAAACACCTACATTTGTAATGAGGCACTCTATCTGCCAGGGCTGATTTCTGGGGAGGGTGGCAGAAAGTATCTGTTTACAAGAGGGGAAGAAGGATATTACAAAGAGTAGGGGTTTTCAGACAAAAAAAAGATATCAACAACAGAGCATTTTCGTTTTGGCAGGGAGACCTCATTTGCACCATCTTTATTCTCACCAAAAACCTTTACCTTCATCTTCAACTTTTACTATTCATCTTCTTCAACCTCTTCCATCTTCATCACACAACCAACCTTCATCAACCCACCACCCATAACCACCACCACCTTCCACCTTCATCTTCAACCTTCAAACTCACCACCCACCATTTCCATCTCCAACTATCAATCTTCACCTTCAACCATTAATAAATAACCATCAATCACCATCTTTAGCCTCTTCCATCTTCATCACACAACCAACCTTCTTCAACCTACCACCCACAACCATTCAAACCCACCATCAATCCATCACCTTCATCCTCACCACCCCTATCTCAAACAACTAACAACCACCACCAAAACCACAACCACACTTATAGACAACACCACACAACTCCCCACCACCACAAATCAGCTAAATTTGCGAGATCCAACGTCTCACCGCCGAAGCCGCCGTCGCAAACTAGAACCAGTTCTGTTGCCGCGCCGTCCAGCCGGTCACCCCCCACCTGCTGACCCGCGACGCAGCCACCCACCCCCAGATCTGACCCCGATCGAACCGCATCGTTGCTCTTCAGAACACAGATCTGCCGCCTCTGCATCGTCGTCCCCGCTGAGTCTGTCCGAACTCCACCGAGCCCATACTGCCGACCAAACCTACACCAGGACCCTCGAACCAGTGACTCGCAACTCTCCAGATCCAAACCTACACCCGCTCGAACTCCTCTACCGGTGTCGTCAAGACCAGAAAGCCTAGATCAAGCTCCACCGTAAGCCCGACACCTAGCCACACCTTCGCCAAGCTTGAATCGCACCTGACCAGAACCGCACCAGACCCAGCGTCGTGGCACATGACCAATCTGCCAGCTCTGCCTCGTCCTATCGGCGCCATCGAGTCCCCATATCGCGCTGCCACTGTCCGTTCAACTTGTAAGGAGTGAACTTTCTCTTCTTCCTATCACTTCATTTTTCTAGAACTAGGATCTTCCTTCTTTTCTTTTCTTTGTTTTTTTTATTCAATTTTTTAAAGTGAAGTTTTGAATGTGTTGATTTGTTAATTTGGTAAAAAGAAAAACATGCTTAAATGGGCCTAGAATCTGGTAGGCTTTTAGAGTATTAATATCAAAAAAATAGTGTTTTGGGCTTGGGCTTAGTAGGTTAGGACTTAAATGTATTGTTTCTGTTTTGGGTTTGACCGAAAAAAAAAAGGGTCCAAAATGATAAAAATGCAAAAATAAAAGAAAAATGATAAAAATGAAAATAAAATAAAATAATTAAACCATGTTTAGAAAAAAAAATAAACTAAAATAAAAAATGAAGAAAATTAAAAAAATGATTTAAAATAATGAATTGGAGAAGAATCTAAAAAATTGTTGAAAATAAAGATAATTCTTGTTTGAGTGGTTTGGTTTGTGATGCTTATATTTAATCTTGTTTTTATTGTATTTACTTGGTTCTCGACATGATTATGTGTTATTTTAAATTTGTGCTTACCCATTTGTCCTTCTGCGTTCTTCTTAAAAAAAAAAGAATCTTTTAATCAATGCAATGACCAATGATAATGATTGAATAGCAAATGTTATTTTCAATGTCGTTTGGATCATAAGGGTTTATTGAGTAGTCTAGTGCTACCTTGAATCTTGTATAAGGATAATTTTGTTTTCAAACAAAATCTCTTTTCAAAAATCTTTTTAATTAAAATCAACCAACTCGTATTTATTTTCTAAAGAACTATGTGACTTTGAGTTCCTCATTCCACCTAGGGATACGTAGGAGCAGAAACGTTATTCTGTCAAGCCAAAAAATTAATTTTTTACAATTTGGTTATTTCTTTTTTCTTTTTTCTAAAATAAAAAAAATAATAAAAAATATATTACAAAGTCTTTTTAAGAGGAGTAAAATAAATATATTTGAGATTATCAAATTTTTGCACAACTAACTTAAGGTACCGTCTTAGGACGAGTGTGTTAGGAGTGCTGTGGGGTTAAGTTTCTACCCTTCCCTATCCATAACCAACTCCCAAATCCAATTTGGTTTTCAAAGACTATTTTCAAAGAAAAGTTTTTCTAATTTTTTTCCTAATAAAAATAAAATTGGTGGCGACTCTATTTTCATCTTTAAAATCTCGTTGAGTTGCTATATTTCACTGTGATCATCGGTCGCGACAATTGTCTACTACTGGTTCCCTTCATGGATGTAGCAACCAGGATTGGTTCTCAAATAGGTTTAGAATCCTTAACTTTCGTCTCTAATACAACTGACCGTGAAGGATGAGGTTGTGGTCATCGTGGTAGAGGAGGTCATGGTAATCACCCTTGCTGTTCTCATTGCAAATGCTCTGGATATACTCATGATCGGTGTTATTCCCTACATGATTTTTTAGAGAAGTTTGCAAGTATAACACAATCTCAAGGGCTAGATATTGAGAAAAAGAATGAGTATAGAGATGACAATCAAAATATTTTGTTAGATAATGAATATAAGGAATACCTCCAACTCGAGGTAGCCTAACAAGCCTCATCGTCAACTACTATAGTCCATATTGGTAGTTCTACGGTTTATTTCTCTCATTCTTCGTTTGTTGAATCTTGGATTTTGGATTTTGTTGCTTCCATTACATAACTGGTAATCCTTCTGATAATTACATATTTTAGACATGAATAAATGTAACACCCTCCGTAGGGCATCACATTTCTGACTACAAGCTCATAATCTGAAAATGATTTCATAAAAGGTTTGAGTTGTAAAACATGAGTTTTAAAATTTCTTTTCGGGGAAACATAAACTTACTGAAAATTTACAAATAATATTGAAAAATAGATTTAAATTGATTAATATGCATTACTGATACCACATAATATTTAACAATTAGGTAGGAAACATAAAACTTGCTGACTCAATTTTAAACAGTAGCAAACCCCATGACGGGTCCTACTTAATAGCACAGTAAAACACTAACAAGAAAACTTAGCATACTTATTTCGTCTTGTATCTATCTTGATGCGTCATATATTTGTTCCTCATCAACACTACACACCATCGAATCTGGGATGGCCACTCCTCAATGTTGTCACCGAACTCAGAATATTTGCTTCCAGTTAAGTTTAAGAAACTCGTTCCATCTACTATACAATTTTAACAATACAAGCACAACAGAACAATATAACAAAGAGGTAAGATCACCTACGCCAATACCAACATGGTAGCATGGAGATAACACAAATAGCACACCATACAGGTATATCATACCATAATTACAATCATGCCCTCATCATTATTTATCATCACAACAGACATAATAAACAATAATTATGATCATACCCTCAACATTTTCTAAATATTCAACAATTCAATTATCACACCGATAATTACGATAATGCCATCAACATCATCCAATATTCCTCAATTAATATATCACACAGATATAAATATTCAGATTATGCATGTGCACAAAAACTCAATTTCCTACTCCATGGAGGTTTTCACAATTTCGAGATGAATGTTCTAGTTAATTGTCAGCCTTAGCCCAAAGACAATCTCCAGTCTTCGAAAGGAATCATGTTCTTGTCAGGTATCGTCAATGCGTTGCAACGAACTGCATCGCCACGTGGCACAGGGTACTTGCCTCTGCCCACTGGATCGACCGCCGCGCCTTGACGCCCCCAAGATCTATCATAGATCTCACTTTTCAATTCTCTTTCCCTCTTCAACCACAAGGGTCATAATAACTATCAGCTATATTCCATTCAATGCATGAATATTTCAATGCAAGTTCTATTCAATGCACGAATAACTCAATGCATGTCTCAATTTCATCATATGCCTCAATGCATATCTTTCAATTTCATCATATGCCCCATTGCATATCTTTCAATTTCATCATTAAAAAGGTTCCCTTTCAATACATCAGTTCCTTACAGTATCTTTACTATATTTTCAATCGCGTATCATTTTTAACCCATTTTCATAATCGTGTAACACTTTTGTTACGTTTCCAAATCTCATAATCAATTTTCGATGTTTTCTCAATCGCATAAAAATATTTACACATTTTCCAAATCGCATAGCGATTTTCCATCGTTTTCAAAAACGCGTAACTTAAAAATCATACTTTTAAGTCGCGTAAACCATTTTTCCATCATTTTTCAATCACGTAGCAAATTTTTAACAATATTTCAATCGCATAAAAATATTTAAACACTTTCCAAATCGCGTAGGAATATTTAAACATTTTTCAAATTGCGTAGCTTAAAAAATCACGTTTTTAAGTGACGTAAAACATTTTTCACCATTCTTCCACTACGTAAAATATTCCTCAATATTTTAAACATCATTTTGGACTTTCCAAAAATCAATGTCATTTCCAACATCATTTTCCACATTTTCTCCTTTAAGAAATCCTTTCCACAATATATTCCACAAAATCACATTTCCATTTATGTAAATCAATGTTTCTAACTTAAAATTTCCTAACGCACTCCAAAACCCAAAGGATGCGTTATACGTTAAAAAATCTCAAGTCACCAACGTATTCTCCATAGTTCTCAAATCAACTCTAAAAATTAGTTCTCTTTAAAATAAATTGAGGTTCAAACACTTTCAACCTCTCTTTTTCTTTCTTAAATGAAATTTCTATTTTTCAAGTGACTAAACACTTTGTTTCCATTTCTTCAATCCTTATACTAAATCAATTATATTTCCACTTTGAAATCACTTTGTTTCATAAACCAAGGCATTACAAGCCTTCAAAAACCATGGTACATGGCCATTGAAAACCATCGTATATTTTTCCTTCTAAATCAACTAAGTTCTATTCATGTTTTTACACAAACAAAACCATTAAAATTCCTCTAAAACAATCGTGAGACACTTGGTGCATATCCTTGGGATAGACACTACTAGCAGACAAAGCCGCAAACCCCATATGTACGTGACGCTCGGTGTCCCAATTGTTACGACAGGCATCAATGCCCCCATGAAGTTGCACCCATGCGTAACTGACAAAATCTCGTCCAGACACCATATCGGAATGTGATGGGTCAGTCCAATCCAATCAGCAAGAGTGTGGTCCTTAATCTCCTTCCTCACGATCTTTTATTATATATATATATAACAAAAATACAAGGATAAAGGAAAGAGGTGAGACATCCTACTTACATTACCCATTATGGCAGTAAAGAAACAGAACGACGCAGAGCGCTTACATAGCAGAGCAATAACATTTAAGCAGTAGTAATCATATGCGATAAGAGAAAGCAGCAACAAAGTCTCAGATAATGAACAATTAAAACATTTCAGATAATCATGACGTCAATAACACAATAGTATAATCATCATATAAATGAGGGCCATATGATATGCCGACTCACAATGCATGTGCACTTGGTACCGAGATTTTCCATTTCCATTTCAAAGATAAATGTTCCAGGAGTGTCTGTCCCCCTTAATGACAGTCTTTGTTGGACCACGAAGTGAATAGTGCTTGTTAAGCTTGTGATGCGTTGCAACGGTTTATCATGGCCAGGGGTATAATAATGTGATAACATCATCACGAAATGAACCACCGCGCCTCACGGTCCTCATAAGATCCATCAGGGATCACACCATCCAATTCTCATTCATTTACCACAAAAAGAATAGTGATTTGTCAGGCTCATAATACGTGTAATCGGTATACACCGCGCCTTACGGTCCTCATAAGATTTATCACAGACCTCATCATTCAATTCTCATTCATTCTCCGAGTAAAGAATAGTGATTTATCAGGCTCGTAATACATGCAATCGGTATACACCGCGCCTTACGGTCCTCATAAGATCCTTCCACGGGATCTCACTATTCAGTTCTCATTCATAGGCTCATACAGCCTTTTAACAGTCATTGACTGAGCAATTTGTTCAATGCATACTGATTCAATGCATAATCATAGGCTCATCTAGCCTTTTAATAGTCATCGACTGAGCAAATTGTTTAATGCGAATGCACATAACTCAAGCCATCATTGTACTGTCCTCAATGATATTAAACAATCGGTCATACAATTGTCTAACACCATTAGTATCAGTGATATTACATAACCGTCCATACGATTACATAAGAACACTGATCCATCTGGTTTCAGCATATCGGCATAATAACCAACAATGTATGATGCTTAATGCATGTTGACTCCATGCATAATCACGTATATCCAATCAATAATGATATATTTTTCATACATGCCACAACTTGGCCAAATAAGCATCAACAGAATTCTAGTCCCAAACACGGACCCCCAATAATATAGTATTAATTTCTCAAGAGTGATAGCACACTTTTAGAGGTTAATTTTGGGTTTCACTTTAATTAACATCTCTTATGAATTCATTCTCTAGAGGGACTCTCTTGTAGTCCTCCTTACATCTTCATTCCTTTGGGTTGATCAAGTTCCTTAATCTAATCAATTATGCTCAGTTAAAAATTACTCGAAGGTTTTACAAGCCTCACCACTCTCTTGTTCTTCTCTTATGTCAAAATCACTCCAATCCATAGGATAAAGTCTTTTCCTTTATTCTTTCCATTATATGAACTCCTAAGGAATCTAAAATTTTCCAATGTTGCACCAAGAATCACAACTTAGACCATTAATCCTCCTAGAGGTCGTGAGCCTCCCTAGGGTAGAAGTCCTAAATCCCTTCCATTTCATGCACTAGTCTCTTGATACCTAATCACTTAAATTTTATTTCACAACAATTTAATCTAATCTCTTAGGATCCATGGCCAAAACCGTGGCCTCACTTTAGGGTATTAAACCCTTAAAATTTTCCATCCATTAATTCTAACATTTAGTTACATAAGCTTCATTTTATTTGTACACAAAACCAATTTGTATCCCAAAACCTTAGTCAAAACCGTGGCCTCACATTAGGGTAGGAAACTCCAAATTTTTCATTTAACAACCCCAACATGATCAAACATTTTCAACACATCCAATACATTCAAGATCACCAGTCAAGTGTTAATCCAAATCAAGAATACATAAGCATGCAAAATCACTAAACAAAGTAAGCATACAAATATGGATTTCTCCATCAAACAATCACACAAGGTCTCTTCACCACCAAGAGAGGTGGAAGAGGATTATCTCCCTCTTACCTCTTGAAGACAACACAAGGAAGCAAGCCTCTTGGTCTCTTGTGGGGGATTTTCATACTACACCTTCAAGGAAACCCTAAGGAAATCAAAACTCATCAAAATCATCATCAAAGCTTAGTAAATGGACCCTTGATCACCCAAGAGATCAAGGATTACGAAAATGAGGAGAAAAGATGGAAAAGTTATGAACTTTACCTTAAAGTTTCCAACTTTGAAGCTTGATAGATCCAAAACGAAAATGGATGATTATGGTGATGGTCACAACATAAAAGTTGCTTAGAATGATGTCTAGATTCAAGATCAAGGGTTGGTTTAATGAAAAAGCTTGGATGGCCAACAATGGTGGTTTTGGCCGTGGAAGAGGGGAGAAAATGGAGAGCAAAGGTTAAGTTTTTGAAGATGACTCCAACTAGAAAAGTGTTTAGAATGTAATGGAGATGAAGGAAATGTGGTTGTTTGAAAGAAAAGCTTGAAGACTCCAAAAATGGAGTCTTGGCCGAAAAAGGAGAGGAGGAGGAGAGAAAGGTGATGACTTTCTTTTGTGAAAGAAAAAGATCCAACAAGAAGGATTACCTTCCAAGTGATGAGTAATTTCAAGAATTAAAAGTGATTGGAAGAAACAACAATGGGTGTGCATGGAGAGGGGGATTTCGGTTGGCCATGAAGAGGAAGAGAGGAAGAGCAAGTTGAGAAAAAGATGAAGAGAGAAGATGGAGAGAAATGGAAGAAATGCTTGAAGAAAGAGAGAAATATTAGAGAGATAAAGTGATAGCAAAGTGTAATGAAGTGAGATGTGTAATTAGGTGTATTTTGTGTAAGTGTGTGAATTAAATTGTGTGGCCACAAAGAGCCCTCAAAATGTGTGGTGGAGAGGAGGAGAGAGGAATTGGCTTCTTGAAGAAGCCAAGGCTCACTTTTTGATAAAAGTAAAGGTGATGTGACATAAAGTAGATTTCCTTTGGATAAGGTGATAGGATTTCTACTACAAGCTATTACCCAATGAACAATTGTTATAGATAACAAAGTCAGTATTCATTATCCAACAGATAATAAAATGTACAGCGATTTTTATTTTTATTTGATAAAAATCTCAAAAAACGTGAAACCTCGTAAACCGTGTTTGGCCTCAGGTTTAGTAAGATCCCCCGTAAGGTTCTCGGAAAAAATATCTCATTTTCCCAGCTCCGCTCAGTATGCATGTAAAACGAGGAATAATATTAAAATATTCCGCATTTGCAAAAAAATACAAAAAAATTTCCAAAAATCACAAATATTATAAAACGATTATTTATCCTAAAATTATTAATTTTCGAGATGTTACAGAAACCAATCCATCTTTTCTTTTTCCTTTCCTTTCTAATCATTCAATTTTACAATTCATGAAAATATTAATTTGTAAATACCTATTTTAAGATGTTGAGGCCGAAATCCTCATGATTCTTGGAACCAAAAATTATTTTCCTTTCCAACAATTATTATGGCATACATAACATATAATCAACATATTATATTTCAAGTATACCATAAAAGCCATAAAAATCATACTAAACATGTAAGCACAAATAAATCATGCAAAGCACATAAACCACATAAACACCCACAAATAATTACACAACCATGGATATGAATCCTCACATGGATTCACCATCCATCAAATAAAAATTCATCTCTCACCACCATACTTGGTTGATGAGATGGATCTCTCTCTTACCTCTTGAAGAACCTCAAAAGCTCCTTGGTTTGCTCCTTGAATAAGTGATTCACCACCAAAAGCTTCTTAAAAACAAAATAAAACACAAGTATATTAGCATATCAAGCTTGAACAAGGAGAACCATGGACCACTATAACAAAATTAGCCTATGACCACATTTTTTTAGGATACACTTAAAAAATGTACTCTTAAGTCTTATTAGGGAACACTTTTGTAAGGGTAGCCTTTTCTGAGAAGTTTTAGCAACGATTTTTTGACAACACTTGAAAAGTGTACTCTTAGAGTGTAAATGGTACACTTTTTAAATGTTGCCATATCATACTACGGCACATTTATTCTGATCAAATAATACACTTAACAAGTATTGCCTATTTAACTATTAAATATCACACTTCATAAGTGTTACCCATTTCACAATCAAATGCAACCCTGTAAAAAGCGTGCTCTAATCTTTATCTAATACGCGCCAAACATTTCCCACAAAATTTTCAGTCATAATATTTGCAAATCCTTTCTTCTCCAGAACATCACTTTCTTCATCAGAATATTTTCCTCACCACGACCACTTTCTTCTCTCCGTTAACGACTCCCTCACCACCACCACTTTCTTCTCTCCATTAACAACTCCCTCACCACTCCTTCGTCTCTTTCTGTCCTTCTTCATCTCTTTCCTCATACATTGCTACATTCTCTCCGGTAGGGTTTGCTCCGTTACTCCATTGTTGCATTCCATTGCTCTGTTGCCAAATACATGTACATTGTGCATTTCCTGCATTTTATTTCATTCGTTGTTGTTGTTGTTGTCATATAATGGGTAGGAATAGGATAACCATTTTTGGCTATTTGTTTCATGCTCTGTTCGTGTTCCCATTACAAAATATCTGTAACTGAAAGAGAAAAATCAAATAAAAACAATGAAATAAATATTTCTATTAGAATTTCATTTTTTATTCTATTGTTAAATGGGATTGGTGAAGATAAGTTTTGAGATTTTTATTCATGTAAATGGCAGAGAAGCTCGAGAGCTTGTCCACTCGAGCATAGGATAGCAAATTCCTAATATATATAAAATATTAAAAAAAAAACATAGGTTGTAGGTATGCAAGGTGAGTATATATATATAGGTTACTTTACTCTAGAGCAGCACTGGCAACAATTTCATTATTTTCTGAAACTACATACACTGATTGTGAAAGGTAAGTTCCATACTTCCATTCATTGCTTTGTTTTTTTTATAAATGTCAGCCTTTGAATGGAATAGCAGAGCAGTAGAGAAGATAGAATGAGATAAAAAAAATGCCCATAAAAGCTCAGGAAAAGAAAGAGTGATAGATCTTGCACATGTAATATGTAGTTTTCATTATTTATACTTGATATTTAGTTTCTTCAACGCAGACAACGATTTATACCATAAATAAAATAGAGCTCAATTTGAGTGCAATGTCATTTCTTTTCAAGCACTACCTCCTTATAAATAATTCAATATCATGTCTAGGTAGCCAACCAATGCAAAATTCATAATTAATCAAAGTTGAAACTTGAAAGCACTTCAATTTCATTATGTCATTGTTCAGTGTTCGGCAGTGACAAGAGAAATTAAGAAACAAGAGATTAGAAGGCAAAGAAATATATAAACATGAACTTCTTTGTTACAATTGGATGGTCTTCTTCTACAAGTACAAGGGTTCCATCCCATCCCATCTTAAATGGTTACTATTATTATTATAGAGATTGGTCGAGTTCCCCCAATTACTTCCTATTTCATCATATCTAATGCAAAAGCAAACAATTAGACAAACTCATTCTTCTCAGCAAAACTGCAATCCGTTTTAGTCAAGTGTAGTCTAGTAGTTTAAAGAGTAGAAAAAGCTTGTGGAACAACAACATAAGAATAGAGTGTATAATTATCAATTTTCAATGGGTCCATGTGATGGGAGTTGAGGTGTTTTAAGGAAGCTGAGGTTACAAGAAGGGATGTTGTTGCTGTTGCTACCTTTGATGGAGCCCTTCTGGCACAGTAGCTGTTATTCCACCAATACCATGATGCAAACATAGTGATGTTTTGGTCCCATATGTGTTTCTTGATAAAATGCTAATAATATTGGCTTTAGGTTTTAGCTGCAAACTTTTAAGTGATGTTGTATTGTTAAGATTAAATTGCTATGCTGACCAATTGCTTGTTGAAATGTTGATTCTTCTATTCTAGTTATACAATAGTATAGATGCTGGTTATTTGAACTAAAATGTTGAATTCACTCTATTAGAATTTAGAAATTTTGGGGTTTGGGCTATTTGCATGTGCTGGTACAAGTGATGGCTTTGGTATTGGTTACTAAGCTCATTCTAACATAATGTGAAATAGGTTTGGACTTTTTAATGTTGTTGGTGTTGTGTTAAAATCCTATAAGAATAACCGATCAAATATATAAAAAAAATATTGTCAATGTTATATGCATTGAACTACTGATACGCTAATGTAATATATAAAAAAAATCCTATTGCGAAGACTATTCAGAATGAGTAGTGCAGATTGTTCAAGGTCTTGGAAGGTGATCAAAATGAGTCCTGAAGATGACTTGGTCCCTTTAAACATGTTGAGTAGTAGATCATAAAAGTTATTAGTGTTTTGTGTGTGTTTTGTGTTTTGATTGTAGGAAAGTCTATTACTTTGAGTGTTGGAAGCTCTACCACTGACTCTTCTAACTGAGATTCTGAAAAGAAGGCAAGATCAAGCTTAACTTAATTCAATAGAGAAGGGGAACTGTATTGAGGAAAATCTGAGCAGGCTGGTTCAAGCTGGCTTTGAAATAGTTAAGAGAAACAATCCCTTGGTTTTGTTTAGGTATATCAAGAAGAATTTGAAGATTTCTGTCTAATAGAATATGAGCAAGACTATTTAACTAAACTGCAATTAAACAAGAAGACCGATCAAAATCAAAATATGAAACTAAACTCAAACCATACTAATTTATTTATTTATTTTTGGTTGTTAGATTAAGCTGTTCAACTTGGTTTAAATTATAGAGACAATCATCTATGACTATTCTAATTTTTTTTTCTTCCATCAGTTTTTGGATTTACATCAGTGGGATAGTTCATGCCTAAGACTATTTTTCTCTGTGGCAGCCATATAATTATTCGTATTCAAATTATCCATTTAGATTACTGCTAAAAAAATAGATGGATTCCTAATTAGGCTCCAAAACTCAAGGTTCATTACCAAAGAAGCCACAGGCCTATAGTTGAATAAGAATAAGATTTCTGAGGAAGGAAGTTATAGCAAATGGTATAAGAAAATAAACAATTATCTAATCAATGCTTCAAAGACTATATATCAATAAGAGCAGTGCAGAGCATAACTATGGTAATAAGGAATCTGATAGGTTGATGAGGTCTGAGACTGTTTCCTCTGAGATTTGGGAGTAAGGTGTAGGTGTAGGCCAAAACCTCCAAAGTCAGATTTGAAGAGCTAGCTTAGATGCTCAGAATCTGAGTGTCTATTTTCCAAGTATATGGAGAGTGTTTTCTGAAATTTGGGAGTAAGATGTTGGCTGCTTAATAATTTATAAAATAATTCAAGCATTTAGAAAAAATGGCATGTTATTCGTGGAATCGTGGGAAGGGGCTTACTACAGTACAAAATAAATTATGAGTAAGAACATATAACTATTGAATGCATAAAGTGTGTGTTGTGTACGGTGTGCTTATATACGTAGTGTTGTGAACTTGTGATGTAAAATACGGAGCTCTGATAAGTTTTTTACTGTAGTTAGTTTGGTCAACTTGCTTACTCTGGTTCTAGTGGCCTTCATATGGAGTCTATCATGATAGGAATTTTTTTTATTTCATCTTACAAAATCACAATATTAAACTACAATGAATCATTGGCTTTGGCCTTATTAATTAATGAATTAGTAATTAGTAATACATGGAGAAATTCTCTTTGTTTCAACACTATACCTCACAGTCATAACTCATAATATTATAAATCTTCAAAATCTTCCGCACAAA
Organism: Ormosia emarginata; assembly: GCA_029884605.1. Taxonomy (NCBI): domain Eukaryota; kingdom Viridiplantae; phylum Streptophyta; class Magnoliopsida; order Fabales; family Fabaceae; genus Ormosia; species Ormosia emarginata. Next base: position 43,990 of record JAQQTP010000010.1, on the reverse strand, counting down.
CTCTGCTACTAAGGTGATTGCACTCATATATATATACATAACTCATAATATTATCAATCTTCAAAATCTTTCGCACACACTTTGCTACTAAGGTGATTGCACAAAAATCTTCAAAATGTCCATTTTTAATAGAAAAAAAAATATATAAGTCAGTATCATTCATAAATGCGGAAAATAGAATACAAGTTACAAGAGTTAAATAAATAGCATAATTCTCCCTCAAGTTACAAATTCACACTTGTCCGCATGTGCAAAAGCATTGTTTGAAGTTTTAAATTCAGAAATCTTTTTTTTGTCTAAAAATGAAAAATTCAAAAATCTTTTGCTTTCTTTACATGGTATCTTCAAAAACATATACCTGATATATCTTTTAGAGTAAATAATGGTCTTCAATTTTTCATTTCAATTCCTTTTACTGCCTATTTTAACTGCCAACTATTCCTTATAACTATGTCATAATTATGATTTTTATACATGACATGCAATTGATTGTTCTTTATTCAAGGAAGATTAATCAAGACTTGGGAAGATCTATAGTGCACTTGAAGTTAAGTTTTGAGTTACAGTCAGTGTTATGACTAAGTAAGAAACTCTTATCCTTTTTATTTTCTTATGTTGTTATTATTTATACAACATTTTTTTTTTAATTTTTCTCTCTTTTTCTTGGTTTTGATTCCCAAGTGTGAATTTAACAAGGCATTGATTTAATGCACAATATTGGTATGCCTGTAAAGTCTAGTTAATGCATAATTGAATATATATCTGAAACCTTAATATCAAAATTCGATTAATCAGGTTTTCTCAAGATGTGTCCAAGCATTGGATGGATTTACCGAGGTATAGCAAAGAGTATTGTGATGGTGTTCAATGTTTCTTAGACTTTGCTTACTCTGTTGGAAATCCCGAAGGCGAAGAAATTCAATGTCCATGTGCGAAGTGTTGTAATATCTATTGGTATCGGAGGAACGTAGTATATGATCATCTAATATGCTACGGATTTGTTGAAGGTTATACAGTCTGGTTTAATTGTGGGGAACAGGAAATCCAAATGGATGTCGATGATGACACGGATGATGAAGTTAATTCAAATGACGACATTGATGGTTTGTTGAATGATACATTTAGATATGTGGCACAAGTTGAAGGAGTTTATGAAGGCCCAAATGAAGATGCAAGGAAATTTTATAACTTAGTTAATGAGGCAAGCCAAGAACTGTATCCGGGTTATAAAAGATTCTCTACCTTATTTTTCACCATCTGTCTATACTTGTTGAAGTGTCTACATGGATGGAGCAATGCATCCTTCACTTCCCTCTTAGAGTTATTGAAGAAGGCGATGCCTAACTTGAACATTCCTTTATCTTTCAATAAAACAAAGGCTATGGTGAAGGACTTAGGTCTTGACTATGTAAAGATTGATGCATGTCCCAATGACTGCATGCTATATAGGAATGACCATAAGCGTGACAGTCATTATCATGTTTGTGGAGCTTCTCGATATATTGAATATCCTGAAGTTGATAGTGATCTTGAGCCTTCCAAAAAATCTTGCCCTATTCCTGCTAAGACTTTAAGATACTTTCCCTTAATTCCTAGACTTCAAAGGCTATTTATGTGCTCAAGGACAACTGATACATTGAGGTGGCATGATGAGGAGCATTCTAAAGATGGGAAGTTAAGGCATCTTGTCGATGGCCAATCATGGAAAGACTTTGATAGCCTTCATCTAGAATTTGCTAAAGATTCTCGCAATTTGAGACTTGGCTTGGTAAGTGACGGGTTCAATCCATTTCGGACTATGAGCATATCTCATAGCACATGGCCAGTTGTATTGGTGGCGTATATTTATATATAAATATATATAAATATTTCACTTTTTATTGGAATGTAGTCTATGTGTCGTATGAATTTTGAAAATAGAAAAAAGCAGAAGTTTGGGCATCGGATGGGGCCTGTAAATTTTGGAATAGTGCGTATGAGATTGGCATTAATCTTACTCTTGGGTTGGTAACATGATTTTCCTTTCTTCTTATACCTTGCTAGTATAGTCTTGACTTATTGTACTTTTCTTTTCATTCTTGTAGCGCTCAACCAAAGAGAACAATGAAGATCCTACAAAATCTGAAATGTTTGTTGCAACCCGCACAAGTAGTAAAGGGAAGGAAGTTGATTCAGAAATAAAAGATACAATTATAAGCAAATGAAGTGTGTTATTGTTAATGATATTATTAATGTTAGTATTCATGTTATTATTAATGTTCCTTTTAAACAGTCACAACTTCAAAATCGCCAAGATGCTGGAGAAACTGATGAGGATGCATTTGAAGCAGTGTTTAGGAAGGAGCAGCCTGGTCGGATTCGGTGCTATGGTAGATCAGTTACAGCGACTTATTTAAAAAAAAAGATGCAGAAATCAACAAAATCAAACAACAACACAATGAGAAAGTCGAATCCTTGCAAAGTGAAGTCAAAGATTTGAAGGGAGAGGTTAAAGGATTATGGCATATTGTAAAGGTTTTGTTGCAGCAAAACAACCCCGGAATAAGCGTAGAAGAAGTTGAAGCATTACTGCAATTTACCCAACAATCTCCACCAGATGCAAATAGTGCACAAGGTGTCGCAGCCTACTATCTTCCACGTTCCTCTGGATCAACTCATGTTCCGAACCATGAAATGGTAGCTTTTCTTCATCTTGTCTTGTTTCAAATAGTTTAGATTCCAGTGCTCGTATCTTGACTAGTCCCTTTAAAGCATGCAATGATGAGACATAGGTAATTTTTCTATTTGTTCTTTCTATTTATTATGAATGATGAAATAGTTGCTGGAGGTTTGAGTCTGGGAAAATGATATGACATTGTTAGATACTTTAGTTCTAATTTAAATTATACTTCTGTTAATGTTGATTTTGTTTTAAACTATGAATGGTTTCTTGGCCTGACTCTTCTTGAAGAAGTTTTGATTAATTTATATATCTTAAATTTGTTTTGACCTTATGTTTTCTCCATTGGTTTACTTTTGGAGTCTTGACTTGGCTATTGTCCTTCTTCCTTCCTGTTTATTCTTAACCTGCTTATTAGTTCTTATGTTCTTCTTAGTTATTTATCATGGAACCACAAGGAGCTCAAGAACCAGACCCGTAATCTGCATATGCATATACTATGTACACTACAACATTTTCGCCCTTTGGCAAGGGCTTAAAAACGTTGCCATAGAACCAAAACCGTTGCCTAAACTCTGAGGCAACGCTTTTCGACTGTTGTCAGGCCGTTGCCTAAGTCGGCATTGCCTAAAGTCTATGGCAACGCTTTTTCAATGAAGTGTTGCCTATTCTTGCACTTTGGCAACGTTTTTCAAAAGTTGCTTATTCATAAGCTTAGGCAACGCTTTTATAGGGTTGCATGTTCATGAGGTTTAGGCAACGTTTAACGAATGTTGCCTATATTTATAGCTTTAGGCAACGTTTAAAATAAGGTTGCATGTTCATGAGCTTTAGGCAACGTTTAACAAATGTTGCCTATATTTATAGCTTTAGGCAACGTTTTTTAAACGTTGCCTATATTTATAGCTTTAGGAAACTTCTAAAAAACGTTGCCTATATTTATAGTTTTAGGCAACGTTTTTCAAACGTTGCCTATATTTATAACTTTAGGCAACGTTTTGTAAACGTTGCCTATATTTATAGCTTTAGAAAACTTCTAAAAAACGTTGCCAGAAACTATATTAATAAGCAACATTTCAAAAGCATTGCTCAAAATCCAGAAAAATACTACTTTCAAAAAACATTGCCAAAAGGCTATAAGCAATGCTTTTACATTCAAATGAGTATAATTTATTGAGCACAATTTATTTGAAAACTAATTTTCTTACACATGACAATCTCGTCAATCTACATCACTCCTTACTAACATACACACGGAAAAATATACATAACTATAGATTTGAAAAAAATAATAATACAGCTGTCATGAGTAATATAATTGTTATATATACATATTCAACTTTAAAGTAAATATTACAAAAGGTGAATATTTGTCTGCATGATCTGCTCAAGAACTCGCATTGGACTTGCAACTACATCATTAGCATTAACAACCTGCAACATCTGATCCAGGACAAGATGCATTCACCTGTGTAAGTGGTTGTTCCTCAATCATGGTTTTAGGCCTTCGCCAACACTTGTGATTTGCAACAGGATCACCCACTTGCCCCAATGGTTTTAGAAAATGAAACTAGTCAGAAAAAGATTTACCAAAAAATCGATAATTAAAAAGCCTGACAGTCCTGGTACCAAAAGACAAAGGCTGAAGTGAATGAGCCTAAAGAGGACAAAGAATAATCCAAAGTTATTCAGTCACCATATGCACATATAACAAAGTCAGAAATGTAAAAGATCAAGGGAAAAAAAGGAAAGTTTATAGAAAATCCCAAATCAATAGACTGCCCTGAACATGATCACTTATCTAATCTCATGGCCTGCCCTAGCATTACACCACAAACATACCAATAATATTACAAATAGAAAACCAACAATATAGTTTTGATTTTAAATTTGATCCACTATCAATGTAAGAGTTTTACATTATAAGGAACAAGAATGTGCCATATCATTGTTGCAATAATCCAACATTTGAGATTTTGAAAAAAGAGAAAGAAAACAAGAATGGGAAAATACCTTCAATCAATGAATATAAGAATCATAAATTTTTCAATTTTGAATTTGTTTGAGAGTATTAACATAAAACAGAACATCATATACAACTCTTTAATTTGTTTGTGGAACTGTGCAATGTTTGCTACTCGGTGGTGTATTTGATTGAAGAGGAATACCCGAGATTTTTCATTATGTTTCAGGGTCTTTAGAATTGTTGTGGGATAGACTAAGGTTTTTGACTTCTCTTTGGTGCTCACTCTTTGTCTTTTTAAGGAGGTTGTGTTTCGATTTGCATAGAGAATAGAGATTAGGCTTGCCATTGTCCATTGTTATTCTTGAGTTTTGCTTTGAGTTTTGCTTTCGGTTCTTTGCAATTTTATTTTTAGTAGTTTTCTGGTGGAGGACATCTTATCCTCCTGTCTTTGTAATTCTCTTCTTTCTTAATGAATTTCTTTTTCTATCAATAAGAAAAGGTAATGGATTCACAATAAATAGATAACATATGAATTTGCATTGGAGATAAAAAGGGTCTGGATGGTATTAGGATAGACATTTTGGGTTTACTTTGCTTAATTATTGCTATTTATTTTATATGCCCTGTAAGGGAGACTTGTGGACAAACCAAAATGATTCAAAGAGAACAAAAAGAAGAACAAGGTTATTTCTCATATATTCTTTAGATATATAATATGACAAAATTAGAGTGTATATCAATATGCACAAGTAGAGCAGAAATTAATAACCTCTCCACAAGATCAATGATATTACAGATCACTAAACCTATAAGTACAATATTACTAAAAAGAGGGACTAGACTACCTAAAGTTTAAACATTAAGAAATAAAATTTTAAAAAATTTATTAGACTTCAATTATTTGAAAAACAAGCAGATAATTGAAAGAAAACATTTTTTACATAGAAGCATTAATTGAATGAAAGATAAAAACGAAATTTTGATGATCAGAACCCTTCTAAGTCCTAACAAAGAAAAATAAAATAAAAAAAGATACAAGCATCACTCAAAATAGCTATCAAATCCTCTATGTGTGCAACAAAGAAACCCCTTTGGAAAAAAAAAATCATAAGCATTAACCCACAAGGAAGCAAGGAAAAGTATCATATCCCAACTACAATTTACTGGCAAAGATACATGTAGACAAAGGATAATAAATAGACTAGAAGAAATGTCGGAGACAATAAAAAGAAATTAACAACGACTCAATCAATATTTGCCCACCCATGCGTAAAGCTTACATAGAGAAGCAGAACATTTTCTGGAGCCAAAACCATTATGTCTGAATATGGAAGTAATCCAACTTTAACCCTGGAAAACACATATTAGAAGAAAATTATGCCCAACATTATAAAAGTAATATTTTATGTAGAAACAGATGGAAAAATCTTATATTTACCTCGAGCGAGTTACTATCACAGCGAAAGTCAGAATCGACTATGATCCAAATTCATATCGGTTTAACATCAAATACAATCTCATTATTTATTTCAACACTCTGAAGCCTAACAAACAACAAATTTCTTTGTTCTTGGTGAAGAAAGTAGACAACATTCGCACCATCATCATCACCGCCTTGACATCCTTGTTCTCAAAAGCTTTTGGTTTTGAATGTGTCTCTGTTTCTTTAATTCTCAAGCTTCCTTCTTGAACTTTATTTCCTCCCCTTTCCTTTGTTATCGGCTTTAAAGCTACATGTTCTATCATCTATGACATATGGCCTTACATGACTTAAGTTAGTAGAGCATATTGAGGTCATTTGTTTTTATCAAAAAAAGGAAAATATTGAGGTCATTTGTAATGTTAAACAACTCAAAGTTCTTGTCAATGCTCTTCTTGATTGATTGAAATTGACAAAAAGCATAGAACTACCAACTAAAGTGGCCAGTGTAAGATATTACATTATTACAAAAAATAACTAGCTTTCGGTTAGCAATCACTTAGTGTCCAATGTAGTGTTAATTCTTATTTCTTAAAACAGAATCAAGTGCACCACCCAAAAAAAGAAAAAGAAAAAGAAAAGAAAAAGAAAAACAGAATCAGTGCTATCAGAATGTTTTAATGAGTTTTGTGGTGGGGATTTTTTTCTTCCCTAATGCAGCTTTACTCTTCTGACTATTATTAGCCTTCAGATATAAAAGATGCAAAACAGTAATTATAAAATATCAAAATATTATTTTGTGGCCCTCCTTTGTTTTTTAATATCTCAACTTTGTCTTCAACTTATATTTTAAAAAACAAAAGTAAAACTAGAATAAAATATCAAAATCAGAATATACCTCGTCTCTTTGCTTGAAAACAGAGATGAGTACAGTAATTTGCATCTTGTTTGGTGAAGTGAACTATTCCAAGCAAACCTTTCTACGGTCTTCTTGTTGACACAATGATCATTGCACCGACCATGAAACCCACTAGCGTTGGCTTTGAGAGAAAATCAATTACAAAGCCTAACCTCATAGACCATCAAAGGTTATTTTTAATCATAAAATATAAATATATAACTAACTAATGTTAATAGCCTTCAAATAACCGTAGAAATTTCTACATTTCAACTTTATTAAAAATATATATATATCCATTTTTTGAAAAATAAACATTTTATTGCTAGTTTTTTTTTTCTTCTTTTTTTTTTCTCACATAGTAATGTATGTTCTATGTTAAGTGAGGCATGATATTATGCTAATTTCCTTTAAAATATTAAAAATAAAAAAATCGAGGATGCATGATTAATACCTTAATATACCTAGAGAAGATTGGACCAAACCAGGAAAGAAAGTGGCAGTGAAAGCCAATTTAAGATAGAGAATTGAATCTTGAGTATAAGAAACTGTCTCGCTTAACATTGATCCCATGACCAAAGATGCAATTGAAACAGGACCAACACCAAGATGTCTAGAACTCCCAAGCAGGGAATATATCAATGGGGGCACAAAACTGGAATCTGCATGGTATTTTGTACCATTGAAACGTTACTCCAGATTAAAAGATTGACCATATATATATACAACAGCTCGATGCCATGCAGAAACAGAGGATACTAACATAATCAAACAATAGGTGGCAAGTTTGCAAGCTTAGCATAATTGATTCCCTGCAAAGAAGAGATAAATTTCAAGTTTTGAGGGAGTCCCATCCCATGATATATTAACTTATACTCTTCAAAAATGAATTGCTCTCTATGGAATTTATATAGTTTATAAAGTAATATTCTGCAGAATGACTTGGCACAAAGATGGTATGCATGCATCAGAAAAGGGAAGAGTTTCGTTTTTGTAACTTGAGGAATGGCAAGGCTAGCAATGGTGATACCAGAGACAATGTGAGAGCGGAGAAGGGTAAGGTTGTAATCAAGGGCCCATTGGAAAATGGAGAAGAGGTATTGAAGAGCAAGGAGTAACTTCATGAACCAAGTTTGGTTCTTGAACTTGTAGAGAGGATCATCTGGGAAGACAATCTCAGAAAGCCTATGCTTGAGTTTCTGGAGTGTGGTGTGCTCTGATGGCAACCGAACCTTGTGGATTTCCAATGGTGGCATTGGTATCTCACCTTGGATTTTGATGGTGGTTGTGGTGCCATGGCAAACAAAGTAATCAACTCTATTGGAGTTCACACCCATTGTTTGTGCCTATGAACTGGTGTCGACGACAAACAGAGTCAGAGGTTTTGAACCAAAACACAGGAGCTTCTGCTTCTTTCTTCTTCTCCATTTTACTTGTTCTATGGTTTTCATTAAATTGAACCCACATTGTATAAGAAAAAAAAAAAGACACATGCGAAAAAGAGAGAGATAGATAGCATAGTATACCAAAGAATCTATTCTTAACAAACAGATTCAGAATGTTTTTCTGAAACACTTTGAGAAACAATAGGGCCATCCCCATCATGGTGGCTAGAGTACGAGTGGACCCCCTCAGAATATCAGTGCTGGGATTGCCTCCCTTTCACTTTGTCATTCAAAGAGATTCCACAAAGAAATTCAAAGATAGGAATTGAGAGAAAAAGTGGTAGAGAACTTCAAAGCCTTCTGCAGAGCTTCTGATCAAACGTATATTCTAGCAACATTTATCCTTCTAATCCTCATATTCAAATGCTATAGACCACTGTTTAAGTTAACCAATCTGCTTATACAACCAACATTCAACTCAACTCGCTATGGAACTATTAATAATATATGCCATCTTTGTGAATACCAATTCCAGAGTGACAATATTTGCTCAATAAAATTTTTTTTCTGTATTCATTTCCTTACCAAAAATAATATTTTCTATATTGAATTATGTGTATCTCTCTCTTCATTCAATAAGAAAAGTAAGATGCAGCTAGATAACATGCAGCAAAAGGAGAAAAATGCCTAACAAAGCATTCTTAAAGTTACAAAAGAGAGAAATCCCAAAATTTGCATAGTGTACGAATTTTTTATTTTTTGTAACAATAGTGTACGAATTTTTTATTTTTTGTAACAATAGTGTACGAATTTTACACAGAGTAGGATGGTATTATTTAGCAAGATTGCACCACCTTCATTTACTTCCTCATTCCACTATTCACTTCACTCGAAATTAGAATTTAGCAAACAAGTTTGATACAAAAGGGGAACGAATGATTAGATACACATATTTGCCCAAACAAGATTTGGTCTAAATATAGACTACCTTAGATATCATCATACAATATAATCAAACCACGCAAATAGAGAACAAATAGGGCAAATTGGATAGCCATTGTTTCCTAAAAGCACCCACGGTTAGCTACATTACATAAAAATGCTTCAGGCAAAATTACAAACGCGCATAACTAGGTTAATTGATTGGTACACTAAAGGAAGCGAAGAATAGCAAACATCAAAAATTAAACAGAGGCAATACCGAAACACAGGAGAAAGCACACATTTAAACATAAGCAAACCAATTCCATTTGCAGGATCTAAGAGGTGTTACTTAGCGACCATTCTGGCGATGAAATCCTCGTAACGGATCTTGCCATTGGAGCCAATATCAACTTCCCTGATCCACTCATCGAACTCAGCAGGCTCGAGCTTCTCGCCGATGCTGGTGAGGATGTGCCGGAGCTCCGACACGGAGACGAAGCCGGTGAAGTCCTTATCCAGAACCTTGAAGGTGTCATGGAGTTGGCGATCGAAGGGCTCAAAGCTTCATGTGCTTTGCCATCGATCCGTAAATCGGGGAAAATCGAAGGGGTCATGAGATTCTCCTCATCACGATGGCTTTCGCTTGGACTTGGGTCGGGTTGCCTCCCAGAGACTGCATAAGGATCCCAAGCTCCGAAGGAGCGATCCGGCCGTCGGCGTCGGTGTCGAACAGAGTGAAAGCTTCTTTCATTGAACATTTGATAAATGTTGCTAGAATTTATAAACAATGGAATGGTGGGTCGCTTGTGATTCTAAGTGGTGACAGTGGGGACTGAGTTCGGTAAGGTCGTGGGTTTGAAAACAAGGGGTTGTGCTTTTGATTAGGAATGGCTTCATGGATTTAAGGATTTGGGGATTTGGGGATTAGGTTCTGTTGGGGATTTGGGGATTTTGATTTCACCTATTCACTCTCACTCTCACTCTCACTTACAGAGGGGTGGGGCGTGGAGGAGATAGTAGAGACGAGAAGCTCGAATGTGACGAGAAGTCGTGGAGTTGAGAAGCTCGACTTTGGGATGCCTTCGAATGAGTTCAATGAGTGAGTTAAGGTTTGCTGACTTTTAGTTAAAGATAATTGTTTTAAAAGATTGCATAATAGGTAACTATTGTAAAGCGTTGTCTTACAAATCTATGGCAATGTTTATTATTAGTTGCCAAATAAATGTTGCTTGAAAATGCTAAAACTTAAACAACTCTTATAAACCGTTGTCATTATCATCTCTAGAAACGTTTTCTAATTGTTGCCTCATAAACATTGCCAAAACTCCATACTAAAGTCAACTTGTAAAAAACGTTGTTTATACTAGTTTAGGCAACGTTTTTCAAACCTTGCCAAAAATAGTGTTGCCAAAAATCAAATTTGTTGTAGTGGTAGCCTTGTTTGGTATATTGGTTTTGATTTGAGTTTCTGCATAACTTTATTATCTTGTCTATGAATAAGTATAGATGCACAACATAGGGATGATTTATTTGTTCCTTTGATGATGCATAAATATTATATTGGGTATGATAATACTACTCATATGGCAGCTATTCATTTTGGGTTATATTTGACTATTTTCTATTTGAGAGATGCTATATCATTTTAATTTTGGAAAATATAAAATTCTAAAGTTTGAAAACTACAAAGTCTTAACTTTAATCAAGTCCAATCAAATTATATAATTCCAATAAGTTTTATGTATATGATTAATCAAAGTTTTAATTATATTATTAAATTATTTTAATTATATTGTGTGATGTGATTCTGCTCACCATAGTAATGAATTTTGAAACGAAAACCTTACTAAATGTTACTAGTTCCAAATGTCATACATGAGTTGTTAACTTTCTTATCTTTTTATTTATTCTGCTAGCTATAGGTAATTTTTCATAAACAAAGGGAAGCAATTTTGATGCTCTCACAAGAGGACAAAAAGTTTGTATGATTTTAAGAAAACACAACAAATGTATCATTGTACAAGTGCTGATGGACTTAGAATTTAGATTGCTTGAATTATTAACTAAGGTGGGACTTGTCAATGCTATTGCTGTGACTTGTCAATGCTATTGTTGTGACTGATATAGTGGATCTTAGTTTGAGGTTGTCTAAAGTGGAACTTGGAATGTTTGTATTAGTTTACTTGATTCTGCCGAACTACTTTCTCAAAATGAATGGGTTAGTTTACTTGTATTAAATGCTAGTCAATGTGGGACTTATGAATGCTATGACAGAAATTTTTTTCAAAAATTACTTATGAATGCTAGTCTATTTAATGTTTATAATGACTAATAATTAATGGAACTTTAACTGCTATATTAGTTTACTTGATTCTGCCCAACTAGTTTCTCAAAATCAATGGATTAGTAGGACTTAGGAGCATTAATAGATCCTTGAACACATAATCCAAGCATTATGAAGATGACTTGTTGACAAGTTTTTGTGCTTGCAGCAAGTTTCATTTTCTCTTCCAATCAGATGACTTTTTTCATGTATCTGCCGAGATCTAATATTTTTTTATATAAATTATTATTAACTTGTTTATATAAATTATTAGTGATTCATCTTCATCAACAACAATTCATAATTCATATCATATTCAGTTATCTTAATGACTTGATATTTTTGTATAGATTATCATCAAATTTCCTAACATATATCATATATACTACTAATTCTTTTGTTCAATTTAAATTTGTAAGACAATGGTGGTACTTCATTTGGAGATGACAATAGATCTATTTAGTAGATTTGATGTTCATGAAGAGAACCTGATGAAGATGATTTTCTCATATATTGTGAACTATATATATCTCTATTTTGATTAAGTGTTCTGGATTATGAGGATGATGACTATTTTTGTACTTTGGATTACTTGATTAATATTTTAATCAATGGGTTATTATGGATATTTGGTTATTACTTTGAACAATGTGTTAAATGTTAAAATTACTTTATATTATTGCTTGAAATTTTATACTATATATAAATGAATAGTATATATATATTCTAAATTAAAATTCTATAAAATAATAAATAAAATAAATGACATTAATAATATTTAAAAAATAAGTATTTTTAATTGTTTAACCAAATTTAACTAGAAAGCATGTTGTGTAAAAGTAACAACAAATGGTAATTTTGCAATTGTTAAAATTATAATAATTATTATAGGATGTTAAAAAAAATTAGTAACAGAAAAGATAACACTTTAAAAGTGTATCTATAAAGTTTAACATAAGGGAATGTTTAACAAGTGTACCCATAGGGTTTGATATAAAGAAACACCTTATAAGTGTACCCATAGAGTGATGACATAAAAAAACGCTTTACAAGTGTACCCATAGAGTTCGACTTAAGGGAACTATTTACAATTGTAGTCATAGGGGTTGACATAAGGGAACGTTTTTTAAATGTAGCCAAATAAGCAACACTTTATAAGCGTACCCATAGAGTGAGGAGAAAAGCATTGCCTTTGTACTCATCAAAGGCTACACTTTTGAGCATTGTGGCATTTGATGCAAAAAAAGTGTAGCCTTAGATAATAGGCCACGCTCGAATAGGCCACCACTCTAAAAGCGTTGCCTTAGGACCAAAAAGCGTAGCCTTTATCAAAGGCAACACTTTAGTGTACTTTAGAGTACACTTTTGAAGGGTTACCCTAGGTCATTTTTGTTGTAGTGGACCAAACATGGTTTAGAACATGAAAAATAAAAAGATAAAAAGTGAAGTTTCCATAACTTCACCTTAAAAACCCTAGAACTTTGCTCTTGAAGAAAGTCCTTGAAGATGATAGATTTAGAACTTGGCCTAAACTACAAAGTGTCTTAGATTGAGGTATAGATTCAAGAAGTATAGTTGTTTAAAATTTTTGAAGAGTGATGGTGGGATTTAGTGGTCTTGGCCGAAACTAGCACGAAGAGAAATGGAGAGAAAATGTTTTGTGAAGCTTTAGCTTTGTTTGGAAATGATCAAGAATGATCAAGAAGAACAATAATGGTGTCTTGAAAACCTTGCTCTTGCCTTAACCCATCAAAACCGAACCCCCCCTCTTGCACATTCAAAGAGTGACTAATGTCACTAGCCATCATTTTAGGCATTCTTAGCCATTGATTAGATCAATGGTTAGTATTAATGTAGATTCTAATTTTAGCTTCTAGATTGTAAGACTTAATCTAAGCCATTGGATCTTTTTCCTTAAAATTCTAACAATTAAATGTATCTCCAAAATGAAGGGTCAAGATCACATCTTCATACTTTCCATCCAATGGTCATAAATGGTCCTAGCCATTTTATAAGACCAAATATTCACTGTTGATTCAATCAATGGTGGATATCCAAAGGCTTCAACATTAAGCTTGCTTCCTATTGGTCCGTCATAAAGCTGTCATAACCACTAATGTTGACTAAGCAGTATAATATTTATTTTTATCTGCTATTACCCTTCGAACAATATTTTTACTGTATTTTTATTTTTTGATAATTAAATACAGTGCAAAACACAGTAAAAGAAAATTTTAAAAACTATTTCCAATTTCGGGTTTAGTAAGATCTCCCGTCCCCGTCTCAACAGTACAAAATTTTTTTGCTATAAAATTTTTTTCACTTTTTTGGATCCACCTGGGCCCACGTACAGCCCCCCTAGGCCCACAAACTGCCCATGGATAATATTAAAATAATCAAAGAAATATAAAAATTTCATAATCATCCACAAAATCATAAAAATTATAAAACTTACGAAAATCAAATCAGATTACGTAAAATAATTAAGACTTAACAGTAATAATTAAATTACATAAAAATTTTCCCGACCCAAAAATTATTATTTTCTTGACACGAAGTAAATCACACAAAACGATCAAATGTATTCATGGAATACTCAAAATAATTTTATAGTACACAGAAATCACTAAACAGTAGAATTCTGTTAATTGTCAAAATTATTATCAAATAGTTAAGAAATTTGGGCTGTTACAATAAACTCTCCTTTTTAGTCATTTACACTCTCTATGTACTTAATTGATTAAGCCATGTTTTGTAAGTTTGGACTCAAATTAGACTTAATTGATTTTTTCAGCATTATTTGGGTCTTACACTTTTTCTGTATTTCCGTCATATCTTGAGTTCTAAATGTATAAAAATTATGTATCCTATCTTTTAGGAAAGATAAGAGAGAGCTCTACAACTTTCATGAAGAGCTCCAGGTAAAATATGGACATCTAGAGGAGCTAAATGGGCTTGGAAGTCAGAATACGAGTTTTGTGACTGGAACCTGAATAGTGTACAATAATCAGAGCATAACTCGGGCTGTAGGAATTTGCTTGGGCTGAAATTTGGAGACTTGAAAGTTAAGACCCATATCAACAACTTTCATGAAGAACATAAGAGTTTATTCGGACAGCTTGGAGGTGATATTGAGTTTGGAAGTCAAAATAGAGGTACTGTGTAACATCCCAAAAATTAATGAATTTATTATAAATAGTCATTTTATAATACTTGTGATTTTTTGGAATTTTTCTGAGAACGTGAAATATTTTAATATTATTTTTCGTTTTACGTGCGCACTGAGCGGAGCTGGGAAAATGAGATATTTTTCCTGAGAACCTTGATCTGTGGAAACGTCGACGGAGGATCTTACTAAACCCGAGGTTGGACACAATTTACGAGGTTTCATGTTTTTTGAGAAATTTTACTTGACAGAATAATAAATCGCTGTGTAATTTTATCCGCTAGACAATTAATACTGACTTCTGTCAACTGTAACAATTGTCCATTGGATAATAGCATGTATTAGAAACCCTATCACCTTATCCCAATGCAATCCACTTTATGTCAAATTAAATCTACTTTAATTCAAATTAGTGTACTTTCATCAAAGCTTCTTTGAGAAGCTTTGACTATCAAATGACCACCTTGCCCTTGGCTTGTTGGAGAAGCCAGATTTTTGCCCCCTCCTCTCTCTCAATGCCGCGGCAATGGGCCAAGGGGAAGCAAAAATTTTTGTTTCCCACACTTAACTCACCTCACCCAAAATATCTCATTTCCTACCATCACTTTCTCTCTCTAACTTTCACCCTCTAATTTTTCTCCTCCTTCTCTCTTCTTCCTCCTCTCCCACACGGTTCTTGTAGCCCCATTAGAGACCATTTCCTTTCACTTTTCTCTTCTCCAAGACCATTTCTATACCCCCCTCAACCTCCTTTACACTTCCTATTTGGAGGGTTTCCTTAAAAAACCAGCTTTTCCTCCATTGTCATCCAAGACAAAGCTTCAAGCTTTAAGGTAAAGTCCTCATTTTTCTTCCTTCTTCTCTTCATTTTCGTGTTCTATGGTCTCATTGGATACCAAAGATCCATCCCTTACCAAGCTTGATGTTGGTTATTTGTGTTGGAGATTTTAAGGTTCTTGGAGACTCCAAAACCGAAATCTTCAAGAAGCAAATAGGAGCCCATTTTGTGTTCTTCCTTTAGGTAAGAGGGAGATTACTCACTTCAACCATCATTGGTGGTGAAGAAACTTTTGTGTGTTTGTTGATGGAGAAATCTATCTTTGTATGTTTACTTTGTTTGGTGATTTTGCATGTTTGTGTATCCTTGATTAAAATTAATGCTTGAATAATGATTTTGAATGTATTGGATGTGTTAAAAATACTTGATCATGTTAGGTGTAACACCCTCCATAGGGCATCGCATTTCTAAATAAAAAAAATTAAAACCTAAAAATCATTTAACAAAAGGCTTTGAGTTCAAAAATTTGGATTTTTAAAAATCTCTTGTTGCTGATAACATAAACTTACCAAAAATATAGTTAATACAAAAAATAGACTAAACCAATTTAATACACATGTAAATTATACCACATAATATTAAACAATATTTAAAACATAATTTACAGACTTAAGGAAGAGTAGCAAAACCCAAAGATGGGTCCTACTTAACGGCATGGTAACAACACTAACGAGAAAAATTCAACATACATGTTCTGTTTTCTCCACCAAACTGCATACCGTTGAGATTGAGAAGATCACTCCTTGATGCTGTCACCGAACTCAGAATATTGCCTCCAGTTAAGTCTAAAGAGCTTACTTCGCTTGCTATATAAATTTTTGACAATACAAAAACAACAAAACCATACAACAAAGAGGTGAGATCCCCTTTCACCAATACCAGTACGGCAGCAAAGAATGATACGAATGATAAAGTCATTCCATACACACAAATATCACAAGTATAATCATGTTAACAAATTATCCTTATGTTCAGAAAACATATATCACAATAATATAAACATCAACAGTATATCAACAACAGATATCAATAATATACATATGAAATGATTATGCCACCATAAAATGTACCTCGACAATGCCACAACAATATGTACACAAACTATGCATATGCACAATGCACCACATTCCTACTCCATGGAGCTAAACAGTTTTGGATATGAATGGTCCAGAAGATCTGTCACCCACAATGACAGTCTAAGCTAGACGCGAGACATAAATATTGTTTGTCGGGACAATACGCCAGTGCGTTGCAACGGTATATCATGGCCAGGCATATAAGGTGACAAGGTCATAATGAACAACCGTGCCCTGACGTCCCCAGTAGATCTCCCACTTGGATCACAATATTCAGCTCTCATTCATTCCTAAACAACAAAAGCCATCACAGCCATCGACTATGCATGCCAACTCAATGTGTATGTATATATATATATATATATATATATATATATATATATATATATATATATATATGAACCATAATTACATAAATACCCTTGGTCTCAAAATGTTGCCATAATTATGAAAATGCCCTCAAATATCAACAAATCTCAAATATAGTACGTCCCACCTGACAGTACTATTTCTCAATCTGTCGGGTCCACCACTTTGGCCCGACAGTAAAACTCACTGTTTTAGTCAATCGCGTAGAAATTTTATCGCGTTTTCACAATTTCATCGTTTTTACAAACATTTTTAAATCGCGTAAATATATTTTGCTGTTTTTAAAATCGCGTACTATTTTTAAATCGTTTTCCCAATCACGTAAGATTTTTAAATCGTTTTCTTAACCGAAAAGCTTTAAAATCATTATTTTAAAACTGCGTAAGCTATTTTTAATACTTTTAAACTACGTAGAATATTTTCCTTACGTTATAAATATATTGTGAAATTCTTTCCTTTATTCGTTCATTTTTAATAAATTGTGACAGTATTTTTGTCTATAAAATCTATAAAAATATATTTTCTACGTTTTCCTTTAAAAATCCCTTTGTTTAGTTTATAATTACAAAATACACTTTGAAAATTACTATCATACTTTAAAATTCAAAGGTAAATATTTTCCAAGAATTTTGTTTATTTCTCTTTGATACCATATTTCTAATAAAAATTTGTTTACTTCTTTAAGTCTTGAAAATCCATTGCAAATGTATACTTTTTAGTTTAAACAACTAGTCTACACTTTTAAAATAGTTTCGGATTAAAAACATCATAAGTAGGCATGTTGGCCCAAAAATCATTCTATGCATTAAAAATCATATTTGATTGTTTCTCATCATATAATCTCTTATAAAAATTCTTAATCCAATTTATTTTTATTAGATCATCTAGTCCATAGTTAGAAAATAATTTTTGGATCAAAGTTATATGGTATGTTGGCCAAAATTCTACATGTCCTTATAATTCATTTTAAAATTGTTTTCCATCCTCTAAGTCATTGAAAAATCCATTAATCTAATTAAATCAATTAAATCATTCTTTTAGAAAATGATTCAGAACATTTTGGTCCTCTTTATGGATGATGGAACCGTGAGCTCCTTTGTGTTCTTTGGAACACTCATGCAATCCTTCACATATTATTCATATCTTACAATAATAATTATGCATCAATGAATACATACCATATATTAAAGCAATCATAAAACATATACAAAAAATATTAAAGCTATAGACATACTTGTACACAAAATCAAACACAATTAGGAAAAACAATAAACAACCAAGTGAATGAATCCTTATGGATTCTTCACCACAAACACATTCATTCCTCACCACCAACACATGGTTGATGAGGGTAATCTCCCTCTTACCTTAAAAGAAGACAAAATCTACTACTCCTTCTCCTAGGGATTTCGGGTTCACCTCCATGAAAACCTAAAGATCTTAAATAAAAATTTAAAGAGTTATAACTATAGGAGAAAAATATAAACCATGGATAAATCATGGCTTAGAACCTTGAAAAAAGAAGTTAGAAATGAAAAATAAGGATTTTCACCTTCTAGGAAAAATCTCCAAAGTGATTTTCCAAGCTCAAAATGATAGATTTTGGAAGAACTCTCAACTAGAGATGTTCTTAGAATGGTGTTTAGGTTTGGAAAAAAAGGTTGGATAAAATTTTTGAAGGTTGGAAGATAGTGCAAGGGGGTGAGGCCGAATGGTCTCCAAGAAGAACAACACTGGTGAGCTCTTGTGTTTGAAGAGAGAGAAGAGAGAAAGTGTGATAGCAAAGATGGAAATGAAATGAAAATTGCTCTCCAAAGTGATGCATGGCCGTGTAACACTTCCAATGAAGAGGTGGTCTCTTTGTTTGACTTCCAAGAGCCCATCCAAGCCTTAGACTTCGTCAAGGGTTGAGATCAAAACTTGATCACCAAGCTTGCCTTCCATTGGCTAATCCAAGCCTTGTCATAAGCCTAGTCACATGCATGGTCATTTGTTCTTGAATGTTCCTCCTTAATGGTGATTAATTAGCTACTAATCCCATTAAGCTTCTAAGCACACTTAGTCTAACTTAATTAAGATAATTAGTTACATTTACTAATTAGCTAATATTCTTATTATCCAAATTTCAAGAGCCATTGATCATATCAAGGGTTGATATTAGGTAGTGATATGATCAAATCTAAGCCATTAGATCTTATTTCCATGAAATTCTAGCCATTAGATTCATCTTTGAAGATAAAGGGTCAAGATCTTCTCTACATTCTTCTCATCCAATGGTCACAAATGGTCCTAGCCATTTTGTGAGACCAATCTCCACCGTACATTAAATCAACGGTGTATATCCAAAGCCTTCTTAACCAAGTTTACTCTCACACCATTGATTGAATCAATGGTGATCATCCAAAGCTTCTTCATTAAGTTTGTTTCTCAACTGTTGATTAAATCAATGGTTGATATTCAAAGCTAGACCTTTTCATCCAATGGTGCAAATTAAGTCAAGCCCTCTTTGTTGACTAATTCCTATTGGCTTAAAAATAATTCAAGCCATCAACGTCGACTGTTTTCCTAAACGTGGGTCCCGCAAACCAATTGTGGGTCCCACAAACCAAAAGTGGGTCCCACAGACTTTTTCAGGCCCGTGGTCGTTTTATTTATACTGACTAATAAAATAATATTATAAAAATATAAAATTATTTTATTGTACATATAAATTCTAAAAATTAAAAGATTGATACATGTATCATTCAGAATTGGGTTTAGTAAGCTTCCCCAACTCCGAATAATTAAAATAAGATTTTCTCCGGCCCGAAAATTATTATTTTCTTGACTCGAAGCAAATCACACAAAACACTCAAATACAGTTACAAAACAGTCAAATTAATTTTATAACACAGAAAACAGAAAACAATACAATTGGGTCAAAATCGTAATTTAGCCAAAAGTTGGGGTGTTACATTAAGGTTGTTGAATGGAAAATTTGGAGTTTCCTACCCTAATGTGTAGCCACGGTTTTGATTGGAATTGTGGGATGTAAATTGATTTTTGTACACAAACAAAATGAAGCTTATGTAATTAGACTCCAAAACCGAATGCTTCAAGAAGCAAGTAGGAGCCCATTTTCGTGTTCTTCTTTTAGGTAAGAGGGAGATTACTCACTTCAACCATTATTGGTAGTGAGGAGACTTTTGTGTGTTTGTTGATGGAGAAATCCATCTTTGTATTCTTACTTTGTTTGGTGATTTTGCATGTTTGTGTATCCTCGATTAAAATTAATGCTTGAATAATGATTTTGAATGTATTGGATGTGTTAAAAATACTTGTTCATGTTAGGGTTATTAAATGGAAAATTTGGAGTTTCCTACCCTAATGTGAAGCCACGGTTTTGATTGGAATTGTAGGATGTAAATTGATTTTTGTACACAAACAAAATGAAGCTTATGTAATTAGATGTTGAATGGTAATGATGGAATCAATGAATGGGAATTTTGAAGGTTTCCTATACCAAAATGAGGTCACGGTTTTGGCTTGAATTTTTGAGGGATTGAATTGATTTTGGGTGAACAAAAATTTAGATGATTTGATATCAAGAGAGTAGTACATAGAATGGAAATAAGTTAGAACTTTTAAGACTTGAGGGGCCACGGTTTTGACCCAAAATAATAAGAGTTTGGATTAAGTTAGTAAGTAATAACATTTATGTAATTGGACATTAAAGAATCGATGATCATAATGGAATTGATTATGAAAAATTTAGGTTTTTCCTAAAACCTACGGAGGGCATGGTTTTGATAAGAACTTTGGGAATGTAAATTTGATTTGGTATAAGGATCAAGGGAAGTTTAAATGGTTAAGTATTGAATGATAATGACAGATGTAATGAAAGGAAAAATTTGGGATCTCACCACACTAATGAGGAGTCACAGTTTTGGCTTTAGATTTCAAGAGATTGGATTAATTTTGTGGGAAATACAATTTGTGTAATTTGGTACTAAATGATTAATACATAAAATGGAAGAAAATTTAGAACCTTGAAGGCTTGTGAGGCCATGGTTTTGAGGGCTATTAAATCTAGAGATTGTCATAATTGATCAAGACTTAAGTTATGGTGAACGTTGGACCCTTAATGGGGAATGGTGATAAATGATGGACCGTAAATACACATTGATGTTGGGAAGTGATTCTATATTATCGTAAGACCCTAAGTGGGGCTAAGTATTTGTTGATGAATTTCTTGAAGAGCTTATGACATATTGACATTGACAATGAATATATATGCCATTGTGGTATGCTTACGATGAATGCATCATTGACAAACATACATGATTGGACATTGTGTCGTCATGCATATGTGTCGTCCGTTGGATATTGTTGTAAAGGCGGTGTAAGCCTAGGAGTTGAATAACACCTATGTGCGGGTGCGAATAGACTAAGCGTAGGGTCATAGTGGTTGGTCCTGGGGGCGTCGGGGTGTGGGTGCTTCACATGGGCAGTTATTAGCTCCTCTGCACCGTGGGGTAGACCGATGCAAACACACCGATGATCTGGACTAAGACTTTGTCCTATATCGCGATTAACTGTTGAGGTGTCATGTATAAGCCATTGTTGCGCAAATATTTTATGAGATGAAGCACATTATTTTTAAGACTGGCGATATACTGGCATTACTCCTTGATCATTCTCTCCGAATGTGTTGATGTCTAGCTCCATGGAGTAGGATTTTCGGTACTATCATGCATTATGCACTGTTCATTATCGATCTCATAAATTGTTGAGCATGAACACTTGTGACCGTGAAAATATCTATTTTATTTTTGTGATAATTATCTGGATACTATGCTGATTGCTTGAGATACTATTGCTTTTAATGGTACTGTTTTGCTATAAATTCCACTGTTACTGTTAATGAATACGTGGCTGTGTTGCTATGTGGGCGCTCTACGTCATGTTGTCTTCTTACTGCTATAATGGTAATGAATGTTGGGTATCTCACCTCTTTGTTGTATTACCCCATTTTTATGTCGTATTGGATAAAGACAGTGGAGAGTGCGAATTGAGTTCAAATAGTTAGGTCTTAAGGATCGTCTTCTGTTTCTTTGTGATGGCATCTACACAACCTCTTCTGTTACGCACATGGATACAGTTTCATAGTGGCTTGAAAGCTTGACACTTTGTCCGTGAAGCAGAGCGTGTTACTTACATCGGGGATGTGACCCTAGTTCAGTGCGATAATAAACCTGGAGCTGGTACGAACATATCTTATGTCCCTGTATGTGTGGAGTTCCCTATACCCATTGGGGAGATGTGGGATAACTGCCGCCTCTTCCCTAGAGAGGTTTCAGTTATAACGCATATTCGTGCTCCCATCCATCTGGAAGTGTCGCAAGGGCGAGTGTTCCATATCAGAAACACCGAAGAAGATCAGGTGCAGGACTATTCCATACATGTGTTAGACTTCGGGGAAGGTCGAACTTTTATATGGTAGTTATGTTATGCTATGTAAGACCTATAATTTATATTGTTGTACGTTAATTTATGTAAGGATGATGTATGTGTACTTTGTATTAAGCTAATGTTGTATTTTGTACTACAAGACAATATAATTATATTTCATATCATGACTCGTATTTTCTACTTACGCATAATGGTAATATATCTAATTATTTTACTATAAATTCTAAATTTGAAAATACTGGATATTTGACACTGTGACACGCTTGGACCTAGTGATTGTGGTATAATGACGATTGTGCAGTGGTTACTATATCAAGGGGTGTTACAAAATGTGGTATCAGAGCAGTTCATCCTGTTGAGCCGGGGTATGGACTTGCTATGTTTAGGCATATTAGAATTTTGCATGTTATGCACTTCCTTGTCTCTTGATTGAGATGATGGGAAAGGAATGCATGGCTTGCCATAGGTTGAATGTTAGTAGCTACTATTATATAGTTGCATGATATTGAGGATTGGCCTACTCAATATATAATGTTCTGTGTGTACAGGAAACTATAACTTCACCTAGGCGTACTATACTAGGAAAATAGGAATTCTTTTTTGTAAGGAGATCAAAAGGTTTTGGGGAACCGATCTCCTGGAGAAAGAAATGACTGGTGTAAGTTTGGTTTGAGAAGCTGTTTGGGGGTTGACGACTTGCATGAGATTGTGCCATGGAAGGCAGAACAAAGAGGCTCGAGTTGGAGACTGTTAGGATTTGTGTATTTGACTTGTCTTGTTTGAATTGTGTGACTCTGTGTGTTTGGTTTCCAAGAGGAGACAATGTTGTTTGAAATAATTGCGTTTGTTTTGTTGTGTTGTGTGTTGCCCATCTTTGAAGAAGGTCGATGGCTCGCGGTAGGCACACGAGGACAAGGGCTCATGATAGGCATACGTATATGGGCACAGGATGAGATAATGAAAGCTTGGCTGCGACTGCAGAAGAAAGACAACGGATAGCTGATGTGATAACTCACCAAGATCGAAGGATCGCACAACAGCAAGAATTGGAAGATAAGGTCTCAAATCTGTTGAAGGAAAGTCAGACTTGGGATAACCTTGGACTGCCTAAATCCTAAAGGAGGAGTAATAGAAAGGCTAATCAATTCAAGAGGAAACCATACTCTCGATTGTCAGGAAAACGACAGCCACATCTAACTCATGGGGAAAGTGCTAGTGGCAGTGGATCTAATCTGACTTTGACATCTTTACCAAAATGTAAGAAATGCGGAAAGAACCCCTCAATAAAGGAATGTAAGACCAAGAGAGTGTTCTGTCTCAAGTGCAGGAAGGAGCACCTAACGAGGGATTGCATAATTGTAGGAATCATCTGTTGTAAATATGGAAAGCCTAGACACGTGTCCTGCAACTGCAATCAAGCGAAGGTAGGTTCTTCAGTCAATGCTGCAAAGGCTGTGAAACCGCAAGCAAAAGGCAAAATTTATACCCTGGGTGGTGCTGAGGACTCTAAATTTGAAGATCTAAACAACAACAATTATGCCTCAAGTGACGATCCCGTAATTATGCTGTACAATTTTGGGGGTAACCCCTCCTTTTACGATATGTAACTATATGGATCATTTGGATTCATCTGTATTTTCATTAGCTTTGACCCAGTTACTTTCATCTTTATTGCTAAGACTTGTCATTGACACTCAAGTTTGTTTAATCTAACCTATTCCTATTAAAGGTTGAATCTTTATTAACTTGACTTGTATACCTAAGTTCACGCTTATTAGAATTTATGATTTTAGGACTAGATCGATTATTTTCCTAGTTATATTCTGCTAGATCATCCTAATGAAAACCTCAGTGATTACTGGAACTAAGTCTTTTGAATTCATAATGGCCAACAGAGTTGAAGCCTTGTGAGGGAAAGGATCCTGGGAATACATGTTAATGTCTTCCTTGGAGGACAAAAGAAAAGGGAATATGACTGTCACTATTGTAGTCAATAAGTTTCTCGTGATGAACCATAGTGCTGTCAGTTAAGGAAAAGAATGGAACATCTCAGTGAGATGAGGACCATCGTCAAATGAGCAAGACTACAATCAAGGGGGAGTATCCTCGGAGAAAGATGCACGTTCTGGTCATCGTAAATTTGTGGGAATTTGAGGATGTTCCCAAAATGATTTTCAAATGCGCTTTAGACATTTTGGGTATCTCATGATGTCTTCCACCTGTCATGATTGCTAAAGTTTATCCCTGATCCAGCCATGTCATCGAGCTAGGCACAGTATAATTAAAAGAGAATTGGATCTATAGAATACTTTCTGTGAAGATCAAGGTTAGGAGAACAAAGCAACATCTATGTCTATTCTAAGGGATGAAAATTTCGAGGACGAAATTTCTTTTTGAAGGGGAGAGTTGTAACATCCCGAAAATTAAAAAATTTATTATAAATAGTCATTTTATAATACTTGTGATTTTTGGAAATTTTTTTGGATTTTTTTAAGAATGCGAAATATTTTAATATTATTCTTCATTTTACGTGCACACTGAGCGGAGCTGAGAAAATGAGATATTTTTCTCGAGAACCTTGATTTGTGGAAACATCGACAAAAGATCTTACTAAACTCGAGGCTGGACACGATTTACGAAATTTCACATTTTTTGAAAAATTTTACTTGACAGACTAATAAATCCTTGTGTAATTTTATCCGCTGGACAATTAATACTGACTTCTGTCAACTGTAACAATTGTCCATTAGATAATAACATGTATTAGAAACCCTATCACCTTATCTCAATGCAATCCACTTTATGTCAAATCAAATCCACTTTAATTCAAATTAGTGTACTTTCATCAAAGCTTCTTTGAGAAGCTTTGACTACCAAATGACTACCTTGCCCTTGGCTTGTTGGAGAAGCCAAAATTTTCCCCCCTCCTCTCTCTCAATGTCGCGGCAATGGGCCATGGGGAAGCAAAAATTTTTGCTTCCCACACTTAACTTACCTCACCTAAAATATCTTATTTCCCACCATCACTACATAACAGGAGTGATATCTTCGGGTCCCCTGTTTGAGTGAGACTACGAAATGCATGGCCATGCTCAAATGAGTCAATATGAGATATTGATCTCATTTGTTATTACTATGTCTACTTGGGAATTAGGAAACTGGAGATTAAACTAAACAAGGGTGACACGTTCCATGCCTTGTGTTCAATCTAGATATCTGAACAAATGGACTAAACTACACGGAAACATTGGTCACGGATAGGTTATGTCAAATCACTACCATTCTCATTACTTGGGTAGCAGCGATGTGTTGCTAGATACCGCTCACTATTTGTAATATTAAAATGAGATTTTAATATTACTGACTGCGGGATTTAAGGATGCAAACCAAAGTGCAGGTTGTCTCAAGTAGTAAATTTCTCGGGAGTCCGAGGTCGATCCATAGGGAATTGATGAAGAAAAACTAATTGAGGTAAGAAGAAGATTTGTCATAACACCAAAAGTAATAAAACAAGTTCACAAATGAATTTAAGGGCTTGCTTGGGTTAGGAGATTCACTCTTGGTAATAAATTAAAGGTAAGATTATTTATAACTCAATTGAAATCCACACACAACGGAGGTTCCAATCAGAAAATATAACATTTAAAGTTTAATTATATATGTAATTATATTATGATTCCTTTAATTATCTACCAATATTTGTAAATGAGTTCAAGCATTCACTGTCTCAATCCTATTGTCTACAATAAATCAAGATCTCCATTATACAAAGAAGGTTTCTAAATTGATTGGAAATAAAATATAACACATATAATGTCCAATTGATAATATATCATTTAAGCATAAGAAATAGAATAATCTAACCTTATTTCATTATCAAGAGCTTCACTCTTTCACCCAAGCAAGATGAAAATTTAGTTACTCATAGATAAGAAGAGAGAAAAAGAGAAGAAGAGAAAGATGAACATAGCTTTAATTTAGAACAAGAAAAAATTACAACAAAGGAAACAATAAACAAGCATAACCACAACTTGTAAAAACTAAGCCTAACACCAAGTGCCCAACACTCCCTCTCAACATCCAGCTTATGGTGCCTTTTATAGAGGGGTAGGGATACAAAATGACAAGAAGAATGATTAAGAGAAGGTGGATGAGTGGGTGGAGTGGTTGGATGAGTGGTTGAGTGGTTGGATGATTGGATGAGTAGTTGGATTATTGAGATTCTTTGTCTCTGAAATAATTCATTGCTTAAGTCATTGATTCTGTCATTTTCTAGCCAAGTGGTCTTCATGAAAGTTCTAGGAAATTGTCTAAGCTTTCCAATGGCTTTGGAATCACCCAAAAATTTGTCCTACAGCCCAAGATATAACCCAATTACTACAAACAGTTCAGGCCCAATTTCAACACCTCTGTTTTGACTTTCAAACCCAATATCACCATCAAGGAGCCCGAATCAAGTTTGTGTTCAACATGAAAGTTGTAGATGTGGGTCTTAACTTTCAAATGTCCAAATTTCAGCCCAAGATAATTCTTGCAGCCTGAGTTATGCTCTGATTACTGTACATTGTTCAAGTTTCAGACACAAAACTCGTGTTCTGTCTTCCAAGCCCAATTAGCTCCACTAGATGTCTGATTGAGACTTTGAGCTCTTCATCAAAGTTGTAGAGCTCTCTCTTATCTTTCCTACAAGGTAAAAGTCATAATTATCAGACATTTAGAACTCAAGATATGGCCGAAATACAGAAACAACGTAAGACCAAAATAGTGCTGAAAAAAATCAATTAAGTCCAATTTGAGTCCAAACTTACAAAACATAACTAGGCTTAATCAATTAAGTACATGGAGAGTGTAAATGACTTAAAATGAGGGTTTATTAATATATAAAATATGTGATCATCAAATTCCCCCACACTTAACTTTTTGCACTCCTGGGCAAAACACATAAGACCAAAGTAAGGAGACAAAGAAAAATGACACAGACTCAAAAGCTAAAAACTCTAAAAGACTCGATGAAGCAAGAAGAGCAACAAGAAATTCAAGGGATCAAAGCATTAATGAGGTAACATTTCTTCACATCTCAAACCAACAAGCAAGGAAACTTCAGTTGAAAAGAATGAATCAAGAATGATAGATCCTCACAGAATTCACTTTCAATCTCTCAAGTGTTTAAAAGGTAAGTATTTCACTCTATTCAACCTATGAACAATTGCACTACCATAAGCTTGCTTATCTTCTACTTCTCCGCTACTCAAAACACATGCATACAAAAATCAAGAGGACTTTATTCAAGGTTGTAATGGGGTCATGGTAAAGGAGAGGGGATAATATGAATATGAAAAGATAAATACTAAAGAGAATAAAGAGCATTATGGTACAGTTAGAGTGGAGAAAATGTTTGAGAACATTCATCATAAAGGACAATCACCAATATTTGACTAATGTTTTGTTGAAGATCAATCCCAAATTGGTGAATTGAATTCATTGTTAGACTTGAACATTCTCCTTTTCTTCCTGTTGTTTCCAAGCATCCACCTTTATTCTGATAATCCTTTGATTGCAACGGTGGTCAATTTTTTTTTGAAATATTTTACACACACACCCCCACACTTATTCAAGAACAAGGTCAATGCTCTCTTATTCCCTAAGGTTGGGTAAAAACATATTTTTTTTTCTTATTTTTTTTTAAGGATAAAATGAGCTTAAAACAAGGAATGGTCAAATAAGATCAAAGGGGTTACACAATGGAAAATATACAAGGATGGCTATTTGGTCAAAGTAGCTATTTCAAAATGCCTCAATCATATTAATGTATACATGTGAAAATGTAGCCTCAAAAAGAATCAAAGCAAGTTCTAGAGTAACAATTCCATGAGTGAAAATCACACAAGAAAGAAGAGAATGGTACAGATATTCAATCCATTCATCAATAGGCTCAAAATCTCACAAGGCATATTTCTATCATTCTCAATCCATCATATCAACATTCATATCCAAGCTTGTGATTTTTAAGAAAGAAGACAATTTATGCTAAGATCCAAGAATCCATTTGCTACTTCTACAAATTAATACTAATTAATTACTACCTAAAAAACTCCTTACTCTGCCACTAATTAAGATGCGTCTCAAGAGTAAATCACCGCAAGGGCAAAACTACTCCTTACTCTACCATCCTTCATTAGTTTAGTAAGTCCATGACAATCATATCTACTTCAAAAAAAAAATTTTTTTTGTCAACTATCCTTCCCTCCCAACTAGATCACAACATTGTCCTCAATGTTAAAATATAGATGAGTAAAGGATAGAAGATATTACCTGTTAGAGAAATCTGACACAAATTTAAACAAAAACAAAGTATGATAAATCCAAAGTAAAGGAAAGCTATAAACGAAGTGTCAAATCTAGCTTTCTTTTCATCTTGCTTTCTTTTCATCTTGCTTCCCTCACTGCTTCTTGCTGACCAATCTATTTGAGCTATTGCTAGATCAGGATCAAAGATCAAAGGTAAAGAACCATTTTTTTTTTACTTCAAGAAAACCATCAGGGTAAAGAAGTCTAGAAACCCCTGAAGGACCCTGCTCAAAGGATCGTCTGTCCAAAACCAAAATACAGCAAAATCATACAAAGATAAAAGAAATATAATAGCAAATGATGACATACCTGTATGTACAGCTTTCATGGCGTATCTTTATACTGCGCGTCATGAGTGCAGTAGTGGCATATCTTTATACTGCGTGTCACCAGTGCAGTAGACACTCATGAATTTTTTTTAAGGACCAGCGTGCAAAGGTCCACCCGAGTCAATGACGGGTCAGCCAAAGGCTGGGGCTCCACAACTAATTAAAGCCATGGTACTCCTTCCGGATTGCCCTTGTTCAAACATTTTTTTTTCTTTCTTTTTCTCCTTTTTTTTGAATTTTTTTTTGAATTTTTTTTTGAAAGATGACATGAAGAAGAAGATGATGATATGTATAGATTGTTGTGGATATGGCTCACATCTGCCTCTGGTTTAATGTCCAGTAACGACTTAAACGTCTTCTATGAGTTGAGGATAAGCTTCCCATCCAATTTTCTTATAAATTGGCAAACAGGGTCTTTTAGAGTCAGATTCCCAAGACTGTAGCATTTTTCTTCATCCTTGAAGAGATTCCACAAATTAAGAATTTCACGCTGCATCAATCCATAAGAACGCGTCTCAAGAGTCAATAAGATATTATCTAATGACTCCTTACTCAGTCCATTCTTAATGAAGAATCTGTTTGCGGAAACCATCCCCAAAGAACGACATTGCTTGTTACAATTCCATTGTCCATATTTGTAACAGACTTGTAACCTTTTTGCTCTTCTCTTTTTAGAATACGAACTTCTTCCAAGACCTGACATGTATGAGTCAAATGAAATTGAAGATTCACCTGCTAGTTGGACCTTTGCCTCAATTATCCAGCGTACATCTTCTGGCATACCTTTGTGCATTAACAGTCTCAATCTTTCACATTGAACTTTGTAGATTTTTTTCAGAGCATTTTGAGGGAGAGAAGGAAAATGTTTTCTCAGGTTTGAAAGAATGACATCCATTTTAAAGGAGAAGAAGGATTCAGTTATTTTGGGAAACTGAAAAACAAACCGACTTGAGAGTCACGGAGTACCGTATCCGCCACTTAACCGGCAACACAAAGAACTCATCAACTTGATTTTTTCAGAAATTGTTTGAGTCTTTGTCTATTGACTTTAAACACATTACCATTCCTAGGATTCGCAATATCTACGGCCCCATGAGGATACACGTGTTTGACAACAAAATGACCACTCCACCTAGATCTCAATTTTCCAGGGAATAGGTGCAAGCGAGAATCATAAAGCAGAACTTTTTGACCAATTTCAAAAAATTTTCTCAAAATTGTCTTGACTGTGGATTTTATTGGATTTGTCTTTTGACAATTTTCACAACTTTTGCAAAAAGTATAGCAGTCCTTAAATAAAGTGGGCCAATAAAATCCACACTACAAGATTTTCGCAGCTATTTTCTTTGAAGAAAAGCGACCTCCACATGTTTCTGAGTGACAAAATTTAATGACTCTACCTACCTCACTGTCAGGCACACATCTCCGAAAGATTTGGTCAGGACAATATTTGAACAAGTATGGGTCATCCCAATAAAAGTTTTTCACCTCTGTTAAAAATTTCTTCCTATCTTGGTACGTCCATTGAGGTGACATCTTTCCTTCTTGTTCTTCAGTAAGAGACGAGGAAATTACCATAGGAAAACTTTGCTTTTCTCCCAAAAATGTGTACTTCAACTCAGCAGGTAATGGTTTTAGTTCCGGTGTGGGTACTTCTTCACGGGCATTATCATTCATGGGTTTTAGCTCTTCGAATTTTGGCTTTCTTCCTTTGTATTTTATTTTCTTTGTACAATCAAGCAAATTAAATGAATTAATTAAACAAACTTCTAATGGGTCAGAAGAACTCCCTTTTTGAAGATGATCATCTATAATGGCTTCAATTCCTTCAACTTCCTCATTTTCATCAAGGACTTCCTGTGGTTGCTTGCACATGTTAAAAACATTAAGCTCTAGTGTCATGTTTCCAAATGTTAGCTTCACCACTCCATTTCTGCAATTTATCAAAGCATTAGACGTTGCTAAAAATGGACGGCCTAAAATAACAGGAATTGACTTGCAACTATCAACCATAGGTTCAGTATCCAAGACAATAAAATCCACAGGATATATGAATTTATCAACTTGAACTAACATATCTTCTACTATTCCTCTTGGAATTTTAATTGATCTATCTGCAAGTAGAAGAGTTACAGAAGTTGGTTTTAACTCACCTAAGTTGAGTTGCTGATAAACTGAATATGGAAGCAAATTGACACTAGCACCAAGATCAAATAAAGCTTTTTCAATTTTATATTCTCCAATAATGCATGAAACTATAGGACAACCAGGGTCTTTATATTTCAACGCATTATTATTTTGAAGAATGGAGCTTACCTGTTCTGCCAAAAATGCTTTCTTTTTCATATTTAATTTCCTTTTAACAGTGCACAAGTCCTTCAAATATTTGGCATAAGAAGGAATTTGTTTGATAGCATCTAACAGAGGAATATTGATCTTCACTTGTTTCAAAATTTTAAAAATTCCAGTGTTATGGTCCAATTTCTTTGGATTATTCAATGCTTGAGGGAATGGGGGTGAAGGCGAGAGTTTGGTCACCTTTTGGTCAACTTCTTCATTTTCTTGGGGAATTGGTTCAACTTCTTTCTCACAAGGTTCGGGGATTTGTTTTTCAACAACCTTTCCACTCCTAAGAGTTATCACTGACTTGACTTAGTCCATTTGTTAGTTTTCTGAACTCCCCTCATTTAGACTGTACTGACCTTTGGGATTTGGTTGAGGTTGAGAAGGAAATTTTCCTTTCTCATGAATGGTGAGAGCAGAAGAAAGTTTAGCAAGAGTGTCTTTTATGTCCTTTATGGTTTGTTTGTTTTGTTTATTAATGACCTCTTGCTTTTCCATGAATGCATGCAGTATTTCTTCAAGGTTTTTCCTATATGGTGGGACATAAGGTACATATCCTTGAGAATTTTGAGAGTCCTGTTGTGCCTGAGGAGGTGGTGGTTGCACAAATTGTGACTGATTATTATTCCTCCAGCTGAAATTTGGGTGATTTCTCCATCTCGGATTGTATGTATCTGAAAAAGAAGAAGTAAATGGCTTGTTAAAATTATTCATTGCATTTACCTACTCATGTACAACTTCTTTAAAAATAGGAATTTTAGGACATTCGTGTGTTGAGTGTCCTAAGTCATCACAAATGCCACAAATTTCTTCATTTTGCACAGATTTGATTTCTTTTGCTTTTCTTAATTCCATGGCTTCAACCTTTTTAGCCAAACTGGCAAATCTAGCATTTAGATCTTCCTCTTGACTAAGGTGATATTTTCCTTTATTAGCACTTGCAAGGTTAGATCTAATTGAATTTTCAGAAATATTAGTACTATGCCAAGATTGAGAATTTTCAGCCAACTGGTTCAAATAGTCTAAAGCTTCATCAGGTTCTTTATCAAGAAACTCACCATTGCACATTGTTTTCATAAATTGTTTAGTTTCAGGAGTTAAACCTTCATAAAAGAAGCTTATAGTGCACCATTTTTCAAAACCATGATGTGGGCAAGAATTTAATAAATCTTTAAACCGTTCCCAACATTGAAAATATGCTTCATTTGAATTTTAGGAAAAATTTTGGATTTGTCTTTTCGTAGCATTGGTTTTATGTGTTGGAAAAAATTTCTTCAAGAACTCACCTTGCATTTCTTGCCATGCTAATTGATCTTGGTTTCAAAGTGTTAAGCCAAGATTTTGCTTTATCTTTTAAAGAAAAAGGAAACAATTTAAGCTTAACAATCTCTTCAGTGTAATTTTGATCATTGAAGGCAATACATACTTTCTCAAATTCTTTCAGATGTAAATATGGACTTTCAGATTCTAAACCATGAAAATTAGGAAGTAAAGAAATCATACCTGGTTTGAATCTAAAATTGTTGGCATTGAGTGGAAAGATAAAACATGATAGACTAGAATTTCGAGGTGGTTGCAAATATTCACGCATGGTTCGTAACGGTTGATTTCCAGGTTCATCATGTACACTTTCATTGTTAGCCATTGTGTCAATTGTGTATGATTGTGATTCAAACAAGTCAATATATAAAGTACCAGAATTAATTTTAACTAAACGACCAGAATTTAAATCACGATACCAATTAAGCATACATACATAAATAACTTAAAATAAATAAACAAAAATAATGTACAAGCTGGCGGTGTAACCCACCATTAAATATTAACAAGGATGTGTTATAAACCAACCACCCGAAAATAAAAATAAAATGCGAAAAATAAAGTGCGAAAATTAAAATAAAGAAAATAAAGTGCAGAAAGTAAATTTAAATATGAAAACCGGAAAGTGACAGAGCCCCACAGAGCCGGTGAAAGAGAAGAGAAGAAGAAATATTATTTTATTAAGTTAGATTGCGGAAAAATAAATAACAGAAAAATAAAATGGAGAGTTTCCCCCACTAATTTAGTGTGTAAAATAAAAGGAAGAGTTACCCCCCACTGACGAAAAAAAAATGACGAAAATAAATAAATAAAATAAAAAAATAAAAAAAATGACATAAATATAAAAGTTAAAAAGTTAGTATGTTAGCAAGTTAGTAAGTTAGAGTTAGATAGTTAGAAAGTTAGAGAGTTAGTAAAGAAACCGAAGGATCGACAAGCCGATCTTTTGCTCCGGTAAGGGAGAAGAGAGAATAGATTTTATTAAAGAAAACGAACCTCAATAAATCAAAACTTCAAATCAAGTCCCCGGCAACGACGCCAAAAACTTGATGCGGGATTTAAGGATGCAAACCCAAGTGTAGGTTGTCTCAAGTAGTAAATTTCTCGGGAGTCTGAGGTCGATCCACAGGGAATTGATGAAGAAAAATTAATTGAGGTAAGAAGAGGATTTGTCACAACACCAAAAGTAATAAAACAAGTTCACAAATGAATTTAAGGGCTTGCTTGGGTTAGGAGATCCACTCTTGGTAATAAATTAAAGGTAAGATTATTTCTCTTTATAAATCAATTGAAATCCACACACAACGGAGGTTCCAATCGGAAAATATAACATTCAAAGTTCAATTATATATGCAATCATATTATGATTCCTTTAATTATCT
The DNA here is from genome assembly GCA_029884605.1 of Ormosia emarginata. Classification (NCBI taxonomy): domain Eukaryota; kingdom Viridiplantae; phylum Streptophyta; class Magnoliopsida; order Fabales; family Fabaceae; genus Ormosia; species Ormosia emarginata. The sequence continues at coordinate 9,793 of JAQQTP010000010.1, read as the reverse complement.
ACCAACATTTGTAAATGAGTTCAAGCATTCACTGTACCAATCCTATTGTCTACAATAAATCAAGATCTCCATTATATAAAGAAGGTTTCTAAATTGATTGAAACAAAATATAACACATATAATGTCCAATTGATAATATATCATTTAAGCACAAGAAATAGAATAATCTAACCTTATTTCATTACCAAGAGCTTCACTCTTTCACCCAAGCAAGATGAAGATTTAGTTACTCATAGATAAGAAGAGAGAAAGAGAGAAGAAGAGAAAGATGAACATAGCTTTAATTTAGAACAAGAAAAAATTACAACAAAGGAAAACAATAAACAAGCATAACCACAACTTGTAAAAACTAAGTCTAACACCAGGTGCCCAACACTCCCTCTCAACATCCAGCTCATGGTGCCTTTTATAGAGGAGTAGGGATACAAAATGACAAGGAAAATGATTAAGAGTAGGTGGATGAGTGGGTGGAGTGGTTGGATGATTGGATGAGTAGTTGGATTATTGAGATTCTTTGTCTCTGAAATAGTTCATTGCGTAAGTCATTGATTCTGTCATTTTAGATCCAAGTGGTCTTCATGAAAGTTCTAGGAAATTGTCTAAGCTTTCCAATGGCTTTGGAATCACCCAAAAATTCATCCTACAGCCCAAGATATGACCTAATTACTACAGACTGTTCAGGCCCAATTTCAGCACCTCTGTTTTGACTTTCAGACCCAATATCACCATCAAGGAGCCCAAATCAAGTTTTGTGTTCAACATGAAAGTTGTAGATATGGGTCTTAGCTTTCAAATGCCCAAATTTTAGCCCAAGATAATTCTTGCAGCCCGAGTTATGCTCTGATTACTGTACATTATTCAGGTTTCAGACACAAAACTCGTGTTCTATCTTTCAAGCCCAATTAGCTCCACTAGATGTCTGATTGAGACTTTGAGCTCTCATCAAAGTTGTAGAGCTCTCTCTTATCTTTCCTACAAGGTAAAATTCATAATCATCAGACATTTAAAACTCAAGATATGGCTGAAATACAGAAACAGCGTAAGACCAAAATAGTGCTGAAAAAAATTAATTAAGTCCAATTTGAGTCCAAACTTACAAAACATAACTAGGCTTAATCAATTAAGTACATGGAGAGTGTAAATGACTAAAAATGAGGGTTTATTAATGTATAAAATATGTGATCATCAATTACTACCAACGTTATGAGAACCTATAGGGTCACACACTTAGAGCAAACTAAATTGGAGTTCCAAGTTAGACTCGAATTCAATTGTGGGCCTAACTCATAACAGATGAGTTTAGGGTTGCACAACTTACCTTGCTACTGCTCATACTCACTTAAGGCAGCCACTATTATAAATAGTACTGCTAAGGGGGCTGCTATGTACGCAATACCACAACCCTAGCCGCACCTACAGAAAGTGAGTGAGAGACAGTGAAAAGTTTTCTTCTCTTCGCAGCTAGCACTGCGAAATAGAGGCGTGACTCCCTTTTGAAAGTCTGTTCGTGTGGATACCATAGAGACATCATCGCTATTATGGTATTGGTGATTCACCTCACTTGTGTTTATCACGCTTCAAGAGGTAAACCTTTAAAAACTCGGATTATGGCCCTTTCGCATGGATCCTGTATGGGAATTTTTATTATTCCGCTGCGTGACTTTTGATCCACATTTCCCAACAATGGATTAGTACAATATTAAGTTAGAATTAGCATAACTAACACTGCTTATCCAGGTATATTCTGATATACTAGGTTATCGGTATTAGGGTGTTACACCCTTTAATTAGTCATTTATGCTACTATCTGAGCCATTTTAAGCTACTTTTCACACTCTGGATTGCAACAAAGTATCTAAACTAACTCAGTTTGCCACAAGAATAGATGAACATGTAAAACAAGTGTTATGCTACCTTTGTAACCATAAACCAATCTAACATGCTAAAAGAGGCTGTTACATAAGTTACTAAGTTGAGGGAAATAAATCTAGAGAATTTATTTCTAAGTCTCAAACGTATAAAGCAAGGTGTAGTTAAAATTTAAGGATAATTAGAGTTAGTTTGATATTTTTAAGTATACTGAGAGTGTGTTTTAATGACGGATTGACTAGCAGTAGATATGAAAAAATAGAGAAAAGGTGAAACAAAAATTTAAATGAATCCTAGGATTTATTTTTAAGTTGTTGGAAGTTAGAAAACTTGATTTGGAAAAATTCAAGTGTTCTTAACTTATATAAAGTTTCAGGACAAAACTTAAGTTGCCAACTTTGAATTTCCTTCCTATTTTTTCTCTTCATTTACACGGCTAAAGGCAACCCAAAACAAAAAAAAAGAAAAAAAAAAGAAGAGAAAAAAAGGAAATGGAGGAGAAGAAAAGGAAGAGGAGAAGGGAAGTCCAAAGAGGAAGATCAAAGAGCCAAGATCAAGTTTGAAGATCACCAACTATACAAGAGGTAGGGGACTTATTTTTCCATGACTATCCTCTTCCTTTTCTCAACTTCTTGTATGAGACTTGAATGTTTGAAAATGGGTTTGATGGTTGGTTTTGGTTGTTCATGCTTGATTCTTGTTTGTGAACTTGAAGATGGCTTGAATTTAGTATGTATGATGCTTGGTTGTGATTTAGGACTTGGTTAGGTCCATGTTCTTCCATAATCTTCAAAGTTAAAGAAATGAGTTTTGATGATTGAATCTTTACTCATTAATCTATGTTTGATGGATTGAGTTAGTGTTTGATGATTCTTTTAGGTTTAATGACCATGTTTAGGATTGGAAATCACTTAGAATCCATTATTTTGAGGTATGAAATTGGTTTGGAAAACCAATTTTGCAAAACATCTTCTGTAGAATTAGTTCTGGTGCATGGGCACCTAAGCACTAAGAGTTGAGTGCCCAAGTGCCCAATGCCTAGAAAAACAGGGAATACGTTCAGGTGTTCCAACGCTTGAGCGCCAGCGTTGGACGCTTAAGTGTCCAATGACTGGAGATTTTTCCTGTCTAATGCATGCCCAAAGCACTTGAGCGCGCGGTCAGCACCTGAGTGCCAAAGTACGAGCGCTTGAGCGCCCAGTGCAGAATTTTGCAAGATTTTTATCTTGTAGAAATAGGGAATCTTATTAGATGGGACCCCTTATGTATGCTTTGTAAAGTATCTTGAGAAGCTATTATGGATATTTCAATATACAAATAACCACTTAGCATAGATAAGAAAAGCATAGGCCTTTGTGTAACACCCCTTAATATAGCAACCACGACACAATCGTCATTACACCACAGTTACTAGATCCAGGCGTATCACAGCCTCAACAGCAGTAATTTCAAAATCTAAGTTATTTCCATTATACATAAATAGAAAATAGGAGCCTCGAATGAAACATAATTAGTACCTAATCATTTGATAAATAACCACTGAAATAAAATCATATTCCATACATATATATATTATAGTCATCCTTAATACAAATCGCTGATAACACAAAATATAATACTTGCAGAGTCAAATAAAATACAGTGGGAATTAAAACACAAAAGGGAAAAGTAGTAATCCTTGGGAGAGGCACTACTAGCGGACAAAGCCGCAACCCCATATGCACGTGACGCTCGGTGTCTTAGTCAACATGACAGGCCTCAATGCCCCCACGAATTTACAATTGCATGTAACCGAAGAAATCTCGTCCAAACGCTAGATCGAGAATAATGATCCGTCCCAATCCAACCAGCAAAGGTGTAGCCCCTCGTCTTCTTCCTCACGATCTTTTATCAAATATATATATAACAGAAATACAAGAATACAAGAAAGAGGTGAGACATCCTACTTACATTACCAACTATGGCAGTAAGGAAACAGAATGGCGCAGAGTGCCCATATAACTTTTTCAGCACATATATTCATCAACAGTGACAATAAAATGAACAGTAAGAGCAGGACAACAATACATAGCAGCAAGAATCAACAATAACAGGTAACCATCAATAATACCCCAAGCAGTCAACAGAGTCTCAGATGATGAACAATTAGAACATTTCAGATAATTATGGCATCAATATCATAATAGTATAATCATCATATAAAAGAGTGTCATATGCTATGCGGACTCACAATGCCGACTCTCGATGTCAACTCACAATATCGACTCACAATGCATGTGCACTTAGTACCAAGATTTTCTATTCTATTTCAGAGATGAACGTTCTGGTAGATCTGCCCCCCTTCAAAGATAGTCTACGGGACCACGAAGAGAATAGTATTCATCGGGGCACCCACAAAGTGTTGCAAAGGTTCTTCATGGCCAGAAATCACAGGGGTATATATATATATAAATGAATCACCACACCCCGATGCCCCCTAGATCCTTCCCACGGGATCGTACTATTCAATTCTCGTTCATTTACCATAAAAAGAACAGTGATTTGTCAGGCTCGTAATATGTGCAATCAGCATACACCACGCCTTATGCCCCTCTACAGATCCATCACAGACCTCACTATTCAATTCTCATTAATTTATTGCGTAAAAAATAATGATTTGTCGGGCCCGTAATACGTGCAATTGGTATAACTTCTAGGCAGAAAACTACCCCACGTCGCGATATACAACTCTCCACGCCGTGGCATGCTCATGCCTCATGCCAAGCCTTAGTCCACGCCGCGGCGTGACATGCAAAACTCAGATTCTGCAAAATTCTGCAGAAACCGTTGTACTGTTCCATTGATTTTTCTCTTAGATTTTGGCCATTTCCATCCATTCTCTCGGTAATTCTGAGTCCCTAATCAATTCTTTTAACACATAGGAAACATCAAACACTAACTTAAACCTCTTAATTTGGATTATGGATCAAAATCCCTTATACTTTAACCTAAACCCCTCTTTTGGTATTTAGGATCTAAAAATGAATAGCTTCTATTTCTGATTCAAATTCCTTGCATGAATAAGTCATAAATCTCATTTATAACTACTCCAAACAAGAAAGCACCTACAACATCTCTAGAACTCAAAATGATACATTAAATCTCAAAAGGCCTAACATGGAAAGATGAGGAAAAAGATGAAGTTAGAGCTCAGGAACCCCTACCTCTTGTCTTGGATGATCAATATTCAAGCTCTATGCTTTTATCTTGATCTTCACTTGGTCTTCCTTCTTTTCCCCCTTTTCTCTCTCTCCTTTCTTCCTTTGGTTTCTGTCTTCTCCTTTCTCTTCTTTTTCTTTCTTTTCTTTCTTCTATTTTGGTCCTGCCGTGAGTAGCACTTTGCTACTTATAGCAAAATTCCTAAACTTCTAAGAATACTTAGATTCCTCTAAATCCAGTATTCTAACTTCCAACAGAATCGAAATAAGTCCTAAGATTCATTAAAAATCATATTGTACTTTTTTCCTATTTTTCCATATCTGCTGGGGATAAATCTAGTATTAAAATGCATAACCAATATGCATAAAAATACCAAATCAATTTTGATTACTCTAAAACTTTAACTATACCTTACTTAACTTATTTGTGACCTAGAAACAAATTTTCTAAACTTGTTTCCCTTCAAATAGCAGTTTATGTTATTTTATGAGTCATTTTAGGCGACTTTTCATGCTCGGGGTTGCAACAAAGTGCCTAAACTAACTTGGTTTGTCACCAAACTTGACTGACATGCTAAATAAGTAATATATTACCTTTGTAACTAATTACAAGCCTAACATGATTTTCTGGGATGTTACATTCTCCTTCTTTTTTAAAATGTTGCCCCTAAAATTGGGTTTACCTCATGCAAGAAGTTATATGCAACTCACATTTCAAAACCAGTACAACCAAACCTTGAAGAAACAAAACCAAACCCTTACCTTTCTCTAAATCCTTAAACTGCATTGTCTCCTTGCCTTGCACGATGTAAACCCTTCCCGGAGCTGTGGGTCTACTATCAGGCTGCATTTCTTCCCTTTGCGGACATTCCTTGGCAAAATGCCCTGGCTGTCCATAATTATAGCACACTGACTACCCTGCTAAACAAGGTCTATCACCATGCTGCCTTCCACATTTAGGGCATTGACCCTTCTTAGACTCCACCTGCTCTGATTTACCTTTCTCGCCCCTTGTGAACTTTGACTCATTATGCTTCCTTTTCTGGGAACCTTGAGACTCTTGGCTCACTGTAGCTCTCCTCTCACGTTTCTCTATTATTCTACACTTGTTAACCAAAGAAGAAAAATCTCTGATCTCCAAGGGCTCTACCGCATCCCTGATATCATTTCTCAGACCAGACTCAAATTTCACACATCTCCAGTTCTCATTCGGGTCATGTATGAAATGATATGAAAACTTGGGCAGCTGCTCAAACTTGACCTCATACTGGCCCACTGACATACTCCCTTGTTCTAACCTCATAAATTCCACCTCCTTTGCATCTCGCAAAGTTTGCGAAAAATACTTTCCCAAGAAAGTTATTCTAAACATTTCCCAGGTCATCTGAGCTCCAACTACTGCCATCACTCTTGTGGTACTCTTCCACCAATGCTCTGCCGCTCCCTTCAGCATAAAAGAGGCAAAAGAAACTTTTTGCTCATCAGTGCAGACCATCACCTGAAGAATCCTTCCTATCTCATTTAACCACCTTTCTACTTTCACTAGGTCAAACTTACCATTAAAAGGTGGAGGGTTCATTTGTCTGAACGCTGCCAAGTCTTGGAAGTTCTGATTCCTTCCGACTGGTTCTTGCTACGCAGGTTGTACATGTTGATTAGCTTCCAACCTCTCTAACATCCTTGCCATCACACTGTTCGTAGCCATCACTGCATCGGCCATGTTGGGATCTTCAGGAGCTGTATTCCCTATTGTTCTGGTTTGCTTCTTTGGTGTCATAGCTTCCTACATACACTGAAACAATTAATATTGAGTTGTAGTCTCAATATCATATAATCGTGCAACAGTAGCTAACAACCACCAACTCAAAGTAAAACATGCAATTCAAGCATCACATTAAACATATGAGACAAGAAATGCATGACACTTAGCGGAAAAACACGAAATGTGTCTAAACCTAGTCAGCCCATACCCCTGCTCAACAGGGGGAACTGCTCTGATACCATAATATAACACCCTAATACCAGTAACCCAATATATCAGAATATACCTGGATAAGCAGTATTAGTTATGCTACTTATAACTTAACATTGTACTAATCCATATCATTTAAACAAATAATAGTGGAGAACCTTGCGGAAAACCAAAAGTTATACATATAACATTGTCACTAAAAGGCTCATTGTATACATAACTTCCTAAACAAACTAAAAGCAGTGTAAATAAATACAAGCTTTAAACTAGAAATCATAAAAACTATCTTTGTCTTCAAACTTCTTCTTTTTGTCTTTGGATGAACTTCCACCTGGATTTACATGGCAACAAACGGGGTGAGAAATCACATTTCTCAGTATAAGTATACCAAAATCAACAGTTTAAACATTTGCAATGAATAAACCCAACTGAACTAATACTTCCTGCATAAGAAACAATTATAACTCTCTTTTTATATAACATTCTTTAGCAAACTATACTTTTGTTCTGATAACCGAAACCACGATGATATCAAACAACCCCCCATACAATCATTCGAAATCATCAGCAAGACAACTACCCATATAGCTGTCACCGATAGCACAGAGTAACACATACACAACAATCACACAAATATATTCAAACTAAACAAAATATTAAATAATGCAATGATGGAATGATGTATGTTTATATTCAAAGAAAAGTGTATGTTAGTGTAGGTGTAATGTCATGAATACTCAGCTATTCCCCCTAGGCGTAAAGGAATTCTGCCATAATAACATGTGATCCCTTATAGCCTACTTTTAGGAACGAAGTCTGTTACCACAATACCTAACCTCCTACAGCCCTAGGCGTAGAGGAATTCTGTCATGATAACATGTGACCCCTTATAGCCTACTGTTTAGGAACGAAGTCTGTTATCACAATACATGACCTCCTACACCCATAGATCACCAAGTAATCTACCTTAACTAGGTGGATATCACCACCAAAACTAAGTGGATGCCTCCACTACCTGTTCTCTAGGGATTAGCAAGCATATGTAAAATATGATGTGCGTGTAAATGTGGAGTTTTGTCCTAACTCTAACTTAACTACCACATGATCTCATACTAAGTTCATCTTGTATTACTAACTCCATCTCTTCTTTGTGGGAGCATTTCATGCACTACGACATTGAACCAATGCCAACTAGACTTAGTACACTGCTATCTTTGTCTTACTAACTCTCTTTCACTCTTTGAGAGCTCTTCATGCACTATGACATTCACCCTTGCCAGCTAGGGTCTTTGGCACTTAACTTTTGCCAACTCAACTCTTCGGCCCTTAACTCTTGCCACTTAGGCACTATGGCATTCTACTATTGCCATCTCGGCACCTTGGCCCTTAACTCTTGCCAGTTAGGCACTATGGCACTCTACTATTGTCAACTTACTTCTTAAATATCTTATCACATCTCTAGTGACATCTGTGCAACTTTAAGTTGCTTAAGAAACTAAACTCTTGATCTATGGCAATCTATGTCTAATAGATGCACAACTTTTCTTTTATCTTTCCTTGTATGCCTCTAGGTTTTTCTATCTCAGAAATACCCTCTCTAGTGCCTCAACGCATTCTACTAGGCATAACCAAAGGGTTCCATCCACTAGGGATCTCAAAACATCCAAAAACAACATTTTGGAGTTTCAGGGTCTCACATCGCGACACAAATCTTTTCCCGTCGTGGCACCCAACTCTCAGGTGCAACTTCTGGGCAGAAAATTGCCCCACGCTGCGACATACAACTCTCCACGCCGCAGCATGCTCACGCCTCAGGCCACGCCTTGGTCCACCCCGCAGTGTGACATGCAAAACTCAGATTCTGTAGGATTCTGTAGAAATCATGGTACTATTCCATTGATTTTTCTCTTAGATTTTGGCCATTTCCATCCATTCTCTCGGTAATTCTGAGTCCCTAATCAGTTCTTTAACACATAGGAAACATCAAACACCAACTTAAACCTCTTAATTTGGATTATGGATCAAAATTAAGTCATACATTAACCTAAACCCCTCTTTGGGTATTTAGGATCTAAAAATGAATAGCTTCTATTTCTGATTCAAATTCCTTGCTTGAACAAGTCATAAACCTCATTTATAACTCCTCCAAACAAGAAAAACACCTACAACATCTCTAGAACTCAAAATGACACATTAAAACTCAAAAGGCCTAACATGGAAAGATGAGGAAAAAGATGAAGTTAGAGCTTAAGAACCCCTACCTCTTATCTTGGATGATCAATCTTCAAACTCTATGTTTTTATCTTGATATTCCCTTGGTCTTCCTTATTTTCCCCATTTTCTTTCTCTCTTTTCTTCCTTCGGTTTCTCTTTTCTCCTTTTTCTTCTTTTTCTTTCTTTTCTTTCTTCTATTTTGGTTCCTGTCGTGAGTAGCACTTTGCTACTTATAGCAAAATTTTCACACTGCTAAGAACACTTAGATTCCTCCAAATCCAATATTCTACCTTCCAACAAACTCGAAATAAATCCTAAGATTCATTAAAAATCATGTTGTATTTTTTCTCTATTTTTTCATATCTGCTGAGGGTAAATCCGGTATTAAAATGTATAACCAGTATGCCTAAAAATACCAAATCAGCTCTGATTACTCTAAAACTTTAACTATACCTTACTTAACTTATATGTGACCTAGAAACAAATTATCTAAACTTGTTTCCTTTCAAATAGGAGTTTATGCTATTTTCTAAGTCATTTT